>JAECZD010000021.1:2398412-2912551 GCA_024349325.1 Pogonomyrmex californicus
CGTTACGATCTAACAGCGTAACAAAACATGTGTCACCCGTTTACTCGCTTAATTAAATTCTAATAACTGATACCCGAAAGAGAAGAGTCGTCACGACGTAACATCTGTAAAGACACCATGTCTGAAAGGAACACCATATCTGTAAGAGATACCATGTCTGTAAGAGACATCATGTCTATAAGGGACATTTCTGTAAAAAACATGATACTTTTAAGATTGTTTTGTTTGATACTTTTGTTTTGCAAATTTTATTATTTTTTTATTTATATTAATATTTAAAATTATAAATTATGTTATGTTACAGTAATTATAAATTATTTAACTAAAGATATTAATATTATTAAAAATAACGTAATTGTATTTTTATTTTTGAAAATATTAATTATTAAAGTATTTTTTAATTTATTATTAAATATGTGAATTAATTGTAATAAGTTATAATTTTGTTTTTATAGTTATAATTTCAGCATAATTTAAATATTAATAAAAAATTTATGTTTGTAATGTAATGTTTATTATATTATTTATTATAAATTTTTATTATAAATATTTATATAATGTTTATTTAAATTTATTTAAAAATGTATTTTTCTTTTATGAATACTGATAAGATTTTTGGCAGTTTTTCTTACCCTCGCAACAAATGTTAGTATTCTTGAATATTTCTGCCAAATAAAATATTTTATCTTGAGTTACATGTTGTGTTTCAAATTATTTCGGCATCATTTCCTCTCTTAGTTTATTTATAATATCTTAAATATTGAACTATTAAATTTATTAAATTTTCTATAATTGTGTGTGTGTGTGTGTGTGTGTGTGTGTGTGTGTGTGTGTGTGTGTGTGTGTGTGTGTGTGTGTGTGTGTGTGTGTGTGTGTGTGTGTGTGTGTGTGTGTAAAATCGTACATATGTTTGTTGTTCATACATATCTTTATAAATTAAAAAAATTTTTATGTGATTACACATGGGCAATCAATGTTACATAATTTTACTTATATTAGGTATGTTACTGATAACCTATGTTTTTTTTTTTAATAGGAGGATTTGCTACACATTTTATATATAATATTTTATATTTTTATTTCTTTTCTGTACAATAATTATTGTGATATTTTTAGAGGGCACAATGCGCCCTCGCCGCTGGTACCAATGGGCACGACTGCTCCCACGGCCACGTCCTCTTCGGTAATCTGAAATAAAAAAAACGTACTAAATATTTTATAATAGTAATAGCAATAATAAATAAAACATAAAAATGATATGTTAACAAAAGGATGTAATAAATATTATTTGTGTGTATTTATTTATGTGTGTGTGTTGAGATTGTTGATGCTGCTGTTACAATAGCTGGACTTTTCCTGCAACTTGTTCTTGCAGCTGTTTCAACTGGTCTTGTTTTGCAGTTGATTTTGCAGGTCTATGATTATTTGTCGCTGTTGCTCCACAGTTTCTTCTGATGAAATCTTCAGCTTCTCCTGCAATAACATTTCTTCGTCTTCTGAAATGATTATGAAAATATATATTTATTTAAGTTTCATTTGTTAAGATCTACTATTCTATTTCGCTCTCCTTTTAGTACTATGCATTCTATACATATATCAGCAAAAATTTGTAATTTATAAACATTGTAGTAAACATTGGATTTGTAATTGGAAACATAGGATATATTATTCACTTTTTGTTCTCTTGTATTTTTGCGTTCTTAGCTAAGAAAATGAGAATAGTAAAAAGAAAACGATAAGTAATAAGTGTCGATATATATGAAACATGAAATTATATTTTGAACAGCAATAAAATATATATTGTATATATCCCGCTTTCTTAACTAAAAACGCAGGAATACAAGAAAACAAAAAGTGAATGAATATCGACATATCCTACTAATGTTTACATTTACAAATTTTTGTTTTATATATATAAAATACACGTAACATTCACACATGTTTATAAATACGTAGCATGCATAGATATTGTGATATGTATACATTAAGATATGTACATTAAGATTACATTTTAAGCAGGAATATCGTGTCATAATATAGTAACTAATATTTAATATGTTAACTACTACGTCGATTTTGTTTGACTTTCATGGATGTAGCTCGTGTTCTGTGTGCGTGCTTTGCGCTCTCCCCACTCCCGCCCCATCACCGATGCTGCCGTGATGCAGGGTGCCGGCATTTCTGGCAGCTCTGAACATCCATTGACATCCATTATATGATGTAAAAAGAAAGGTGTAACAACATCACATATGCGCAGTAGACCATATCTTGACCAATAAGAATTGGGTCAAAATGCTGAAAAGCAATATGATTGCAGCGCAAAATTCCATTTTTCCAGTTAGTGCAGAGGAACGTTAACTTATATTAAAAATAATAAATAAATAGGTAAGTTATTATATGTTTTATCACCTGATTTTGATAAATTACAAACGACTATTTAAATAAATGAGCAGTTTTATTAACAACAAATGATCTCACGTTACATCTTTACATCGGAATAATTCCACGAATTATACTCCCCCCCCAGCTTGGCCAACTTAATAGAACATAACATCAGATCACTGAGAAGGGATAATGCTACTTAGTTCACATAACAGACGCTGGTCACGCCCCGAACATCCTCCCTCAAGATTTCAATCTAACTAAACTTTGACGGTAACGGACAGAACGTGTGACAATACGCCCAGAGCGAGTAGTTGCTGGAGCAGGTCCTGGCTTCGACGGCGCAGCAACAGGCGCACTAGGGCCAGATGAAACTCGACTCGGACTGCTATGACGTCTAGCCCTGACAGTCTGTCCATCAGGGCGCGGAGCGGGTGGCTTAGGCATCTTCGAAGTAGGTGCAAGCTCGGGTGACACCGAAACTTTAGGCTTGGGTGCTGAGCGGACTAACGTAGGAGGTTGCACAACTGGTGTCCCCTGGTTCACGTGAGGTTCAGACGTTGGTACACTTGGCTCCACAGGATCAGTAGGCGCGACGTCGACAGTTGTGCTAGGCAGCTCCAAATATGATACTGGGATGAGATGGTATCGGTTCCTTCTAACAGTCTGCTTCTCGATCTTGACTAGATAGGATCGCGGCTCGTTTAGGACTGCAACGATCTGACCGTGTCTCTTGAGATCGGTTATCCAAACGAATCCTCCAACACGTAGTGGTTCTAACTCGTGACAACGATGGCGACGATCGTAATTTCTTTTGTACCTCGCCCTATACCCTCCCTCGATTTCAAGGAAATCTTCCAAGCTCGGAAACCATAGCACGGCGAGTAAATGGCAAGGTGTCACGGTGTCAATTTACGATCATACAAGAGCAGGACTAAAACCAATTTCCAAGGCAGTGTTCCTGTAAGCTAAAAAAGCTTTCTCGAAGTCGTCCTTGTTCTTCTTCAGCAGCGATTTTACTGTCTTCACTGCAGCTTCTGCTGCGCCGTTTGCCTGATGAAAGTGCGGGCTGCTAGTTGACGTAGAAAATCCCCAATTGCGTGCAAAACGTTGAAATTCGGATGACTGGAGAGGCTGGAACTGTGAGCCATTGTCGGTACAAATCCTGGTCGGAATTCCATGACGTGAAAACAATTTCTTGCAAATTTTAATGATGTCGATAGTCCTCATTCTCTCGAGAAGAGCCAATTCGAAAAATCTCGAGAAATGGTCCAGCACAACTAAATGACCTTCAAATTTGAACAAGTCCATTGAAACGATCTGTCACGGATAATCAGGCAACGTTGAGAGAAGAAGTGGCTCATGCCGATTCGACGCATGCTGAATACATGTGGGACAGCCCTTAATTTTCCTTTCTAAGTCGCTAGATATGTTTGGCCACCACATGGTGCTTTGAGCACAACGTCTCCTCTTCGTAATTCCCATGTGATCCTCATGTAACTTGTTCAGCATCACATTCCGCAAATCAGCAGGTATAATCATGCGATTGCCCCTCATGGATTCCCTCAATTACCTCCCTCACAACTCATCTTGAACAGGATAAAATTCTTGGAGTTCCAATGGCAGGTCTGCCTTACTAGGCCACTCTTTGTTCAATAAATCCTTTAGCTGAATGCATATTGGATCTTGGGATTGGGCCTGGATGACCCTTACGATGTTCTCGTCCGACGTGTTGATTCTGCGAGACTGATTGCATGTATGTAGGCCTCAACTTCTTCTCACAGTTCGGTATCCTCATGATGTGGTACAGGATGTCTTGATAGGGTGTCGGCTACAAGTACGTTTTTTCCTGGAATGTAGATAATGTCGTAGTCGTAGCGTATCATTCTCAAACGAAATCGCTGTAAACGCGGAGTGAGGTCATCAAGATGCTGCTTTTTGAAAATTGAGATTAACGGCTTATGGTCAGTTTCTATAGTATAACGTTTTCTAACAAGAAAATTCCTTAGGCGCTCGCTAGTCCATGTCAGAGCCAACGCTCAATGTTTGCGTAACTCTTTTCTGCTAACGTCAGGGTGCGTGAAATAAAAGCCACAGGGTGTTTCTCACTCCCCTCGCCCTGTAGGAGGACAGCGCCGAGGCCCTGGGATAATACGTCACAGGAAATCATCGTAGGTTTGTTGATGTCATGAAGCTTCAAGCATGGCGCCGAAGTCAGTTTTTCTTTGATTTTTCTAAAAGCGTTTTTCTGTGACTGTCCCCAGATAAAAGCGTTTTTAGATGACAGCAGGCTTGATATGGGTTCCATTATGTCCGACTTGTCCGGAATGAATCTTGATAGAAAATTGATCATCCCCATCAGTCGCTGAACTTCAGTGACGTTAGTGGGAGCTTTCATGTTGACGATCCCCTCTATTTTGCTTGCGTCGGATCTAATACCCTCGGTAGATAGGGAAAATCCTAAAAATTGCACAGACGTTTTGTTAAATTCCGTTTTCTGCTTGTTCAGCGTCATGCCAGCGTCAAGTAATCTCTCCAAAACGGCCCTCAGATATACGTCGTGTTCTGCCTGATCTTTGCCCCACACCAGAACGTCATCAATGTGGATGCAGCAGTTCTTGCAAACGGCCAGAATCGACGATAGGCGCTTTTGGAAGTGCTCACTCGCCGAACAGATCCCAAACGGCAACTTCCTGAAACGGAACCTCCCGAACGGCGTAATAAACGTAGTCAGGTCCTGGCATTCGCTAGACAAATTCAGTTGCCAAAACCCAGAATTTGCGTCAAGCTTGGAAAATATGCATGCGCTGCCTAGCTCTGCAAGGGAAAGTTCCACTCTTGGGATCGGATAATACTGTCTTTTGACGCTTTTATTCAACCTTGACAGGTCCACGCAGATACGTATTCCGCCGTCCTTTTTGTTGACGACAACCATAGGCGCGCACCAATCCGTTGCATGGTCCACCGGCTCAATGACTTCCCGCTTCACCATATCCTGAAGCTCTTCTTCGACTTTCTTGCGCAGTGGAAGTGGTACAGCTCAAGGTGAAGAAATAGCGTAGGGTTATGCGTTTTCTTTCAGCTCAATGGTGTAATTACCCTTCACGTTCCCTAGACCTTTGAACAGAGTCGGAAATTCCTTTTTCCAATCTTTTCATTTACCACGTAAACACGCTTGACTAGATTCAGCTCGAGACACGCTTTACGGCTCAACAGGGCAATACCTACATCATCTACACATACACCTTTTCAGTTATTTCAGAATTTTTATATTTTATTTGGAGCTCAGCAGTGCCCTTTATATTCAGTCTTTCATGTTTCTTCGCACTGAAGACGTTATTTTTATATTTGACTAGAGGGAGATCTGAACATGAGACGGTAACATTATGACGTCAGCAACTGTATCCAGCTTGAATAAAATTTTTCTGGTGGCGCTACCTATATTTACTTCTAACGTTTCAGACCAAGCCCCCTCAGAATTGTCTTTACTTATACGGCCCACAAAATATTCGTCGTCCTCCTCTTCTCCCTCAGAGCCTGAGGAGTTCCGCTGTACACGGTGTATATTTCTATGGTTACCAGGACACTTACGGGAGTAATGGCCTATCTCCTTGCACGTTCTACATCTCGCGTTTCTAGCTGGACACTGCGAAATGTCATGGAAATCGTGACCACAATTGTGGCACTTCTTATCCCCCGACTCTCCTGGTCTCCTAGTACCGGACTTGGACTTATCAAAATTTTTGTTTGGGCGATAAGGTTTATTGGGCTTGATCTTGCCTTTACTACCCCCGACCATGTTTACGGAACTAGGTTCATTTAGTTCCTCTTTTTGCCTAAGTAGTTCTTCGTGCTGACGTTGGGCTGTTTTCGCTTTATTCAAGTCTAACTTAGGGTCTAACTGTAAACGATCACTTACGATTGAATCCCTCATACCTATGATCAAAACAAGCAGTATCAAATCATCCTGTAAGTCACCTCACTCACACGTACTGGCCAGGCTATGATGATCCGTGATAAACTTCTCTGCAGAATCATTCCCTTGGTGGACTCTCAGAAACTTTGCACGTTCGTAAATGATATTCCGTTTTGGAATAAAATGTCTGTCAAACTCGCCCATTACGTCATCAAACTTTTTTGGTTCCGGTTTGAAAGAAGCAAACACCTCTTCAGCTCGATGTCCCATTTGATAAATCAGGATGTCAATCTGACGATCATCTGACGATCATCTGATGCCTTATCAAGGCCGCTTCCCCGCCGGTACCGCATAAAGCGATTTTTCCAAGACGGCCAGTCCATTGGATTAAAATTGAATGACTCAGGCGGTTGTAAAGGAAGCGTAATGTTTGTGTTTGACGATTCACCTGTGCCCGGCGTCTTGCCTGGAACTGGAACAGCTGGATCCGGTATTTCGGCTTATCTTGATACACCATGTTGGCATTTGACTAAACCGACACGACTTTACATCAATCACTCGCGTACGTTATGAAATAACTCGCGAAATTGCTCAATTTAAGTTCGTTAAAGCTGCCACCATGTTTTATCATCTGGTTTTGATAAATTACAAATGACTATTTAAATAAATGAGCAGTTTTATTAACAACAAACGATCTCACGTTACATCTTTACATCGGAATAATTCCATGAACTATACTCCCCCAGCTTGGCCAACTTAATAGAACATAACGTCAGATCACTGAGAAGGGATAATGCTACTTAGTTTACATAACAGACACTGGACGCACCTCGAACATTATAATACAATTCAGTGTGTAATGTAGTGTAAAGTAATATTATGTAATCCTGCTATAATGCTTTGTTTGATTGTAGAAGTCATGCCAGCGTGCTGTATAATTACCAGCCACAGACAATACGCGCAAAACAAATATTAAATTATTTAAATTTCCAAACAATGAAATCATCCGTCAGCAATGGATTAAAGCGTGTAAACGAAATGAAAAAAATATCAATATTAATACTAATATTAGGTATGTGCTATCCATTGAAGATTCTCCGAATACATGTTATGTATATTATGCGTTCGAGCTCGAATGAAACGAAAGCGTGCATGATATATGCATATATATTAATTATATTTATTACGGACAGCACTCACACATGTTCTAATAGAACATCGTTACGACTGCGTGGTTCTTGTGATCCTATTCGCGACATAGCGCTGCTCGAGTCATTAAAAGATCCGAGCACACGTGCGAGTCTTAGCGTCGCCGATCCGCGGCCTTTGTGATCTCGTGACTGCGAAACAGAGTTCGACTCGCTTCGTTTTTCATGCCGAGGATCCTCGGAAAGCGGCGAATGGACTTATTCTTCGATCGTCCACGACACAGAACGTTGAGGAACACTGAATTCGATAGATCGTGTGTGAGTGCTGATCACGACTCAAGATGACGGCTTCGAGCCTTGTGTCCGTCAAACTTCGCAAAATTCGATTAATAGCAGATACCCCTAGGCGTGGCTCAGAGCGTTCACTCTCAGACGTTGCCGCATGGCTCAGGGAGTCGATCCCACGCGTTGCCGTTACAAAAATTTAAGCAACAACACAATAATCAATGGTGATCGATAGTGTGTGCGATCTATGTATAGCGCGACTGTACTCGTTCATGCGAACAACATGTGTAGAAAGTGAAGACTTATAATACACACGAACATGTATCACAATACTGCGAAATAAACTGAGAATTTAAATCTGATTACAAACTTTGATACTACCACGCGAAACCGCGAGTATGGATGTTAAATCGCCCATATTCGACATAACATTTTAGTGCTTCCTGTGAGGTCTCACAACCATCAAGATCAAGTATGATAAAGCAGAACATCCAGAGAAGTCAACGTCAGGATGCAACGCTCACTGGAAAATGAGCTGGGACATTAGATCACACTTACTTTGGACCTTTCTCGGCGATTTTGAATCGATTGCACTATCTGATAGTGACACGAAAAAAGAGTGAGTCATTCAATTTTGATTTTATTTTGAATTACAATAATGGCTGATAAGATTAGAATTCTTTTATAAAAACATAAATCTTTAAAGTCAAATCACTAACCTTACGAACATCCTCGATAAAAGTACATTAGATAACGTTATATTAAAATTAAGAATCTCTCGTTTAACAGACCTCTATAATACTTTCGAAGAATACAATAATAAACTCGCGATTTTGGATCCGGGCGATGAGTATCAAACGGAATTTCTAAATATACAAGAACGTTTCTATTTTTTGGCGGGCAGAATTGAAAATACTGTCGCGTTCGCGGCGTTACTTCCCGTGATCGCGATACTCGGCGGAGCGCTTTCGGAAAGGAAGAACACTGTTTTAGGAAAGACTCGCTCTTTATTAAACCAACGATACAGAAACGCGTCCGGCCACCGCGAAATCTGGCCGTCAAATCTGTAAAACAGTCGGAGAACGACGCGTTGCCAAGGGCCGATCCTCTATTCAAACTCTTATCGATTGATATTGATTATTTCTTAGCAGCGTCGAACGGAATACCGCACGGCGCAACACTGCCCCCCTCTTCATAAAATTGTCGTCCCGACAATTCTTCCTCTTTCAAGAACTTCCTCTTGGAAAAGACTTCTGGGCTCCTGGCGACTTCCTGCCCTACCCTGGGCTGCTGCCTCAGGTTACCGGGCGCCGCTACTTCCAATTCCAGTCTCTTCAGAAGAATCTTGTTCTTGAAATTCTCGCGCGTTTCACTCTTGACTCTTCGTCTTGAGCTTTGCGCACTTCTCTCTTCTATTTTTCGGGCAAAGTGAGGGTAATCATCGTGGACCCTTACGTCTTTCTAAAAGACACACTAAGCCCCTGCCTCGGCATTCGCCCATCGTCCCCCGGAAAAACCACGACTCGGAAAACCGGAGGCGAGGCAGACTTCTTTTCAGTTTGAAGCACAAGCTTGAAGATCTTGCTTGGTGCTCAGGCTCGAGGATCTTCCCACAACGCTTCTCACGACGGAAGGAAACTTAAAGAAAAATAAAACAGAACACAGTAACTCAAAACAATTAACAAGAAATAAAAGTAATGTCGAAATTGGAAAACCGGGCCCTGAAAACCTCTACTTAAAATTCTTCCCTTTCTCTAAACGGAGCTAACCTGTCGGCATGCACAACCTTGCTTTTCCGACCACCTGAACGAGAAATACAGAAAACTACATCACTAATTTTCTTAATTATCTCAAAAGGCCCCTCCCAATCGTTCTGTAGTTTGGGAGACCTACCTTTCTTACGATGAGGATTAAATAACCAAACCTTCTGTCCTTCCTCAAATACGGGATGCCTAGCCTTTCGATCATAGCGGCATTTGATCTTCAAAGACCTTGATTCTAATCTCTCTCTTACTCTCTGATGAATTTCATCCAGCTTCTGCCGCAAATTTCGAACGTACTCCTCCGCTGACTCGGAAAAACCATAACTGGGAGGAGTACCTCTTAGCAAATCCATCGGTAAAGTAAGATCTCTTCCGCAAAACAATTCTGAAGGAGTTACGCCTGTAGCCTCATGTTTAGAGGTCCTATAGGCAAGAAGAAACATGGGAATCCAACGATCCCAATCCTTTTGATTCTCTTCAACAAACTTTGACAAATACTGTAAAATTATCTGATGTTGTCTTTCAACTTGACCATCAGACTGAGGATGAAGAGCGGTCGTCCTCGTTTTTCTAATTCCCAAAATTCTCATCAATTCTTGAAAGAGTTGTGATTCAAAATTCCTTCCCTGATCAGTATAAAGTTCCAACGGGACCCCATATCTAGAAACAACCTGATTAACAAAAATTTCTGCTACTGTAATAGCTCTCATATTTTTCAAAGGAAAAGCCTCTATCCATTTAGTAAAACAATCAACAACAACTAGGAGATACTTATTGCCTGAAGAAGAAACAGGTAACGGGCCTAAAATATCCATTTGAATCCTCTCAAAAGGAGCTCCCGAATTAAAGATTTGCAAAGGAGATTTCCCCTTATCTGCAGCTCCCCTCTTCGCAATACAAATCTTACAGGTTCTGCACCATTCCTCAACATCCTTCTTACAGGTTGCCCAATAAAAACGCTTCCGGATCTTTTCCAGCGTTTTATTGATCTCGAAATGCCCTCCAGAAGGAGTATCATGAGCTTCTTCTAAAATCTGCTTCACTTTGCTTCGCGGGACCATCAACTGAAGAAAACTGTTTTTCAAATTAGGAGCCTCCTATCTCTTATGCAAAATCCCATTTTGGACTTCCAAGGCATGCCATTGATGCCAATAAATCTTGGCTGACAATCCTTTCGAAGAAACTTCCTCCCAAGAAGGTCGCAAATCATTCTCTTTGGCAAGTAAAAACATTGCCAGTTCTTGATCCTCTATTTGAGCCCTTCGCCAATCCTCAGAAGAATCCTCACGCAAAACAATACGAGCAACTACTTTATCCTCAAAGAGCCCTCTCTGAACTTCCACTTTAGAACAGAATCTACATTTTTCTTCTACACAAGGGCGTCTCGAAAGACCATCGGCATTACCGTGTATAATCCCCTTTCGATGAGCAACATCAAAATCGTATTGTTGTAATCTTTCCATCCAGCGAGCCAATTGTCCTTCCAAGTCTTTGAAGGACATCAACCATCTCAAAGAAGCATGATCAGTACGAATAGAGAAACTCTTTCCGTACAAATAATGATGAAAATGTTTCATCGAATCTACCAAAGCTAATAACTCTCTTCTTGTTGTGCAATAATTCGGCTCAGGTTTGTTCAAAACCTGACTATAATAAGCAATGACCCTCTCATAGTCGTCCTGAACTTGTGAAAGTACCGCCCCTATTCCAAAACCTGAAGCATCCGTATCCAAAATCATCTTTCCTTCCTTCTTCGGAAAGGAAAGAAGAGATGCAGACGTTAATGCCTGTTTTAACCTCAAAAATGCTTCTTGACATTGCTCAGTCCATTCAAATTTAGTCAAATTCTCAGTTAATTTAAACAGAGGCTTCGCAATTGAAGAAAATCCTTTAACAAACTTCCGATAATAAGAGCAAAATCCAAGAAAACTTCGGACCTGTTTCTTATTTTGAGGAACTGGCCACTCAGTGACCGCTTCAGTTTTCTCAGGATCCGTAGCGATCCCGGCAGAAGAAACAACATGACCCAAATATTTTACTTGTCTCCTAAATAAATCACATTTCTTTGGGTTAACACTAAGTTTCGCAGCACGAAATCTCAGAAGAACCTCTCTTAAATTTTCTTTCATTTTCTCAAAAGTTTTGCCAAATACTATCACATCATCTAAATAAACCAGGCAAATTTTCGAAAGTAAACCCCGAAGCACCCGTTCCATAAGACGTTCAAAGGTAGCCGGGGCATTACACAGACCAAAAGGCATTGCAACAAATTGCCAAAGTCCATTTCCCACAGAAAAAGCAGTCTTTTCCCTGTCTTCGGGACGAATTTTCAGTTGCCAATAACCACTCTTCAAATCCAGAGTAGAAAACCAGGCATTTCCCGATAACTGATCAAGAAGATCGTCAACCCTTGGTAGCGGATAAGAATCTTTTTTCGTAACCGCATTCAATTTCCGAAAATCAATGCAAAATCTAAGAGATCCATCTTTCTTCTTTACCAAAACTGCTGGAGAAACCCAAAGGCTTGAAGATTCTTCAATTACCCCTTGTTCTTTCATGTCTTCCATAATTTTTTCAACTTCTGAACGCATATGAATTGGAATTCTCCTAGGAGCCTGTTTGATAGGACAAGAATCCATTAATTCAATTTTATGTTGAAGAACTTCACACTTTCCTGCAACAGCTTGCTCCGAAAACACGTCACGAAATTCTCGCAACAATGAAGCGAAAACTATTCTCTGATCTTCCTCCAACTCTCAGGAATTATTATTAAAGAATTCTTCCAACTCCGCGGGCACAGCTTCGTCCTCTTGCTTAATCCGACGACAAAAACCTTCCCTATGACCTCCACGAAGAAAAGATTCTATTACAGTTTGCATCCCTATTCGTGAAAAGAAATCCGCGCCCAAAATACAATCCTCTCCAATATCGGCAACGAAAATCGGTAACTCTAAATTAAATCTCTCTAACTTTATCTTAGCAAATATTTTAAAACTGATTGGGACTCTTTCCCCCGTAGGATATCTCAAATTTTCTTCCTTTGCTGAAAAACGCTTCCCTTTTCTCCCTATAAATTTACTACTCACCAAGGTCACATCGGAGCCCGTATCCAATTTAAAAAAACAATCTTTCCCATTAAGAGAGCCTTGAAAAACAAAATTTCCTGATTTTTCACACCCTCTCTCAAAACGCCTACAAACACCTGGGGCATTTCTTCCATTTGTCGAGCCCGCCCCTGTAAGTTCGACAAAACCTATTTTCCCTGCTGTGAAACAGAAAATGATGGACACTCGGAACGGAAGTGCCCTTGTTTTCCGCACTGCCAACATTCCTTTTTCTCTTGAATTTTAAAATTCTTCTTTTTCTTAAAATTTAATCCCCTCATTCCACGAGATTCTACTTTGAACCCGTTTAAATCAGGATTGCTCTTATAATTCGAGCAATCTTTAACCTCCTTAAAATTAAAATTTCTCCGCTCTTTTAAACAATTCTCCCTAATAATTTTAATAGCCAAAGCTCTTTCTACCGCGGCCCTCAAAGATGTTAACTCTTCTAGCTGCAATGTCTGTTTAACATTCACATCAGACAATGCAACTACAAATTGAGAACAAGCAATTTTGTCACAAACTCCGGGAGAACATTCAGGATAAGCTAATCAAGATGAACGCTCGATATCCGAGCCTAATGCAGCTAAATCTTCTCCGAATTTCTGTTTTCGATTCGTAAATTGATAATAATAATTTTGCGAGGATAAATTTTCCCCAAAACGTAGCTCTAAACGCGCGACCAAATTTTCAAATTGAGAATTCTCAAAATCCGTGCCTCCTTCCAAAATCGCACGCGCTTTTCCTCGGAGACATGACGCTAATACGACAGCCTTCTCCGCGTTTCCCAAATTATTCGCCCGTGCAATTAAATTAAACTGCGTAAGATATTCGCGCAACGGAACACTACCGTCGTAAATATCGGGCTTAAGTTTCAAGTCGGAATTAAAATTTGAAAAAGGAAATGACTAGCCTGATATCGGACGTTGCGAAATCTCTTCCTGCGGACCGGGCATTGAAAATGTTTCCGTCTCTCGACGAGCGCGCTCCTCCCTCAGAGCGCGAAGCTCCTTCAGCGTTAAGCGAAGAATCTCCTCCAAGTTCGGAGACGCCTCCGGCCCTTCCGCACGAGTACAGGCCCCTTTTCTTGCAGAGATCACTCTCCGACCTTTCGTCTCTTCCTGTCCAGTCCCCGTCTCTTCTGTTTGTCGCTCCGCCATTATCTCTCACACACACACACACACACACACACACACACACACACGAATCGAAAAATTCGATCTCGGACGAGCCCCCAAAATTGTCGCGTTCGCGGCGTTACTTCCCGTGATCGCGATACTCGGCGGAGCGCTTTCGGAAAGGAAGAACACTGTTTTAGGAAAGACTCGCTCTTTATTAAACCAACGGTACAGAAACGCGTCCGGCCACCGCGAAATCTGGCCGTCAAATCTGTTTAACAGTCGGAGAACGACGCGTTGCCAAGGGCCGATCCTCTATTCAAACTCTTATCGATTGATATTGATTATTTCTTAGCAGCGCCGAACGGAATACCGCACGGCCGCAACAATACCATGAATTCCGTAAATACGTCAAATTCCGGTTTATCCATTGCCGAAATTCAAATTGAGATGAGGAACAAACAGTTATTAGTTCGCGGCGGATTAACTACCTGAAGCCTCTCTATCTTCTATGGATTTGAGAACTGGCTATCATTCAAAAACGGATTTCATAGTATGATAGGCATACGAATGGATTTGTCAGATATCAACAAGCTACATTACCTGAAATCCGCACTAACTGAGAACGCCGCTAATAAGGTAAAAATATTTGATGGGATAAATTACTCGAAAGCATGTGTTACGTCCAAACCCCAGGATTTTCTTATTCAAAAGGTGAAGAGTTTATTATTTAAAACAATGGAATCTAGGAAGAAATAGGGACGGGTTACACTGTACGGAAGGACGTACAGGCAATCTTTCGCTCCTCACGCTATAGGCGATCAGAACGAGTCGCTCACGTGTTAAAATTTCCGAGGTCAACGTTACGTTGCGACGCTATAACGCTCTCCTCGAAAACGGCGTGAGCGTTGGTCCGTTAATTCGAATCAAGGAATTCAATCCTTCTAACTCGGAATCGGACCTTGTGCGATCTTCGGTGGCTGGAATCGAGGTTTTAATTTAAGTAAAAAACACAAATTTTACTCTTAACATCGAATTTTAATTAAACAAATAAAACAAATACAATATTACGTGATTTTACAAACAAAAGTTCACTGGAAGTTTTATTTAAAAAATGAAAATAATAATAATAATAATAGATTGACTACATAATATTACATAGTATTACAAACAAATCTGAGTAAAAGTTCCTTAGAAGGTACATTAAAAAAAAATAAAAATAATGATAATAATGATAATAATAATAACTTATGATTAATATTTTAAGAACAAATGTAATTATTTCTTTCTAACATTGTGTGTGTGTGTGTGTGTGTGTGTGTGTGTGAGGAGGAAGCATAGAGGGGAAGAAGAAAGGTGTATGTGGATTTAGCTGAAATCTCGGATTTTAATAGTCGATAAAAGGAACATCTTATAAAAGAATCAATTCTTATATTTAAGATCATTCGTATGTACTTGATCCAAGAAGTATACCGATTCAAAGAATTATTATTTTAAATCGTTTATATTTTGTAGAAGATGTATTTTGTATTTTGTTGAAGAGTTTTGAAGTGCAATTGAAAAGGTTTGTGAGTTATTCAGTTAATTGTAATTAATTCATTTTTATACTATGTATTTAGCCCGAGGATCAATCATAGTCGATAATTCTTCTATTCTTCGACTATGATTTGTCCATTTCTTATGGCTTAAGGCTTAAATCACCTGGGTGAGGTTCAATCGAATACATTGCCGATTGGTCGATTAAATAAAAAAATTTTTGATAGGTGGCTCACTAGAAAATTCCTAGGTATCGACTGATGTGAGTGGTGTATTCGATTGAAAATATACGCATTTGGAACGCTCCCAAATCACCTATTGTAAATTGGGATTGACGGAACTTTCAAAGTTGTAGCAATACTGCCACAGACATTTATATTTATATACTAGACTGCTAACTTGCCTCAAATACATAGTCCCAAAAAATATATACAAAAACACATGCGCATGTGTATGAAGTAAAGGGGACACGCATGTGCATGAAAGTCCCATATATGCTATATATATCACACGAATTTTATATATATTTGCATAACAAATATGTTTTTTTATTCTTTTTGATAATTGTTATAGCTTTTATTCATTTCTTGAAGAAAAAAGTTTCTTTAACAAAAAGTTGTTACGCCTTTTAGAAATATATATGTATATATATATATATATATATATATATATATATATATATATATACATATATATACAGAGAGTGTCCCAAAACTCCCGCATTTGGAGTACACTACGTGGTTCTCTATGCTAAAAGAAACAACTTTTTTCTTTAGCAAAATTGCTTGCAACAAGTAGTTTTTACAGTGAATCAGATTAAAAGTGACGAATAAGCGTGCGTATGTACGTAGCGGTCAGAGCCGGCGCGCGTTCCTCAGGCAGGTGCGGCCTGATACTTAATCTTTGACGACTTCACATATTATATTGTTTAAAATATGATAAAAGTTAACAAAATAAATATTGTTTTCATCCTTTACGTAACAATTCAATAAAAAAATTATGATTTCATAACATTATTTCATACATTAAAAGAAAACATTCTATTGATCATACGGATTAAAACAATACCAGGTGTATGCATACGTTTTTTCCGGTTTTTTTAGTAAAAAAAGACACGTAATTTTCAAGGGAAATTAATTTTTTTTTATTCAAAATATTGGCCATCGGCTTCTACACATTTCGCCCATCTTTCAGGTAATTTATGAATACCATGCCAGAAAAACTGCTTGTCTTTTGCGACAAACCATTCGTCGAGCTATTTTCCAACGTCCTCGAAATTGCTGAAGTGCTGCTTTACGAGCGCGGGCCCCATTGATGCGAAGAGGTGATAGTCAGATGGCGCCAGGTCTGAGGAGTACGGCGGGTGCGGAAGGATGTCTTATCCAAGCGATTTCAAGGTGTCTTTCACTGGTTTTGCTGTGTGAGACGGCGCATTGTCGTGTAACAAAATTACTTTGCCATGTCTTCTGGCCCATTCCGGTCGTCTTTCGATTAATGCGTGGTTTAAATTAATCATTTGTTGGCGATAGCGTTGTGTATTAACAGTTTCGCCGGGCTTCAAGAGTTTATAATACACAATACGGCTCTGGTCCCACCAGACACAGAGCATGGTCTTCTTGCCGAAGCGATTTGGCCTTGGTGTTGATGGACCGGCTTCGCTAGGTGAAAGCCACGATTTTTTCCGCTTCGGGTTTTCAAAATAAATCCATTTTTCGTCACCCGTCACAATTCGATACAAAAATGATTTCCTTTCGTGGCGTTGAAGCAGCATTTCACAAGTGACTTTGCGATTTTCCATTTGACGTTCATTCAAATCGTGTGGGACCCATTTACCGAGTTTATTGATCTTTCCCATTGCTCGTAAACGTCTGCTGATTGTGATACATGTAATGCTTCTGCTAATTGCCGTTGAGTTTGAGTTGGGTCATTATCCAATAACTCCTGCAATTGCTCGTCTTCGCATTTTTGTGGTCCAGAGCGCTCACTGTCTTTCACATTGAAATCACCATTTTTAAATTGTCGAAACCACTGTCTTTCACATTGAAATCACCATTTTTAAATTGTCGAAACCATGTCTCACATGTTCTAATCGATGGAGCGTGTTCACCATATGTTTCTACCAGCAAACGATGACTTTTAACAGCCTTTTTCTTTTGATTAAATAAAAAAAGCAATGCGTGCCGCAAATGTTCTTTTTCAGGCACAAAACTCGACATGATCACTGAACGATAAAACAAAGACGCTAGTTTTTGGCGGACTCAACTTGTGAGTGTTTGTAGTTTTAAATGTCAGACGAACAAAATGATGTATGTGTCAAATTAATACGCTGCGTACTTTTCGCTGGTGACATCTCTTAGTTAAACCGGAAAAAACTTATGCATACACCTGGTATATATATATATATATATATATATATATATATATATATATATATATATGTGTATACACAACTTTAGAAACGCATTTGTATTATATATATATATAATACAAATGATATTTATATAATTATAAGAAAGAAATTAATAAAATATGAATTTGATGTTTAATATAAAATTTGTGTCAGACTAAACTAGACTAAGCATTGCAGATTGAGAATTGCCAATTGAAGATCACACACACACACGCACGCACGCACGCACGCACGCACGCACGCACGCACGCACGCACGCACGCACGCACGCACGCACGCACGCACGCACGCACGCACGCACGCACGCACGCACGCACGCACGCACGCACGCACGCACGCACGCACGCACGCACGCACGCACGCACGCACGCACGCACGCACGCACGCACGCACGCACGCACGCACGCACGCACGCACGCACGCACGCACGCACGCACGCACGCACGCACGCACGCACGCACGCACGCACGCACGCACGCACGCACGCACGCACGCACGCACGCACGCACGCACGCACGCACGCACGCACGCACGCACGCACGCACGCACGCACGCACACACACACACATACAAACACACACACACACACACAAAATTTAACATATCAGATTATTTTAATTTTATGTTATATTATAATTGCTTGTAAGATTTGTAAGATTTAATTTGCAATCCTCAATTTCCAACATACACTGGTTTTAGACGACTATTTCCTATATATAAAGACATATTATTATATTTTTTTATTCAAGCATTAGCACATTCAATATATGAATATACGAATAAAATATACGAATAAAACATGTTTTTACAGAAAAGATTTGTACTGAAAATTAGTGGAAACAATCCCAAAAATAATATTCAACGAATTTTAAAGAACATGTTTACAAATGAATGTGCTATGAACTGCTTATGGAAAGGAAGAAAGGATAATTTTAAGATCTGTGACTTAGAATTAATCAACATAATAAAAAGTATGTGTTAAAATATTAAATGTAAAAAAATATTAATTTAAATTTTTTAATCAATTCATTTTTATTTCTGTTTTAAGGAGAAGTTATGTCATGCTACATATACACACAGTAACTATAACAGAGGCCGAGTTTGACAGTATCGTAGCCTTACTGGTTACGTTTTGCGAAGCAACAGTGACGATGAGACCAAAAAAACAAAGAAAATGTTACTGATGGAAATATTAATATTGACGGACAGTCTTAGATGTAGCCTTACGTATACAGATTTTCTATTTTGTGCAATTGTTTTTTATTTTATATATATATATATATATATATATATATAAAATCTATAAATATATAAATATATATATATATATATATATACACACATATATAGCTATAAATATATATGTTAAGACAACATGTTGTAATATTACAATACAGATTTTAATATACAGATTTTTTTATATATATACTTTTTATATATATAGATTTTTTATAGATATATATATATATATATATATATATATATATATATACATAAATATATATGTTAAGACAACATGTTGTAATATTACAATATATACAGATTTTTTAAATTGGATAAAAATAATTTTTTTCCTTACCCATGCTCTCAAAAATAATTTTCAGGATATCTTTTACACATACTTGTAACGGCAGGGCCGTTACTTGTAAGGAAAATATATATCCATGTATACATATGTATTATACTTGTAAGGAAAATATATATCCATGTATACATATGTATTATACTTGTAAGGAAAATATATATCCATGTATACATGTATACACCTGGCTTATTTGTCCTGCGCTGCCTATCCTGCTTGCACGCACACCGCTCGCGCTATTCTACTCGCTTGCCTGTACACCGCATGCGCCATCTCGCTCACGCTATCGCTTATGGTACCCCACGCGATACCGACTCTCCACCGCCGAACCGACGGCGCACAGTGGGGAACGCCGGCCGGGTATATAAGCCCGGCCGGCAGAGACATCGGGACCAGATCCCATCCTGCGATCCGACTCCTGACACCGACCTGACCAGTACCTACTACCTCTCGGGGTCAAGGTTTTGCTTGGCTCTGCTGGGTTTCACCGGCTTTCTCTACCTTCGGGTTGAGGTTTCGCTCAGCTCTGTCGGGTTTCGCCGACTCCTGTCACCACTCCGCGGGCTGAGGTTTCGCTCAGCTCCACTGGGTTTCGCCGTTTCCGTTGCGAAGGCAGGGCTCGACGTGACACTCGGCCCTGCCCGCAATACCTCGCCGTCCAACCTGACATTAGCTTATAAGTGCATGCGATACAGATTAAGTCCGTTAGTTATAAGCCGGTAGCTCTAAGTTCTTTAGTTG
The DNA here is from genome assembly GCA_024349325.1 of Pogonomyrmex californicus. Classification (NCBI taxonomy): domain Eukaryota; kingdom Metazoa; phylum Arthropoda; class Insecta; order Hymenoptera; family Formicidae; genus Pogonomyrmex; species Pogonomyrmex californicus. The sequence continues at coordinate 2,418,398 of JAECZD010000021.1, forward strand.
TAACCGCGCTATAGTCACGTATAAATAAATCGTTGTTGACCGCACGCCGCACCTGTCTTGCGCTTCTCGCCGCCTTACGCCAACCGTTTGCGTCTCCGCTTTGCTACCAGCGACATTGCGACATCACCCGGCCCTGCACTACTCTATATCTATCTTTCTACCAATAAACGATCTTTTCGCTGCAACTTGTGTTCGCGTACGCTCGAGTCTCCCCTCCTCTCGAACCCGGACACCGACGAGCCGATCCGAGCGTCAAGCGAGGTGACCGCGTTAAATGGCGCCCGAACAGGGACCTGCCCAGTAGAGACTCCGACTTGCGTACGCACCCCGATGAAAATCTCTTGGATATACGGTCTTTCGAAAGTCCAGCTCGCCACTCAACTAGCCACGCACGACCTCGACAATATCGGTAATATCGACACGTTACGACATTGACTGCGCCAATTCATGATCCAAAACCCGGAGCTGTTCTTCGAACAAGACACCGCCGACATGCCAACCGAGGAAAAAGCGACGCTGGGACCACCCGAGTCGGCTCCTGACCGCGTCGAGCCAACGCCACTTGACCCCACCGCAATCCTAGACCGAATCCACAAGTGGGGCCTCTGCTTCGATGGCAAAGATCCGTTCGCATTCCTCAAACGATTAGAGGAGCTGAGGCGATCCTACCGCTACGCCGACGAATTGTTCCTCCTAGGGCTACCAGAGATGTTGCGCGGAAATTCCTTGTTGTAATATCGCAACAATTACGAGGATTGGGCCACCTGGGACGCCTTTTGCACCGCCTTCCGATTGAAGTACCTCCCACCCGACTACCGAGACCAACTACGGCAAGATGCCCAGGCCCAAAGGCAAAGACAGGGGGAATCCTTTGACCAGTACGCCACGGACCTGCTGACCATGATGAGGCGCGCTGGGGGCTATTCGCCACAAGAGAAAGTCCGCCTACTATACAACAACTTAAACTCCAGTTATCAGCTATACCTCCGATCGACAGAAGCTACCAGCATCGCGGGGTTAAGCGCCAGGGCAGCCAAGCATGAAAGGGTATTCCATCGCCAAAAGGAAGAACAGCCACCGACCCGGAGCCCGCCGGTCGCTGCCGCCGCCTATAGCAGAGAAGAGTGCTGTTGGCGGTGCAAGCAGCGAGACCACACACGCCTCGATTATAAGAAACCACCGCGCAAGTTCTGCTCTCGCTATGGCAAGGATGGCGTGTTCACCCGAGACTGCCACCCACCGGCGGGAAACAGCACACGGGCCGGGGAACCAGCGGCCGCCGCCCGTCTCGACAGAACGCCATAAAGTTCACGCCTAGGTCGCATCTAAAGATCCAGTTACTCGGTCGGCATCTGTGGGCCTTGCTCGACTCCGGCTCCGAGGTCTCGTTCGTGAGTCCCGCCACGACCAAACGAGCCCGGTACTGCGGCCACCCCCCTCGAGGGGTAACCCAACAGATCAACTTGGCCGACGGCACCACGATCCCAATCACACACACAGTGGACCTACCGATCATCATTATCAACCGCATCGTGACCCACACGTTCCAAGTCATGCCGAATCTCAGCGGGCCGATCCTAATCGGCATCGATCTTTGGGCTAAGTTCGGGGTCGCCCTCCCCGCACCCCCGATCATCAAGACCAGCGACCAGCCCGTGGTAGAGAAGATTTCGGCCGAGCTGACGCCACGCACCGCGGACGAAGACCAGCGACTACGAGAATTTCTACACCAGGAGCTAGCCGCCTTCGAGGCCGTACGCGGCCGTATCGAGCATCGGATCCGCCTAACGACCGACCAACCAATTAAGCAGCGGTACCGACCGCGTAATCCAGCCATGCAGGCCGTAATAGACCGGGAAGTTCGCAAGATGGAAGAGGCCGGAATAATCGAGCCGTCCCAAAGCGCCTGGAGCTCCCCGGTGGTACTCGTAAAAAAGAAGAACACATATCGGTTCTGCATCGATTTCCGGAAACTGAATGACGTCACGCAAAAGGACGCCTATCCTTTGCCGCATATTACGGCTACGCTCGATAAGCTGCGCGGCACTAAATATCTCACCATGTTGGATCTTAAGAACGGGTATTGGCAAGTCCTGCTGGCACCCGGAAGTCGACCAGTCACCGCGTTCACCGTGCCGGGGAGGGGACTCATGCAGTTTCGAACCATGCCGTTTGGGCTACATTCAGCTCCCGCCACGTTCCAATACCTCCTGGACTCTATCCTGGGGCCAGAGCTCGAGCCCGATGTCCTCGTGTATCTGATGACATCACATGGCCAGCCCGACTTTCAAGAGGCACCTGGAACACCTAGCCGAGGTTTTCCGGCGCCTGCGAGCCGCCAAACTTTGACTCAACGCCGACAAGTGCCACTTCTGCCGGGACAGTCTCCGATACTTGGGTCACCTTATTGACCGCCACGGAATCCGCACCGACCCGGCAAAGGTGAGCGCCATCGCCAATTGGCCAGCGCCCACCAACCTCTGGCAAGTTCGTCAGTTCCTGGGCTTAGCGTCGTGGTATCGACGCTTCATCGCGGGCTTCTCCGTCGTAACCGCACCTCTAACACGCCTGACCCGCAAAAACGCCCGCTGGGCCTAGACCGCCGTCGAGAACAAGGCCTTCCAACGCCTCAATGACGCTCTAATCTCCGTTCCGATACTCGCGTGCCCCAATTTCGAGCTGCCTTTCACTCTGCAGACAGACGCCAGCACGCATGGGTTAGGCGTCGTCCTAACACAACGACTGGCCGACGGAGAACGGGTCATCGCGTACGCCAGCCGCACGTTAAACCCCGCCGAGCGGAACTACAGCGCCACTGAGCTGGAATGCCTCGCTGTAATCTGAGGGATTCGCCGGATGCGGGACTACTTGGAGGGATATCGGTTCACCGTGCTCACCGACCACCAGTCCCTCCGGTGGCTCCAACGCCTGGAAGCCCCGTCGGGTCAACTGGCCCGTTGGCTGTTCGAATTACAACAGCACGATTTCGAGATCGAATACCGACGAGGCACCCAGAATCAGGTGGCCGATGCGCTCTCTCGCCAACCCGAGGTCACCACGGCACAACAGACGCCGCCCTGTCCGTGGTATCACCGGATCAGCCGAGACGTCCAGACCCGACCAACCGACCGGCCCGACTATCAGATACGGGACGGACTCCTGTACCGGCACATTCTCCACGACCTGGATTTCCGGGAGATGCCCGCCGACGAGCAATGGAAACGATGTGTTCCGACACCCGAGCGTGCCGCCTTGCTCAAACGATGGCACGACGACCCCGCATCCGGACACTTGGGGACCGCCAAAACCATGGCTCGCGTCGCCCAGCAGTATTACTGGCCGGGGATGCTCCGGAAAATCGCACGGTACGTCTGCACCTGCGCAATCTGTATGGCCCACAAAGTGTCACAATAACGACCCCCTCCACACTACTCCGGTCACCGCGCCGTGGCAGCAGGTCTCCATCGACCTGGTCCGACCGCTACCCCGCTCCAACCATGGACACACGTGGATCCTCACGATGCAGGACCAATTTACGAAGTGGCTCGAGGTCATGCCATTGCGGAAGGCCACTGCAGCAAATGTCGCCAGGGCTTTCACCGACCAGGTCGTGTACCGTCATGGGTGCCCACAGCGAGTAATAACGGACAATGGGACGCAACTGAAGTCCAAACAGCTAGGGAAGCTGCTGACTGCCTTCGGCATCCAACATCGCACCGCGCCGCCATACACGCCGCAGTGTAATCCGGTCGAGCGGGCCAACCGGATCCTTAAGACCATGGTCGCTCAACTTCACAAGCAATTTCACAAAGCATTTTTCATTTAGCTACAAAAATGTCGCAAAAGAAATGCTAACAATATGGGGATAAGCTATAGCTTTTGTTATTTAACAAAAGACGTCACTGATGTAAGCATTTTACGTTCTCTAATGATGAGCATGATAAATTAAATTATTGAAAAAAATTTACTAGACGAATTATTAAAATTTTCAGTGCCAAAACAAACAGTTCTTTTCAGAACCACCAAATAATGAAACAAGGAATATCTCCGCATCGCAAATTAATAAAATTGTAATTTAATATAAAAAATTTTGAAAATATATGTAATAATATTAATTATATGTGTGTGTATATATATATATATAACTTTTACTCAGAACTTTTTTGTACATCTATATATATATATATATATATATATATATATATATATATATCTCATTTATAAAATATAATATCCCTAATATTCCTTAATTTTTATACAATATTTTATAAAAGAAATAAATAGAATTAAACCTCCCGAAACGTTACATAGACAGTGATATTGTAAAATTCAATTTAAAAGGAAATTATCGCGATTATACACGAAATCGCGTGAAATGTACGTACGCAAATAAGTGATTTAGTATTTTTCGATACGTATTTTGGATATATTTGTGGAGTTAACTTCTTTCAGATTTAATGAAATTCTTCATATTATTTTCTCAAATCGCAATTTGTAACTTTTATTTCATTTAACATTTTCTGTACTTTATTAAAACAGAAAAGATCACATGTTTAATAAAAGCTTTTATGTCTGTAAATCTAACGGATATTTTCTTCACTTCCTACAAAAAAATATCCTTTCCCTTCGAATAAATCACGATGAAAATAAAATTATCTTAAAATTTTAGTTTATGTGTATAAAAGCTGTAAATCTTAACTCAGTTTCTTTCCTATAAATCTTTCGTAAAAACCAATTTGAAAAAACCTTAGCGACTATATTCCTCACATTTACATATCTATCTTAATTCTTTCAGCTATTAGTCTAGTAATCTTTTCGTTTTTTCTGAAATTTCCACGTCATCGCCATACCATTCTTTATGCCGTTAACCGTTATACAAGGACGAGAAAGCAAATTCTTTTAGAAAACATCATATTGGGTTGTCGGAAAAGTCATGACGCATTTTTGTAATAGATGGCGCTAGTTCATTTTTAGAAGTACTAGAGTCATTCGCATCTATGTTATTGCTATGTCATTTGACAGCTAACAGTTCTAGCTTTATTCTAAAAAAAATTGAGCAATTTGATTGAATTTTGGAGATTTTATAACAAGTTGAAGATGGAAGACCAAACTGCATTTTCGCCATATATTACTGTTTTACTTCCATAAAGAGAAGAATGCGCGTCAAGCTTGTGAAAAGTTGCGTAAAGTTTACGATGACAATGCTCTATAAGAAAGTCAGTGCCAACGATAGTTCACGAAATTCCGTGCTGGTAATTTTGACTTCAATGACGCTCCTCGGTCAGGGAGGCCCACCGAGGTTGATGATGACAAAAGAAAGGCATTGATCGAGTCAAACTTACGTTACACGACACGAAAGATTGCAGAAACATTGAAACATCCATCATTCAAGCGTTCATGACCACCTGAAGAAGGTGAGACACGTAAGCTGAGACAAGTTCGATATTTAGGTTCCTTATGAACTCAAAGAAGTTCATTTGACGGCGCGTATAAACATCTGCGATATGCTCATTAAATGTGAAAAAAACGATCCTTTTTTGACGCGACTGATAACTGGTGATGAGAAATGGATTGTTTACAACAATGTGGTGCGCAAACGGTCTTGGTCCCGATAATGATTCGCTTCAAACGACATCAAAAGCAAATATTCAGAGGAAATTATGCTCTCAGTGTGCTGAGATTTTAAAGGTGTCGTGTTTTTCGAGCTCCTACTAAAAAACCAAATAATCAATTCGAATGTGTACTGTCGGCAATTGGACAGTTTGAATGAATCCATCATTCAAAAACGTCCAGAGCTTGTTAATCATAAAGGAGTTGTGTTCATCACGATAACACGAGACCACACACAAGATTGACCACCCGTCAAAAATTATTGGAGCTTGGATGGAATGTGTTGCCACACCCACCATACTCGCCTGACCTTGTGTCGTTAGACTTCCACTTGGTTCGCTCTCTTCAAAACTTCTTACATGATATAACGTTTAATTTAGATAAGGCTGAATCAGCACTTTGTTCAGTTTTTCGCCGATAAAGACAGGTCCTTCTATGAACGGCGAATTATGAAACTCACTGAAAGATGGTAAAAGGTTATCGAACAAAACGGGCAATATATCATTAATTGATCTTTGTTCTTTATATATTAGGTGTACAAAAAAGTTCTGAGCTTTTTTTTGTAAAATTCAATCTTTATTCAAAAACAAACAAAAAAAATATTAATCAGCGAAATATTCCCCATTTGCATCAACGATCTTTTGCCATCTTTCGGGTAGCTTGCGAATTCCTTGACGATAGAAGCTCACCGGCTTCGAAGCGATAAAGTCATCAATGCATTTTCGTATCTCTTCAAATCTCACGAAATGTGTATCAGCCAAATGATGCTGCAGCGACCGGAATAGGTAGTAATCGGAAGGCGTCTAGGCTATACGCCGCGTGCGGGAGAAGTTCCCAGCCTAACGCAAAGATATGGTCCTGAGTCGCTTTCGCAACATGTGGTCGAGCATTGTCATGAAGCAAGATCACTTTACGACGTCCTTGGCCAGTAAATGGCTTCTTTTCTTCTAATGCATCGCTCAAATTGGACAATTGTTGTTGATAGCGGTCTGCCGTGATTGTTTCGCCCGGTTATAACTCGTAATACAACACACCTTTCCAATTCCACCAGATACAGAGCAAAACCTTCTTGGCGTGGATATTGGGCTTTGGCGTCGATGTCGAAGGTTGACCAGGGTCAACTTATGATTTTCTACGTTTAGGATTATCATAAAGAATCCACTTTTTATCGCATGTAATGATTTTGTGCAGAAAATCTTTTTTCCGAAACTTTGAAAGCAAAGTGAGTGCAGTGTCACGCCGACGATTTTTGTTATCTTCGGACGTGGGTAAAACTTCCAGTTGGTTTTGTGCTTTTCTGATAAATAAATAATAAAGATGTAAAAATGCGAACGATCTCTTATGATCTATGTAATGGATAATCAGATTGATATATCGTGCGCATGCGCGTACATATGTTAAAAGGATAATGAAAATAAATAAAGAAGGAAATGTATAATATAGAAATAAAAACAGCACGGAGAGTTTAAGAAGTAAAAAATAATAATAATGTATTATGTATATATTTTTGCGTTTATATCCTTATATTTATGTTTTTTAGTTTATCGTCATTGAATGATAACAATTTGTCAATGTTAGATGAAGAGACTTTATTTATTACATTCATGGTTAATAACACCATTGTGAAAAACTAAGGAAGTAAAAGGAAATGAAGTAAAGAAAAAAAAATAATAAAAAAGTAATAAAAAAGTAAAGACAATAATGACAATGGAAAGAAATAAGATACAGATATATATATACATATCCGAAAGTAGTTCAGCAATAGTTCACAAGGTATTTTACATTTCGGCATATTCTGATATATGTCATATTGGAATATTTTATATTGAAATGTAAATTATACATTTTTGCACCTTAATACTTCTATGCACAAAATAATGAGTTAAATTAATTGATGTTGAGAAAATGTATAGTTGCTTGTCAAAAAAGTTATGCAATTTGTAACTACATATGTAACTATCATTTTTCTTTTTTGAAAAATAACTAAATATTTCTCGTATACTAATTGAGTCATCTCGTATTATTCTCGGTATAAAAATAAAATATTTTTATTATAAAATATTTTATAACAAAAATATTTTAAATACTTAATGTTAAATATTAAATATTAAATTAATTATAAAATGTTTTATATATAATTATTTATATATAATATTATTATTTAAGTGTATAAACTAAATATTAAATGTATAAAGTAAAAAGTATGTAAAAGTATATAAAAAGGAATTAAAAATTATTATAAAATTTATTTACTTAATCTAGAAAAAGAAAAAGAGAGTTGCAGGACTTACGGTAAGTTTAAATCTTCAATTATCAACTCTATTTTTAATCAAATTACTGACTGATATTCCTAATCAATTCTTATATTTAATATTTCAACGAATAAGATGATTGTATAAGTTTATTTAAGAAGATCTTAGATATAAGAACAGACTACACGAATAAGTCTTTTAATTCATCGACTTATCAATCGCATTATGTAACTTTGTTTGCTCCATAAAAACTGTATTTGCACATAATACAAATGATCGATGAATAAACAAAAACTCATCTTATATATATATATACCAGGTGTATGCATAAGTTTTTTCCGGTTTTTTAGTAAAAAAAGACACGTAATTTTCAAGGGAAATTAATTTTTTTTTTTATTCAAAATATTGGCCATCGGCTTCTACACATTTCGCCCATCTTTCAGGTAATTTAGGAATACCATGCCAGAAAAACTGCTTGTCTTTTGCGGCAAACCATTCGTCGAGCCATTTTCCAACTTCCTCGAAATTGCTGAAGTGCTGCTCTGCGAGCGCGTGCCCCATTGATGCGAAGAGGTGATAGTCAGATGGCGCCAGGTCTGGGGAGTACGGCGGGTGCGGAAGGATATCCCATCCAAGCGATTTCAAGGTGTCTTTCACTGGTTTTGCTGTGTGAGACGGCGCATTGTCGTGTAACAAAATCACTTTGCCATGTCTTCTGGCCCATTCCGGTCGTCTTTCGATTAATGCGTGGTTTAAATTAATCATTTGTTGGCGATAGCGTTGTGTATTAACGGTTTTGCCGGGCTTCAAGAGTTCATAATACACAATACCGCTCTGGTCCCACCAGACACAGAGCATGGTCTTCTTGCCGAAACGATTTGGCCTTGGTGTTGATGGATCGGCTTCGCCAGATGAAAGCCACGATTTTTTCCGCTTCGGGTTTTCAAAATAAATCCATTTTTCGTCACCCGTCACAATTCGATACAAAAATGATTTCCTTTCGTGGCGTTGAAGCAGCATTTCACAAGTGACTTTGCGATTTTCCATTTGACGTTCATTCAAATCGCGTGGGACCCATTTACCGAGTTTATTGATCTTTCCCATTGCTCGTAAACGTCTGCTGATTGTTTCTTGTGATACATGTAATGCTTCTGCTAATTGCCGTTGAGTTTGAGTTGGGTCATCATCCAATAACTCCTGCAATTGCTCGTCTTCGCATTTTTGTGGTCCAGAGCGCTCACTGTCTTTCACATTAAAATCACCACTTTTAAATTGTCGAAACCATGTCTCACATGTTCTAATCGATGGAGCGTGTTCACCATATGTTTCTACCAGCAAACGATGACTTTCAACAGCCTTTTTCTTTTGATTAAATAAAAAAGCAATGCGTGCCGCAAATGTTTTTTTTTCAGGCACAAAACTCGACATGATCACTGAACGATAAAACAAAGACGCTAGTTTTTGGCGGACTCAACTTGTGTGTGTTTGTAGTTTTAAATGTCAGACGAACAAAATTATGTATGTGTCAAATTAATACGCTGCGTACTTTTCGCTGGCGACATCTCTTAGTTAAACCGGAAAAAACTTATGCATATACCTGGTATATATATATATATATATATATGTGGTGTATATATATATATATATAGAGTTACCTAGCAATTATGAAACAAATCATAAATACATATGTAGATATAATAAAATGTATAAATGATACATAAGATTGTCGTAATATATTATAGTCATTTTTTATATTATATATTTATATATACGAGCGTGAAAAGTTCGTGTAAAAATAAAAACTACTTAATTTTTTTTGGGATAAACTTTTTTTATTTTTCAACGTAGTCTTCTTTTAGGTTTATACACTTCGTCCAACGCTGCTCCAATTTGTTGATCCCTTCCGAATAATATGATTGGTTTAACTGTGCAAAATAGGCATTCGTTTCCGCAATCACCTCCTCGTTTGAATGAAATCTCCTTCCCGCTAGTCATTTCTTCGCATTGGGGAATAAATAATAGTCCGAGGGAGCCAAATCTGAAGAATAGGGAGGATGCGGAACGTAACTCTATCAATTTTGCGACCACAATGCCGGAGGAATGAGCTGGTGCGTTGTCGTGATGGAAAAGGACTTTCTTGTGGTTCAATTGTGGACATTTTTCTTGCAGCTCGGTTTTCAAACGGTCCAATGACGATGAATATTCATCTGTAATAGTTTTACCCTTTTCCATATAGTCGATGAATATTATTCCTTGCGAATCTCAAAAGACAGTCGCCATAATCTTCCTGGCCGAAGGAATGGTCTTCGCCTCCTTTGGTGCAGATTCGCTGGCAACCCATTGTTTGGACTGTTTTTTGGTCTCAGGCGTATAGTGTTTCATCCAGAATGTCGAAACGACGTCTAAAGTCCTGTGGATTCCGTTGGAACAGTTGCAAACATTTCTTGGAACACTTCACACGATTTTGTTTTTGATCAATTGTGAGCAATCGCGGCACCCATCTTGCAGATAACTTTTTCATACCCAAATGTTGATGCAAAATAACTTGTCTAACAGAAATCTTTCTGATACTATTTCTACGCTGGCCAAAGGCCCGAATTTCGCAATAGCACCCAATAAGATCCCAAAAGAGAGAAAGAGATCATCAGTCAAATAGAATCAACCATCTATCGACTCCCATGCAGATAGTATTCGGAGGCAGGTAACCAATATTCTTTCCAAAGCCAAGCCTCCACTACCAAACATTACTATACAATTATTATGTACCCATTCACTCGAGATGCCCACAGCATTAGCAATCTCACACTTTGATTCTTCTATCATCCATTACCATATCATGGATTTTATCAATTCCTGGAATAGTAGCCTCAACAGGATGTCCAGAACGTTCAGCACTTGTGCTCATATGGCCACTCCGAAACGTTTGAAACCATTTATAAACTGTTCTAATCGAAGGTGCAGATTCACCATAATGTTTATCAAGCTTGTTTTTAGTCTCCTGAGTCGATTTGCCTTTCATAAAGTAATGCTTGATCAACACACGAAATTCTCTTTCATCCATTTTTTAGAAATCACTCGACTTCCTCGATTCAAACGAACGGCAAATACAGAGAAATAGATCAATCTGACTAAAACTTGATGTATGTTCTTCCAAGAGGTGCTACTAACTGAAAATAACCTCAATACACCAGTAGTGCTATCTTTCTGAGAAAACTTTGCACAGACGTTTCAAATCGCCCTCGTAATCTCTATGCAGTTTAAAATGACAATTACATTCTTCTTTTCATGTATATCTATTACTTTTATATTACGTAGTGCATCTGTAATATATAAAGTATCCTCACGGTCATTTTTTATATTTTTATTTCTTATAGTTTGGACTAAATTTCTGTTTCAATAAATTGTAAGTTTTGTAATACAATTAATTCAATTTTGTAATTGATTTAATTCTGAATTATAGTTTAAGGCTGATAAATACAGCAATCATACAAATGCAGATTATTATTTTGTACAATTTTAATTGAGTTTCTGATTAAATATATCTGTTATGTAAGTTAATTAACAGAGAATTAAAATGTTATTTTAAGAGAAAATTTAGTTTTTAAAAGATTAAATTTAAGTACGATTTCTTATTAATATCTTTTCTTTATATTTAAGTATCTTCAATCATTAATTAATAATTTCTCAAATTATCTTATTATCTATTTTTATTAAGCTTTGTGACTACAATATCAGATATTTCTTCGAGCTTTCGAATGATGAAGAAATTGATCAACTTTATTCGTTAATTGACTGAATTGGACTATTGAACATCAAATATAAAGTTGCCATATTAATTTACATAAGTTTCTATTTTCAAAACGTGCTTATAATGATAATAGCACGTTGTTTATATCATTCTATTTTTATTTTATATACAATATATATAATGAATGATAATGTTAAAATGAGACGAAATAGTGCGCTAACATCGTTATATATGCAGAAATGTACGTTGTTAATTTAGAAGAGAGAGAAGGTAAGATTAAATTATTATTTTTTTAAATTAATTTATTTTTTAAACTAAATTAATTTATACACGTAATTATAGGATATTATCAAATCGAGATTAAATTTTGATATCTAATATTAGATACTTGAGCATTATGATATATAAGGTCTCTAAGAAACCAATAACGGACTTTGCTTCATGACTACCGTCGTATTACCTTTGTCTGCTGGTAATATGATAACATCCATGTCTTTGTTCAGTTCTTGGAGGGCGAGTCGTCCTTGTATAATGATGTTTGATAGTGGAGGCTTGGCTTTGGAAAGGATATTGGTTATCTGCCTCCTATCTATACTATCTGCATGGAAGTCGATAGATGGTTGATTCTATTTGACTGATGATCTCCTCTTTTGGGATCTTATTGGGTTGCGAAATTCGGACCTTTGGCCAGCGCAGAGATAGTATCATGTGAGAGATTTCTGTTAGACAAGTTTTTGATAGTGTTTAGTAGAAGAGGTAAGGAGTTGTTGTCTGGATTTAGATCTTTGAATTTTTGTTTCTGTCGCTCCGTAGAGTGTGCGTGGATGTTCTGTGCTTGTTCGTATATAATGTTTAAGATCTGCCAAATGCCCTGTCGTAGTGTGGATGAAAAAAGTAGGAAGAGTTTAAAGGATTTTTGGGACATTTCATTTATTTGTAATTTAGTAAAGTGGATGCGTTCTTTAGTAAGCATGTAACCCGTCTTTTGAAGGATGTCTTTTGATTTACGGGCTCTTAAGTGGTACGACAAAAAAAATATAAATAAAATAATCAATAGACACATAAACAAGAAAAGAAAGCCAGACGCACAAGTATCACATGACGAGAAAAATCCTCTCCATCCTCTCGTACATAAAAAGAATAACCGATCGCATCCGCAGAATTCTGAAGAAATACAACATCTGAATTATCTTTAGATAAGAAAATAGGACAAATCCAAGAAAATAGGACAACTCTTGAGGAATCCTAAAGACCAAAGACTCCTACTCAACAGGAATGTATAAAATATCTTGCTTATGCGGCAAAGTATACATTGAGGAAACCGGGAGAACGGTCAACGTACATATGAAAGAACATCAACGCGATGTCAGATTAAAACACGTCGCACAGTCAGCATTATCAGAACATAACATTGAAACAGAACATCAAATACTATTTGATAAAACAACAATAATAGCTACGACTACCTTGTATTTCCCAAGAAAGTACAGAGAGGCTATAGAGATTCAGAAACATCACGACAACCTAAATAAAGATAATGGTTACAATATAAGTGACATATGGAAAACCATTCTCCCGATTGATCGAAAATGACTTCTCCACCCCCCTCTCTCTCACCCCTCTCCATCATAGCTTTAGCCAATCTTTATCTCCTCCTCCACTTTCCTCTTCTCATACAGCGTATATAAGGGAACTCCACCAGAAAAGCAGTACAGTATCAGGCTGCTCCTCGCCCTGATGAAATGAACTGCAATGTTCACGAAACGTTGGCATTCAATAATGCATAATGACACAGATAATATCCATAAAAATATTTACTTTTTTGAAAAAAGTGGAAGCCTTAAAAGCGTTACTTATTACTTTTATATTATATAGTGTAATAACATATAAATTATATATAATAACATATAAAGTATCCTTATGGTCATTTTTTATATTTTTATTTCTTATAATTTGAACTAAATGTCTGTTTCAATAAATTGCAAATTTTATAATACAATTAATTCAATTTTGTAATTAATTTAATTCTGAATTATAGATTTAAGATTGACAAATACAGCAATCATACAAATATGGATTACTATTTTGTATAACTTTAATTGAGTCTCTACATATCTATTATCTGTTAATTAAAATGCTAAGCTAGTTAATTAAAATGTTGTTTTAAAAGAAAATTTAGTTCTTAAGAGAAATTTAAGTACGATTTCTTATTAATATCTTTTCTTCATGTTTAAGTATCTTCAGTCGCTAATTAATAATTTCTCAAATTATTTTATTATCTATTTTTATTAAGCTTTGTGATTTGTGATTTTTATTAAGCTTGTGACTTAATATTAAATATTTCTCCGAGATTTTGAATGATGAAGAAATTGATCACTTTTATTCATAATTGACTGAATTACGGATTATTGAGTATCAAATATAAAGTTGCCATTTTATGTAAGTTTCTATTTTCACAACGTGCTTACAATGATAATAGGACGTTGTTTATATCATCTTATTTTTTATTTTATATATAATGAATGATAATGTTAAAATGAGATAAAATAACATGCTAACATTGTTATATATGCAGAAATGTACGTTGTTAATTTAGAAGAGAGAGAAGAAAAAATTAAATTATTATTTTTTTAAGTTAATTTATTTTTTAAACTAAATTAATTTACACATAATAATTATAGGATAATGTCAAATCGAGATTAAATCTTGATACCTAATATTAGATACTTGAGCATTAGCATGATAGATAAGTTCTCTAGAAAGAAATCAATAACAGACTTTATTTCCTTAAAAAATTCAGAGGCAAAATTTTAATAGGATAATTCTTGGAGCAAAAAAATGTCCAAAATGGCACATTTAATGAACAAAACAAATCAGTGAGTAATTTTGAGTAATTTTTCATTATGATTGATATCCATACTTAGATTCATAGAAAAACTCGATCTGCTTTATTTGAATGTATATACCCATTGAGTGCTCAGACATTGTGTCTGTAATTTATGTTTGTATTTGTTTTTTTTTAAATATATGAGACTTAGAAATAAAGAAATAAAATATTAAAATTATCGTTATACAAACTCAATACTAAACTACTAATGTAAAAAGTAAAAAGAATTAAAAATTATTATAAAATATATTACTTAATCTATTAATTTACATATTAAACTTTTTTTATTGCTATATCTTTATTATTTCATTATTTCAAAAATGATGTTAATATTTCATGATTTGTATATCTAATTTAAGTATAATTCACAATCTTAAAGAAAAAAAACTATTAATAAGTCAAAGTAAATTATTTCCTGAACACGGTCAAACAGATTACTTCTAATTCCACATGATTGGTTAAATCTAAAAGTAGAAAACCTGCTCGTTAAACAAGCTGACTTGAATATATTCAGTTTGTAGTATTGCAGATATTCGTTAATATTCTATTTGACATCTCTAAATAAGTAAACGTTAATATAAAAGTATTATAAGCGTAATTATATTAAATCAATATATAACTATAGAAAATAATATATACAGCTTTTAAAGAATATAAGGTATATGTATATTCATGAAATAAATATGAATTATCTTTATTTCGCAATATATTTTTATATTCATAAAATATTAATACACTCAATAGTGTATTAATATTTCTAAAATTTCTCTAAAATTGCTCAAATAATTGTAGTAGATCTTCGTAAGGATAATTTTAATCATGGACAATTGTACGTTGCATTATCACGAGTTCTTGGGATTCGTTAAAAGTTTATTTGGATAATAATAATTTGTTTAATCAAGTAAAAAATTATATTTACAAAGAAGTATTTAATTAATAACAAAAAGAAGGACACGGAGAAAAACATATTGGTAATAATGATAATAGTGGTGATAGTGATAATGATAATAGTGATAATAATGATGATGATGATGACAATGATGATGAAGATAAGAAGAAGAGAAATGGGAAAAAAAGAAGGAATCATAAAAAAGAAGAGAAAGAGAAAAAAAGAAGAAAGAAAAGGAGAAAAAGAATGACTGAGGGAAGAAAGTGAGAGCGAGAAAGATGGATAAAAGAAGAGGGATAAAGAGGAAAAAGGAAGAAAAAAATATGCGATTAGCATTTACAAAGCTTAGTCAGTATGATCTTGACGAGTTTAATATTTAAAGATTTAAAACAAGTGAAGATAATTTAGTTTGATACAAGAACGAGATAAATAAATATTGTGTTACGTCCAGCCCAAAAAGATTAGAAAATTAAATAAATAATGAAATACAGATGGGCCCGGAAGGACGGAACAGCTTCTTCGAGGGTCAACTGATAAGTGTGAGCCCTCAAGTCAAACGCACTAACTATGCCTCGGCACTAGGTCAGCGATAAGGACTCGCTGTGATCTAGACGTGCGCTAGTTGGTCCGTTTTTAGGTCAAGGAACTTAATCTTTTTTACCTGGGATAGGATCTCGTGCGATCTTTGGAGTAGCGAGGAACTTTCACAAGGAAACTTTCACGAGGAACTTTCGAGAAACACAAGGAACTTTCACGAGGAACTCTTTCATACCTAAGGGAGAATTTTAAATGACAAAACGTCAAGTAAATTAAATTTACATTTAATTGATGATTTCGAGCAAATACAATTTAGCAAAACTACAAAGATTTATATAATCATTATCTTTAGTTTCCAAGTACATTTATCTAAGACATACATATTGTCGCACTCGCGGCGGGTTCACTCGCGTTACACTCACCAGGAAAGGAAGGAACAGTTTAAGAAAGAAATACACTTTATTATACACTGAAGCACGAGAGTATTAATAAGAGCTTTCACAATAAAATCAGAATTCGCTGCGATACGGCTTAAACTTTCGCACCGCGCCGTCGATTCTTCACCACGCTTGACAACTGCTTGACGACAGCGTCGACAAAGAACGATCTTCAGGTTGGAAATCGTTATGAGAGTAGCGTCGAGCGGAACACCGTCGTAACACTACCCTCCTCCTCTTCGAAATTGTCGTTCCGACAATTCCAGGAAATTCCTTCGCAGAAAAATCGATTTCTTCTTCTATGGTGAAGTTCTCGGGGAACCTGTCGGCTTCCTACTCTACCCCGAACTGCTGCTGCGGGTTACCGAGCGCCGAACCAGTCCCAAATTTCACCCTTCCCGGAAGTTCCGTCCTGCGAGGTCATCTTCCCTCTTCTTTCTTCTTCTGTGATACTTCTTTATCTAGTCTTGCGCACTTTTCTCTTGAATCTTCGGACAAAGGGGGAGGGGAGAAGCTTCTGTGGACCTTTTCCTTACGGCTACCCCAAGTCCCCGCCTCGGCATTTGCCCTAAGTCTCCCGGAAAAACCACGATTCAAAAAAACCGAGGCGGACTTCTTAAAAAAAAGATTTCCTTAGCCGGATGTTCGGGCAGATAGTAGAAGATCTTCCTCTTAAAGCGATGCCAATCTCAAATAAGAAACATAAACATAAATAGTATCTACTCAAAGAACTTCTTTTCAAATTAATTATCCCCAAAAAAATGAAATATCTACATATCTCTTTTTACACACTTACAGGCTCAGCTTCGATTCTTTTCCTTACAAATTTTTTTCCTTTCCTCAAATGGAGCTAATCTAAATGTACTACTTTATTTTGTTTTTTCGTTTTTCGAATGCAATAAATTACATCGTTCATTTTCCTAACCACTTCATAAAGTTCTTTCCGACTATTTTGTAATTTGGGAGCCTTCGCATTCTTTGAGGATTATAAAACTAAACTTTCTGGCCAGACACAAAATTTAGTCGCCTATCCTTCCGATTGTAATTCATTTTTGTCCTTTGCGACCTTAAATTCATACATTGACTCGCAACATTGGACTCGTAACATGATATGAATCATTCTCTCCCTTAATCTAAATGAATATCCTCCTTCTTGGGGAATATTATCGATTTCAGGAGGATAATTACGAAGAAGATCTAACGGCAATCTTAATTCTCTATCCAAATTCAACTCTGCAAGAGTAAAACCTGTGACCTCATACTTAGAAGATCTGTAAGCTAATAATCCTAAAGGGATCTAACGATCCTAATCTCTCTGGTTTTCTAAAACAAATTTAGATAAATAATTTAACAAAGTTTGATGTTATCGTTCCACGTTGGATTGTGGATAAAGAGGAGTAGTGCAAGTTTTCTTTATTCCTAAAATTCGACATAACTCCTGAAACATTCGTGATTCGAAATTCCTTCCGTGAGTGATGATCCATATGTATTTTCAATGGCACTCCATGTCTAGATACTATCTGACAAAGATACTATCTTACAAAGAATTTCTGCCATCGTACAAGCTTTGATATTTCTCAGTGGAAAAACTTCCACCCATTTTGAGAAACAATCAGTAACTACTAATAAATATTTATTCCCGGAAGATGAAAATAGTAAAGGGCCTAACACATCCATCTGCACCCTTTCAAAGGGAGCACTTACATTATAAATCTGAAAAGCAGATTTTCTCTTTCCAGCAGGACCTTTTTTAGCTACATAAACTTTACAGGTCCTGATCCAATGTTCTACATCTTGTTTGCATGTCACCCAAAAGAAACGCTTCCGAATCTTTTCAAGAGTTTTATTTATTCCAAAATGTCCCCCTGTAGGAGAATCATGAGTCTCCTCCAAAACTTGTTGCATCATTTTATAAGGAACAACAATTTGAAGAATAACAATTTTCAAATCAGGAGACTCCCATTTCCTACAAAGAACTCCATCCTTAATAACCAAAGAATCCCATTGAGACTAATAAATTTTCGAAGAAGCATTCCCGGAAATAATCTCATGTCGAAGAGGGTGTCTACCTATTTCCTCACTCCGAAGAATTTCAACAATCGAAGGATCTTCTAACTGCGCTGACCGCCAATCCTTCGATTCTCTTCCCTCTAAAATTATCCTTCCTAAATATTCCCCTTTGTTTTCCTCCTCTTCTTTCCACTCTGGCGCAATAATTGCTTTTCGCACAGGGGCATCTTGATAATCCATCAGCGTTTCCCATGCAATTTTTCCTGCTCGATGAAAAATTTCGAAATTATATTGCTGAAGACGTTCGAACTAGCGGGCCAACTGACTTTCCAGTTCCCTAAAAGACATCAACCAACGGAGAGAAACATGGTCAGTTCTTATTAAGAATTCTCGTCCATATAAATAGTGATGAAAACTTTTCAAAGAGTCAACTATTGCTAACAACTCTCTACGAATAACACAATAATTTCTTTCTTTTTACTTAACACCCTAAAATAAGTAATTACTCTCTCCTTTCCTTCTTGAATCTGGGATAAAACAGCACCAATGCCATGATTCGAAGCGTCAGTATCCAAAATGAATTTTCTTGTCTCGATTGGAAAAGATAAGACAGGGGAAGAAATCAAACATCGCTTAAGTTTTTCAAATGCCTCCTCAATGTTTATCCCAAACAAACCTACACTGTTTCTCCGTCAAGGAAAATAGGGGTTTTGCAATTTGCGAAAATTCTCTAACAAATTTCCTATAATAGAAGCAAAACTCCAAAAAACTACGGACTTGCTTCTTATTCCGCGGAACAGATCATTCCTGTACGGAAGTTATCTTTTCAGAGTCAGTAGAGATTCCTTCTTCCGAGATTTCATGTCCTAAATATTTAATTTTCCTTCCAAACAGGAAACATTTCTTTAGATTTATTTTTAAATTTGCTGCCCTGAGACGAAGAAAAACTTCCCGTAAATTAGCTAACATCTCTTCAAAGATTTTACTGAAAATCACAACATCATCTAAATAAACCAAACAGATTTTATTTAATATTTGATGAAGAACCCTTTCCATTAACCTCTTAAAAGTTGCCGAGGCATTACATAATCCAAATGGCATTACAGTAAATTGCCACAAACCGTTACCTATTGAGAATGCCGTCTTTTCCTTATCTTCTGGACGAAGCTTCACCTGCCAGTACCCGCTTTTTAAATCCAACGTGGAAAATCAAGAATTTTCTGACAATCGATCAAGAAGATCATCAATTCTTGGCAATGGGTAACAATCCTTCTCAGTGATTGCATTGAGCTTTCTGTAATCTACACAGAACCTCAACGTTTCGTCCTTCTTCTTCACCATAACCGCAGGTGAAACCCAAGGGGTTTCTTTAATCATTCTTTGCTGTTTCATCTTTTCAAGAATTTTCTCTTCATCTCCCATCTATAAAGGAATACGTTTAGAAGTCTGCTTAATAGGACTTGATTTTCCTACAGAAATTGAGTGCTCTATTACCGAGCAATTTCCCGCTACAATATTTTCCGAAAAGATATCCTGAAACTCTTCGAGAAATTCAGAAAAATTTTTCTTTTGTAAATCATTTAACCCTACCGAATTCCTATTGAAGAAATCTAATAAAAATTCAGGAATCTTCCTTTCTGGGAGACTAATACGAGAACAAGATAGGTTCCCCTCTTTTCCAGAATCGTCATTACTAAAGAGCGAATTGAAGATCCTATTCTGCCCTTTAACAAAAAAATTTGCTTCCAAGATGCATTCATCACTCAATCTCCACATACATCAGAAATTTTAAGGAAAACTTCCCTAACTCGACTTTAACATTTGTTTTAAAATCAAGGGGAACTTCTTGCTCAGTTGGATATCTCAATTTTCTATTCCCGGCTTTTATTTAGAATCGAAACATCTAAGCCCGTATCAATTTTGAAAACATAATTTTGATCGTCTAACCTTCCTTGAAAACAAAAATTTCCTGATTTCCCACTTAAATTCCCGAAAGAAAAATTCCTTTCCCTTGGGATATTACATTTCCGCGCCGAGCTCTGCGTTATATCCCTGCAAAACTCGGCGAGCCCGAGTTTCCCTTCCTTGAATTAATTAATAAAGAGCACTCCGATCAGAAGTGTCCCTTAGCTCCAACATTCGTTGGCTCCTTTTTTAGGACCGGAAGTTCCCTTTTGTTTACTGTTAAAATTATTAAATTTCCCGCGATTTTGCTTGTAATCACGTGCGAAAATTTCTTCTTTGTTCAAAAAGTTCCGTTCGTGTCCGACCTCAAAACTAATTTTCTTCTTTCGGTCCCTCTCCTGAAATTTGGAAAAACTATTTTCTTTAATAATTTTTATCGCTATGGCTCTTTCCACAGATCTTCAAAGATGTATACCCTTCCATTTAAAGGGTCTGCTTAATAAAATCGTCTACCAACGCAACAATAAATTGCGAGCACGCAATTTTATCCTGTACGCTAGGTGAGCACTCCAGATAGGCTAAACGAAACAAACGCTCCAAGTCCGAGCCAAGCGCAGCCAAATCTTCCCCAAATTTCTGCTTCCAATTTATAAATGTATGTAATAATTTTGAGCCGAATCTAGAGACTAATTCGCTATATTGCGAATTTTCCAATTCCGTTCTCCCCTCTAAAACTGAACGCGCCTTCTCTCTCAAACAGAAAGCCAATACAATCACTTTTTCTGAATTTCCCCATCTATTTGCCCGAGCAATCAATTCAAATTGAGATAAAAATTCTCGCAAAGGAACACTTCGGTCATATATGTCGGGCTTTAATTTTAAATCGAGACCGAGACTTAAAATTGGATTTGACTGGCTTGGTATGGATAGTTCATGTTCCTCGAACTGTCGCACCGATCCTCCCTGCTCTTCCGCGTCGCCGCTCGCTCCTCTCTAAGAAGGCGAAGCTCTTCAATAGTCATACGGAGAATCATCTCCAGGCTCAGAGTCATTTCTGGTTCCTCCGTTCGCAAACAAGCTCTCTTCCTGGCTGAGACAACTCGTCTCCCCGATGCTCCTTCCTGTCCCATCTCCGTCACTGTTTCCTTTCCTTTCAATTCCGCTTAACGCTCCGCCATGTTTTTCTTATCCCGGACGAGTCCCCAAAAATGTCGCACTCGTGGCGGGGCTGGCGTGCGTTTCTCAGACCGGCGCAGTCTGGTACTTAATCTTTGATGACTTCACATACTATATTGTTAAAATATGATAAAAGTTGACAAAATAAGTATTGTTTTCATCCTTTAACGATTTAATAAAAAAATTGTCTGATTTTGTAGCATTATCTCGAAATAAAAATAAATGTAAATACACTATAGTGTATGAATTGAGCATTCTATTAATTTATTACTGCATAATTGCATATAATAAAAAAATATACTGAATTTAACGAATTATTTAGATACTATTATAAAAAAATCAATTTTTTTTACTTTTTGTGATTACATACTCACGTAATTAATAATTAATAAGTATTCATTAAATTCAGTATTTTTTTATTATTATATGCAATTACGCATACGACAATAAAAAAATAATTAAAATAATAGAATGCTCAGTTCATACACCATATAATTTACATTTATTTTTATTGATGCTACAAACAGATGCTACGAAATCAGACAATTTTTTTATTGAATTATTACATAAAGGATGAATACAAATACTTATTTTGTTAATTTGTATTATATTTTAAACAATACGTGAAGTCGTCAAAGATTAAGTCCCAGGCCTGAAGAACGCGCGCCCGCCCTGACTGCTACGCACATATGCGCGCTCATTCGTCACTTTTAATTTGATTTACTGTAAAATTACTCGTCGCACGCAATTTTGCTAAAGGAAAAAGTTGTTTCTTTTAGCATAAAAAATCACGTAGCGTATTTCAAATGCGGGAGTTTTGGGACACCCTGTGTATATATATATATATATATATATATAAAATAGCATTTATTCGTGTGTGTGTGTGTGTGTGTGTGTGTGTGTGTGTGTGTGTGTGTGTGTGTGTGTGTGTGTGTGTTGTGCGTGTGCGTATGTGCGCGTGTGCGTATATGTGTGGGGGAAGGGTCGCGGGTGTCACAATAGTTCGGAGGATATCGGGTAGGATTTTAGCGTAGGTCATGTAAATATTTGGATTATAATTTCTAGATGATATTCCTACCTGGTTATACAACAAACTCTTAAATAAATTTAAGCGAATAGTATGAATATGAATGTGAGTTATTATTGATGATAAATTATGGAGAGGAGTAATCCTGATCCTCCTCCGGGGGAGGGGTTTCCAAATCACGATAGAGGTAGAGTTTCTTCCAATAACTCAGGGGGAAAAGAATACTCTTCGCGCACCCAGGAACTTGGGATAGATCACTAAAATCTAAAATGGGGGAGATTGTGTGGGGGATCGTGGTTCAGATGAGTAACTGGGTTCTATAGAATAAATCGGGCGACTCAAAAGTTTGCAGGAGACGTCGGGGAAAAGGCGGGAAAAGGATTCGGAGAAAGACTCTGGAACTGGAACTGTATATTCTAACTCCACCAGCTCATTAATTAATTTTGAATGTTCCGCGTCGTAGCCTGGTTGTTCCGCGGGGGGAAGGAGATCGATCGGGGAGGATTCCGCGGATGCTTGCAAGCGCGATTCGACCTGGGGAACGGCGATGTCCGTTCCAATAACGTCTTCCGAGGCGAGGGTGGATGCGGTAAAGCCTTTTGCTCGATTTGCGCCTTAGATGTTTTAAGGCTCTCTTCGTCTGTTTCTGGCCAGTAATCTGGATCGGAACACTATAAATAGGAGAGAAGGGATATAATACACCGAATTGTTCGGCGACTGCGTATCCTGGACAAGCGGCAGGAAAAAGACAGTGAGAGAGAGAAAGAGAATATTCATCGAAGTTTTCGGCGACCGCGTATTCTAGAGCGAACTCTTGGATAGGCGGCAGGAAAAAGAGGGAGAAAGAGATAAAGTATCTCTTAATACCTTTCTTCTATCATTCTTTTTCAGTATGTTATAAATCTTTCGGCGCCGACAAAGCTGTCTTTCGCAAAGAATTATTTTTTGATAGCGAGACGTATGGCGAGAGAAATTTTTGTATATTTATTTAGGGTCTTTCTAAATCGTTCGAGGCGCTTCGTTTTCCGATTAGCAATCGTTATCTTTTTCCAAAAGAGAAGAATTTGTGAAGTCCCCCGGACATAACAATTATACCAACGATATTTTAGTAGATTCAAACAATTAATGTCACACTTAGAGTTAAGCCGTACATGGTAATAACGTGTAAGTTCAAAAAGTTAAATCGTCAAATAAATTTTAAAACGCTGATAAATTTTAACAAGTGTAGTCAAAAGACAGTCAGACAATGTGTGAGTACGATAAACATAATAAAAAGGTTGTTAAATTTGAATAAAATAATTAAAAACATAAACGAGATCAAAAACAAATATTATAACTTGTTAAGAACAGAGACATACGAATGATGAAGGCATACCGTGTTTATCTATAAATTCAATATATTATTTTTTTGTAATTTAAGAGGATCCTAAAGCGAAAGACAAACTTCGACGGCCTTCCGCTAATGTCATCTAAACGGAATTAAAGAAATGTCGGTAACAATTGACAATTTAAAAAGTCTATATTATCGACATGACTAATTCCGTTTACTCTCATATTAATTTTTATCATTTTACTAAATAAATGAAAACACATATATATTGTATATATTGTATACATGTATTGTCAATGCAGTAGTCATTTTTCGCGACGTTCGCTATGTCTATAGAAAGACATGGAATTATTTATATTATTGTTATTGACTAGTTGTCTACGATATCTAGTACAAACATATATATAATATTAGTAGATTTTGCGTTGATTAGTAGATTTTAACATTGCATATTCTTCCAGTATACATATGTACGTGCGTGCGTGCGTGCGTGCGTGCGTGCGTGCGTGCGTGTGTGTGTGTGTGTGTGTGCGCGCTTCACATCGATCCTATATTATAGCGGCCGATTTCGAGAAATAAATTTATCAGAAATAATTTTAATATGCGACAGTAAATAAGAGAATGAATTATATAATAAATTGTGTATGTAATAATAAAATATAGTCCTTTTCGCAAATATCTGTATCCGCACGTTTTATTAACTATTTCAATCGTGCATACATCAGAAATATCAGAATCGAAACGGTGATTAACGGAATTCTACATTGGTAGAGGCAATGTGTCAGACTTGCCATGCGAAAAGCCCGGGTTTGGTCCCCAGTCACTATCCGTTAGGAGATGCTATTTACTCCTACTTCCTTTTTTTTATCTTTCTTACAACATGAAATATATGACTGATAAATTGAATTAATGTTCGAAATTGCTATAAATACATCGCGCCTAAATGCGTGACACAAAACAAAGTGCGCGTGACGATCCGCGGCGATCAATTACTCTAAATTATCCGATCGATAGCGCCAGGTAGCTGGTTGATACCTATCTCGCGGAAGTAATTATGCTTATCAGCCACCCTTCGAGGTCGGCGTTGTTTCGCAATCGACAGAACGTATGTGTAAGCTATCAATTGGCCGAAAATCACATGATTCATCGTGTCGATCACTAGTCCGATCGATAGAACGATCGGATGATCCTGCAAGTTTCTCGAAAAGCTCTCGTTACCAAAATTCTCAGTCAGTCGATCATAATCCGTGCTCATAGAATGAATACCGTGCTCTTGCCGTCAATTCAGTGTTCTTGTCGTTCTTGTCGTATTCGTTAGTTCAGCTCGTGTCGTAATGTAGACTTGTCATTTCACTCGTCTCGTAATAACGTTATGTGTTAATCGTCGTTGCGAGAGACTTTCGGCGAAGCATTCTGAATCGTGGCGAACTTTTGGTTCACGTTCTCTCTCGCCACCTCGGGATCCAAGTGCCTTCGGATTCGACAAGAATATTTACTACGAGCATTCTCAAAGAGCAAATTCTCAGTGATAAGCGCGCGTATCTCAGCTTGACGAAGCAGCACGTAGTCATTCATTAAGTTCGATCAAGGTGCAAGAGCTTGCGATCATTCTCTCAACACGTTCGGGACATTCTCTCATCACGTGATCACGCAATTTATACAAACCATTCAAACCAGTGCGTGCAATCTACCTAGCGAACATATAGTCTATTTTCTCAATGTGTACGCTACCGTCGAACTCTACAATCTGTACATTTCACTGTAAAAGTTGACTCATTGAATTAGTGTAATCTGTCTCAAAAAGTCTCGTCATTCTATCACCTATCGGATCCTTAGTCTAAGGTCGTTCCAGCGAACGGCGTCTCAATTCCGCACAATTAGAATAAAAAATTTTTAATAACATTTTTGTTATATATGGAGAAAATCCAAGAACTCGTGTAACATGCTTACAAAATGTTTATTAATTATAAAGAAAACAAATAATAACCTGGGAATATCTTAGAGAGAGTAATTGCTGCCGATTACTATAACGAGACGAATTCGACTGACGTTCAGTCGCGCAAATTGTACGCACCTGTCTAATACCTGCCTACTGCCATCTACCATTTAACTTTTATCCAATTGTGTCCAGATGTAAGTAATTCGACTCGTTTCGACTGTATCTAACACCCTCTCTTCTTATAAAAGAAAATTCTTATTTCGATATGTAGTAGTCTGGACGCTTCTTTTTCCTGATTGAACGCCGCGGAATTGGTTGCGTCACAGTCATCTCGGCTTGACTAAAAGTAGGACGTTACGATTCTTTTTGCTCTACATGGACTTCTTCAGGGATACTTTGTTGAGGGTTTGAAACTTCTCCGAATTCCCAGTACGTATCAATCCTATCATTGTTTGGAACAGGAGTACTTTCTCCTATTGAACGTATTTGGTTTACATGTCTAGTCCAAGTAAGGTTCTTATCTAAATGAATCGCGTAATACAATTTCCCTACTCTTGCAGCGATTCTACCGAATTTCCATTTTTCGTCTAAAGAGTAATTTTGGCACACAACTCTTTCTTCGCATATAAAAGATATAAATTTGGTAATCTTACTCGCAGCTGTAATTATCTCTTCTTTAGTTGGAATCATTAAGTCTAATCTCCTAAATAATTTCCGATTTAAGAACATTTCCGCTGGAGACTTGTTTATGATAGCATGTGACATAGTTCTGTACTGTAATAATAACTTGCTTAACGCTAAATCAATGTTTGTAGGATTGCATTTCATCCGTCATAAGGCTTGCTTCAGCGTTTGTACAATTTGACTTGTCCGTTTGGACGGTTATACGGAGATGTTCTTTTATGTTTAATACCATTATTACTTAAAAATTTCTGAAATTCACTCGCAATTAAAAATTCTACCATTATCAGTTACTACTTTGTGGTAAGCCATACGCAGCAAAGAATTGTCTACATTTGAAAATTGTAGTTTTGGTCGTAATGTCCTTAACTATGTGTACTTCAGGCCATTTTGAATATACATCAACAATGATTAAGAATATTTTATTCAGAAAAGGACCGGCAAAATCTATATGTATATGTTGCATTGACATTAATGACGGTTGTGAACATTAACTTTAGGCGGATTATTTTTATGTAAGTTACAATTTTTTGTTATATTTTCGATAGCATAGTCAATATTTGGCCACCAACAATAGCTTCGAGCTAAATTCTTCATTTTGACAATTACAAAATGTCTTGAGTGTAATTCTTTTAATATATCAGTATGCAAATTTTTCAAAATAACAACTCGATGACCACGCATAATTACATCATTTTGTAAAGTATATTCAGTTTAGTCGATATTGAAGCGTTCTGATTTATGAATTTGTCTTCCAGTGCGCAACGCTTCCATAAGTACGCGTAATTCGCTATCTTTTTTTATTTCGATCGCAATTTTATTTGCAATAACAGGAAATGTCTCGATAAGCTCTAATTGAAACGCATCAACTACGTCTGCAATTTGATTTGACAATTTTAGTTTCGATAAGCAATCTGCATTTGCATGATTTTCGGATTTGCGGTTGAGTATCGTAATTAAACCCTTGTAGAAAGATGGCATAATGTTGCATACGCATAGCTGTGTATATAAGTAGACCCTTCTTCGATGAAAAATTTGTATTAAAGAACGATGGTCTGTTACCAACGTAAATTTATTTCCATATAAAAATTGGAAGAATTTTTTTACACTGAAAATTATTGCATATGCTTCTTTATCAATTTGAGAATATTTTATAATATATATATATATATATATACATATTATTACATATTATTATTGAACATTACAAATATATATATATATATATCGTTCGTGAATTTTGGCCATGGCGACCGCCGAAGTGTGAGCAGGTACGTTGTCTTGATGGAACAGCATTTTCTTCTTCTTCCAATGCGGCTGTTTTTTTGCAATTTCTGCCTTCAGCTTATCAAGTAATGATGCGTAATACGCATTGTTTACCTTTTTCAAGATAGTCGATACACACAATTCCGTGACTATCCCAAAAAACAGTCGCCATTACCTTCCCAGCTGATGAAACCGTCTTCACCTTTTTCGCAGCAGGTTCACCCTTTGCAGTCCACTGTTTTGACTGTTCTTTTGTCTCTGGAGTGTAGTGATGGATCCAAGTTTCATCTGCAGTTATGAATCAACGCAAAAAATCTGACAAAAAATCTCGTTTCGCTTAAATCGCTCCAACAGGGCCTTGGAAATGTTCATTCGAATTCGTTTTTGGTCCAAAGTGAGCAAGCGCGGCACCCAACGCGCGGATAGCTTGCGCATATCCAATTCTTCAGTCAATATATGACAAACGCGTTCTTTCGATATGCCCATAGCCTCTGCTATCTCTCTAATCTTGATTCGACGGTCGTCCAGTACCATTTGGTGAACATTTTCGATGTTATCAGTGATGGTCGCAGTTTTTGGCCGTCAACGCTCATCATCAGCCAAGCTGGTACGACCACGTTTAAATTCAGCTGCCCATCTTTTTACGGTAGCAAATGATGGGGCAGAGCCCCCGTAAACAGCGTCCAACTCGATTTTAATTTGCGCAGGCGTATTGTCTTTCAAATGTAAGAATTTAATCACGGCACGATATTCAATTTTTTCCATTTTTACAAAAACACTGACATCGACTGACACAAACGACTGTCAAACAACAATTGAGCGTCCAAAATGGCTGAAATTTTCACAAAAGTCTTTCAAAGCATATACTATTGTAGTACTAGAATGGTTTTGACGAGTAACGTCATCTTCGTGTTAAGGCTCAAAACTTTTCAGACTACCCTCGTAAATAAAAAAATACTAAAATTTATATTTTAATTTAAAAAACTATTTATTCACTTAAAACATTGTTAAGTTTTAATGCGACCAGGCGCATCAAATTTTCGTATGTCTGTTTGATTTTAAGGTCGCTCTATATTTAAAATATATCGCTCTATTTATTAAAATATACAGCAAAATAGCAGAATAATACAATTATATATATCGTGCAACATTTAAATTATTTTGGAATTTTAGTATTTATTAGTTAGAAAAACATGTATTTAATGAAACGTTGTTATTAATATGAAACATCAAATCCTTTATAATATATAATTATTAGGTCTTATTCTTTTAAACTTTGAAATTCTATCACTTGGGTTTTATTTTTTAAGAATGGTTGTAAATAATTTACATAATTTGATTAATTAATATTGATATCAAATCTGTTATACAAATGGTATACATGGATATGTATCACATGATTTTTTTTTTAACAGTTGTATTATATATTTATTCTTCGAGATGATGTAACTATAAATTGGCGCCATTTTTTTTATATCTTTTATACAAATAATACATGTTATTAAAAGTGAGTAGTATATATCATATATATTATCATTGAACATTAGTAAGATGACATAATTTTGTAATATTTGGATTGAAATAAAAATACTCTTTAATGTAAAGATATATACATGAGTTTTATTTTTTTAAGAAGATATAACTGGCACCAGTAATTGATAAAAAGCTTTTAATTGATACTTATCACGGGTTTTATATTTGAAAAGCAATTGTCTATTGAACTTCCGAAATAATGTAATTATAACTTGGCGCCATTTCTTTGGTATCAAATCTTTTATACAAATATTAGAATTAAATATTCTATACTATTCGAACATTAAATATAAGATTGCGTAATTTTGTAAATATAAACTTGAATAAAATAAAAAGTTCTCGGAAAAATATGAATCTTGAATTTTATTTTTATTTTTTTAACAAGATATAATTTGCATCAGTAATTGCAGAACTTTTTTTCCATTAAAATGTAACACTTTTATATAATAATCTTTCACATACACATCATTAATACCTTGAGACATGCAAACACATTGAGTGTACTCTATTTCACAACATAATAGGATGCACTACATGCGCACACACATGCATTAATTTATAAATGATACAGAGTTCAGACAGATTATTAATAACTTACGAAAATTGCAGAATTATTGCCGCAAAGTTGTTTCATGGAGGCCTGTTATGACGGACGCACTTAGCGAGAACCAATCGGAATTCATAAAAAGTGTTTTGGAGACTTTACGGAGACGCGCATTCTTTGCTCAATAAATTTCGACTGCTCTAAAATTCGCACAGAATCTAAATTCTTTATAACTAAAAATTATTTGATATGGAGATACGCACTATTCGCCCGTTAAATTTTGATTGCTCTCTATTATAAGAGTAAAACAAAGTAATCTCAAAAATTAATTTCAATTATTTAGTAATGCATGAAATATTGTAAGTATATTATTCTATTAAAGTATACTGAATGCTCAAGACGTATATAAAAAATATTCTAAGTATCGATCATGAAGTCATGAAATTATTGTAAGTATTAATCACAAAATATTATAAATATCAACCACAAAATATTATAAGAATCAAGCCAAATAACGAAAATATTCTAAGTAAATTTCTACTATGTAAAATCGTACCAGAGATTAAATTCTTTTATCGAAAATTCGCGTGTAATCTAAGTTCTTTTTTCACGAAATTGACTGACGCGAAGATGCGCGCTCTTTAATTACTAAATTTTGACTGCTCTGCGAACGCTCCTTGGGTAGCCTTTTTATACTGTCGGGTTTCATCAGTCTCCGATTATTCCAGAACGAAGTGTTACCCTCAAATTCTGGGAATTGTTTTGGATTTATTGTATCAACTAACTTGACTCAGAATTATTTTTCCAGGAATCAATTATAAACTAACAAGCTTATTCGGTATATCAAAAGAAAGCGATGATTTGATATCAAAAGAACCGTCTTTAAGAGAGAAAATATTTTAAATTCTTTTAAAGCAATTCATGCATGTTTATTTATATGTTTATGTTTAACGTTCTGCAATTTTCTGTATTAAGAAATAAATATGTAGAAATATGTAGTTACAAAGAAATATGTAGTTACTATACTTAAAATTGTCTGACGAACACAGTGAATATAAGCATTAATGTTATATTTTCTTTATTTCAGAAATTACGGATTTTGTCATTTTAATTTCCTAAAATCAGGAATAAAATGTTTCTATTGAATTTTATGAAATTCTAATAAAATCGTTAAATAACTTGCGTTTTAATTTCACATATTGAATTTAATTTTCCGAGTGCTTATATGCTTATTGCATCCGTAAGATTTATACTGTAAGAATTAGACGACCGTAAGCGGTCATGAAAGAGATTCGGAATATAAACAGCTAACAGAGAGGAGCCGTCGTGGTCGTGCAGACTAAGTGTCGGATTGGTAGACGAGGGATCCCGAGTTCAAATCCAGTCGGTCTCCGTTAATTTTTTCCGAATCTAATAGATATCTTTCAATACATTTCCGTAAATCTCTAGTTGACGAATACGAATAAGGGTGTCCGTAAGATATACTATATAATAGGTGGTACGCATTTTACAGATAATACCTTTTTATGAGGCACACATACAACAAGATATGAGTGTATACTTGTATGTCGATGATGGCGTCATCGCTTAATACTATTTCTTTTATAAGAGTGGTTTTTCCTGTTCCTTTCCTTATTTCTCGTTTTTTTTATAAGATTTTTATATTAGGTCAAAAGAGGGGATAAATTGACATAATTTACTATAGTTATATGTTAATAAAAATTTACTGTTAATCATTTATAATAATTGATCTTATGAAATTCTTATTATTCATGATTTATTTTATAACAATATACTTAAGTGGCTGATCGCTTTTTGCAATAAATAATTGTGAATATCTCGAGAACAAAGCGTCGGATTGATGTTGGATCTTTACTAGTACACTCAGGGGGTAAGGGGAGTTGTTGAAAGAAAGTTGTAAAATTATAAACAAATGGAATTATTTCGGAAATTATTGGTCGTATTAGGAAAATTTAAACGTGGTATTTTACAATTAACATAGGGCTATCGAATAGCGTTATCATTTTAGTTTGTTATCAGAGGATCGCCATCTTGAAAATTTGTATTATAATTTTGAATTTTCGAAAAATCTCTTTTATGCTCTTATTATCGTTACTAAACTGACCATTTTGCAAATTTAAGTTTATCTTGTTATTCACAGGAGTGACATCATCATGGTCTTATTTATTTGTGCCTTTTCAAAAATTTTATTATTATCCCCTTATTTCCTGTGTGAAACATAATAATTTTATTAACAATATTTTCTTTTATCTTGTCTTATTAATACCTTTTTTTTAAAAAAAGGTAAAAAAAGGGTGTCAAGTATAGTGGATATTGCCAACTCAAATGATTGTGTAAAATTTATATAAAAGATTTGATATCAATAATTGGCGCCAAATTATAGTCTTACAAACATGAAGCTACAAGTCCATTTTAGTCAAATTATATATTTCAATCGTATAAAAGATTTGATAAACCACTGTTTTAAAAAAATAAAACTCAAGTAGTAGTTTCTTTAATTTAAAAATAATAAAAACCAAATTATATGTATATCTTTCTATCTATTAAAAACTTCTTTTTCTAACCCAAGTGGTAGTAATTATTTAGCTTTAAAATATTTTTATATCACAAAATTGCTTTACTCAATTTACGTTTTTATTACAAAGAATTATAAAGTAACAGTATAAAGTAAATGATAAAATTTTATTTAAATAAAAAAAATTTTTATGTAAAAACATTTGGCGCTGCTCATACCTCTAAAAAGAATATGAATAAAATGTATGTGTGTGTGTGTGTGTGTGTGTGTGTGTGTGTGTGTGTGTGTGTGTGTGTGTGTGTGTGTGTAATTATAATTTAATCATATTAAATAATAAATTTTGCCTTTATTTGTAACATTCAAATAATCTCATCATTAGTTTTGCATTTTCGTTTGATCTAAGCAGCGCCAAGTGTTTTTACATAAAAATTTTTTTTATTTAAATAAAATTTTATCATTTACTTTATACTGTTACTTTATAATTCTTTGTAATAAAAACGTAAATTGAGTAAAGCAATTTTGTGATATAAAAATATTTTAAAGCTAAATAATTACTACCACTTGGGTTAGAAAAAGAAGTTTTTAATAGATAGAAAGATATACATATAATTTGGTTTTTATTATTTTTAAATTAAAGAAACTACTACTTGAGTTTTATTTTTTTAAAACAGTGGTTTATCAAATCTTTTATACGATTGAAATATATAATTTGACTAAAATGGACTTGTAGCTTCATGTTTGTAAGACTATAACTTGGCGCCAATTATTGATATCAAATCTTTTATATAAATTTTACACAATCATTTGAGTTGGCAATATCCACTATACTTGACACCCTTTTTTTACCTTTTTTTAAAAAAAGGTAATTTTATAGTGTGTGTATATATATATATATATATATATATATATATATATATATATATATATATAAACCTAATAAATAAACATGTAATCTTATTATTTCATATATTCTATATATATATATATATATATATATATATATATATATATATATATATATATATATATATAGAATATATGAAATAATAAGATTACATGTTTATTTATTAGGTATATATATATATATATATATATATATATTGGAAGAAATAATAAACTTAAATAATCATCCCTGCAATCCGATCAAACAATGTGTATATATACACACATATATATTATTATTAAATAGTTTAAAATCAATATAAGTTGGAAATTATCAAATATCAATCTTTAAATTCTTTGTAAATTTTGCAATTATATATATATATATATATATATATATATATATGTATATATATATGTGTGTGTGTGTGTGTGTGTGTGTGTGTGTGTGTATGTAATTGTCTAATAATAAATAGTTGATTAGAAATATGATTCAAAATTTTAATATATGTATAGTTCTCTAGATATGTTATTTTTTTAATTGACAAATTTTCATTTTTATTTGTTTTGGAACTAATTTTTCTAGAGTGACATGATAAGAGTATGTAGATAAGCTTGAATAAAAGAATAATATCTTTGTTCTCTGATAAAATGAAAAATAGAACTTACTTACAAAGTATAGACACAAACATGAGTTACACTCCGAAATTATTACAAATTGTCAAACTCGCCGCGAACGTCAACATCGTTGGCCACCATTCGGACGTGCAGAAAAAGAATAATAGTAGTATACAATTTATTAATACTGCTAATGTTTCCTTTTTAATTTTAATATATGCGTATTTATTATTATATTGATACCCGAGAGGTCTAACCAAAAACACTACTGTGTTTACATCAATCAATTTTATCGACCCAGCGGATAAATCAGGCCGATAAATCAGGGTCACTGCAGGACCCAGCGAACATTGATTCGCTAGATTCTACAATAACCCTAACTTCAGTCTGATAATCCGCTGAATCGATAAAATTGATAAGATTAATAATGACATCTCGTGACAGACGTTGCAGCCGTACAAAGGCGACGATAATGACGTTTCTTAAAGTAAAAATTTCCAAATCGGACTTTGTGTAGCAATATCTCTGCTTGTAGGGTACGTAGCAGAAAAATAAAAATACTTTTATTATGCAAGTCGGACTCAAGTTATCGATCAAGCCTACTTAGAACTTGATCAGTATAGCCGTTATTGAGATTCGATAATTTCAGATGCTCGAACCTCGACGACTCGCGTAAAATCACACGGCAGTGTTCTCGGTTGACTTGACACCCGAGACACTACCGTGTCTCCTGATGTATAAAAGTCAAGTTTAAAGTGAAGTCAAATTTGATTTAGGATCTGTTGGATTCGCAAGAAACTATCTATCGGTAATATAGGAAACTTTGTTCGTGCGACATCTATAGGTTATATGATAACTAGCTCCTTAAGACATCTATCGATAATAAGATGAACTACTTCCGAACATTTAATAGTAAAAGCTTTAATATTGTCCAAAAACAAGTTATTATCTTTTATTGTTATTATTATTGATTGCGGCCCTCAATAGGCCGTGTATAAACAAAATAAAGATTAGGATGAACAAAAGTAGTTTTATTTGTTATGATGATTATTTCATCAATCTGAAAAAGATGTGACGCTTTTAATATTCAAAAATAAATATTTGTCAGATTGGCAACATAATAGAATGAAAAAACGACGGGACGTCACACCTGACTGCATAGGAACCTAAAAATTATAGAGGGAAGCATGGACTTCGATGGCGAAGAGTCTCTCTAGCCACTCTCTGGCCCCCTCTGCGCAAAAACTCTTTAGAAGTCTCTTTCGAAGACTTTTGCAGAGAGCGATTTTTACATCAACCCTCGCGAACCTTCCCCGCCCTCTAACCGCCTCCCGCCAGAACCGTCGGCCTCGGCGAGTTCCCTCGAGCGCGCGACCACGGTCGCGGGCACGAGTGGCCCCGGTCCATCCGTCACGGCTATGTCACAACCTCTTAACATAATCCTCACTGATCCTAAGGACAAAATGCCTCCCCCCAATTGCAAGTCGCGGAAATATTGCATCATCCCTCCTCCCCCCGCTCCAATAGATAAAAACCTCGCTGCGCAAAGCAAAAGGAAGCGAATCTCTGAAGACATCGTAACGGGTGTACCTTCTGAGAATAATTTAATAGATATCTCTAGCACGACTCTTTCCAGCCCGCCGCTGGCTAATCTCAACAAATACAGCAAAGGCGACCGCCCCCCTACATAGTGCTTTTCGCATCGGCCAAGCCTGAGTCAACGCTGCTGCATGCACTACAAATCGGTAAAATATTATCATCCTTCGTGGGGAATTCAATCATTGAAATAAAAAAATAAACGCCCACAAGATTTCGGTAGAATTCCACTCGCTAACAGTCGCCAATAGCATCCCTAACCATCCTAACCTACAAACAAATAATCTGCAAACCTTTATACCGGCCTCGTGCATCTCTCGATGCAGAATTATCAAGGACACTTTTACTGACATGCAAATAGAGGAACTCCTAACTCAAATCACATCGTCAAGCTGTCATATCATCAACACCAATTGCCTCAATAGAAGAGTGAAAGACCCAGGTAATAACCTGACAAGCTTTGTTTCATCACGCTCTGCATTAAATTTGCATCTCAAAATTTACCCAAATTCGTATACATTTACAAGGTTAAATACGGTGTGTCTCCTACATTCCGAGAACTTACACTTGTTATAATTGCTTCAGAATCGGCCACGTGTCCAAGTTCCATGAAGGAATCAATGCATCTACTGTGATCAGAAACACCCAGAAGAATAGAATAAAAGAAAGAAGATGCGCCACGCTGCCTTAACTGCAAAGCACACTCGGCCACTCACCGTTTCTGCCCAAGTATCACCGAACATCGATCTGCCCAGACGTTGGCAGCAAAGGAAAACATCCCCCTACGGGATGCCAAAAAAAGAATCTCTCGTCCTCAAGGTAACAAGTTCGCCTTTATCGGAGAATTCGCAAGAAATTTCCCAACTCTCCCTAACTCAGACCATCTTTCAGAATCACCAGCCTACTCCCCCGTTGCCGGCGCAATCAGCTACGCGGATGCAACCCGTGCGCCTGCTTACCGATCCACACCAAGGCCTGCGCAGCCTCGACCACTAAACTCAATCTGTCATTCAACGAGCTCCACTAGATCGATCGACTGGTTTCATTGCACTGGAGAAATCTCTTCCCTATGTAGAGGTAACCCTTCCCCTCCCCCACTATATCCCCTGCACCTCTTTATCAAAAGAGCATTTCGACCTCCTCCTGGCCCTCAACGGCAGACAACTTTTCTCCTCCTCTTCTACCCGCCTCTCTCCTCTCCCCTTCCCCTCCTCCTCCTCTCTCCTCCATACACCTCCCTTAAACTTCCCTCCCATCTGCTACCGAAAATAACGAACACTCCCTTCCCTCTCCTCTCCTCATTTCTTATCAAGACCTTGACTCTCTATATCATATTCTTTACCTTCTGCTGGCCCACCTGAACTCCTACGCTCTCCACTCCGACCTTCCATTTTTATCCGCCCCTTAATTCCTACACACCCTCCGCGCTTTCAGGTTTTTCCCCTTCTCTCGGCCACACCAACTCCTCCTTCCTCTCCTCCAACTCCCACCACCTAAGAATGACACTACCTCATAAGCACTCTTTCCCCAGTCTCAAGATCATTTCCTGGAATTGCTGCGGACTCCTCGGAAAGCTGGAGGACTTCGGCGTCTTTCTGACGCAAGAAAACTCCGACATCACCTGCCTCCAGAAGACACTCATCTCTTCGCCAATCCCCGCCATTTCCCACGATATATCTGCCTTAAGGCGGACGCCTCGAACCCGGGTCAACGTGAAATCCTCACCATAAAAACGGATTAAAATTCTCCCCCCTAGACACTTCCAATCTACAATACTCCTCCCTGGAAATCCAAATAATCCAAATTTCTCTGGACCAAACTAATTTAATAATAACCAACGTATACAAACACTCCAATCAACACACTTCTCCTTCCATAATCCAAAAAATTTTCGATCACAGTCATTTAGCTAAATTTTCAATCTTCATAGGCGACTTCAACGCCCACCATCCCGCTTGGCACGGCCAACGCACTGACAGAGAGGGAGATAATCATAACCTCATCATAAACCGTTGTCTAGAATCCCTGGAGCTTAACATCCTAAAGACGGAATCGCCCACAACTATGTTTCCTCCCCATGACATTATCCGTTTTCGCTTTGGCAATCTGCTCTGCCACATTGGCACACTGGCTTTACTGAATATTCCATACTCCCGGACCCTCTTGGCAGTGATCATCTTCTCATCAGCCTCACTCTCAATAT
This sequence comes from Pogonomyrmex californicus, assembly GCA_024349325.1. Lineage (NCBI taxonomy): Eukaryota > Metazoa > Arthropoda > Insecta > Hymenoptera > Formicidae > Pogonomyrmex > Pogonomyrmex californicus. Next base: position 2,456,004 of record JAECZD010000021.1, read on the forward strand.
TCCGAGCAAGCAGATCCAAAAATTCGCTTACAAAATCAGGCTCAACTCTTTTGAATTGGAAACCCTCAGGTTTGACCTCCATTCTAAAGAACGCGACCTCGTCTACATATACTCCATGTCACCGGTGGAAGTCTATAACCTAATAATAGATATCATTAAAAATAGCATCTCGCGCCTCTTTCCAATCAAATCTCGCCCTTCCGGCTCAACCAAATATTCCTCCTCCGAGGGAATCTCCCCCTTAGTGGAACGAGGAGTGCGGTGACGCCGTGTCCTCTCGCCGGGCGGCCGTAGCGGATTACCGACACAATCCTTCCTTAGAAAATTTTCTGACTCTAAAGCGTACCTCAGCCCTCTGCAAAAGAACTTTGAGAAAATAAAGCCATGGGATGGAAAACTTTCTGCACCTCCTTCGATTTAAAAATCCCTACATCTAAGCTATGGAATCTAGTTAAATCATTCAAGCGACGCAACGCTTTTTACCCACTTCTCTTAACCACTCATCCCTTGACTAATATATCGCAGACACGATCTCCAAACTTTGCCGTCCCTCTTGCCTACACTTAGCACTCCTCCCTCCCCCCCTTCCTCCCCGCAACTCCTTCTAGATCTCATCTCCAACACTGAATTTAAGCTCTCAGTACTCAACTCCAAAACCCGCTCTGCTCTAGGACTGGATTTTAGACTATTCCAATTAGACTATTCCATCATCTCCCACCTCCCGGACAGCTTTGTCTCGGCTCTTGTACACTGGTTCAACGGCTTCCTAACTAATAACTATCTCCCCACTTCGTGGGGACTCTCCCTAGTAATCCCCATCTCTAAACCGGGCCACGGAGATCCACCCCATCGCCTTCCTCTCCTGCTTACTAAAAATCCTGGAGAGAATCATATACTTGAGGCTGCGCTGACATGTGGAGACAAATTTAATGTTACTGGAAACACAGTTAGATTTCAGACCCTTTAGGTCATGCACCGACAATTAATCATCCTCATCAACAACATCCTCATTCTTAACGAGTACATTCACCCCGTGCATCTTTCTGAATATCATAAGTGTTTTTGACAACGTCATCCTCAACATCCTCTACGAAGATCTCATAGAATTGGACATCCCACCTCACATCTGCAACTTTATTTATAATCTCACCAAGAAAAGGAAGATCCAATTCGTGACTAACGGACAAGCTTCCAACACATATATTACACATAAAGATATTCCACAAAGCTCGATCTTGAGTTCCCTTCTTTTCAACATCTACCTTAAGAAATTACCTGTTCATATCAGACATCCAACTTGTCCAATATGCATGCCAATATGTTGCCATTTTCACATCAAACAAATCCCTAATAAATGCTTTAACCACTCTGGAAAAAGCCAACAACCAAATCGACGGATTCCTATTTTCAAGAGGACACATTTCTCTCCAAATCGAAATTCTTAATCTTCATCAGGAAAAAGCATACCCTCCGCATCTTCCTCTCCGACTGCGTGGATCAGTCATTCAAGAAGTGCAAAGTGTTAAGTTCTTAGGAGTTCTCGACTCTAAACTTGATGGTAAGCCTCACCTCATTTCACTCATAAACAGAGCCCGACAAATAGCAAACATACTCTTCTTTCTAGCTCACACACACTGGGGAGCACATCCCTCCTCGATGTTAATCCTATACAGAACTACCTTCAGAAGCGTCATCGAATACAGCTCCCAGTTCTTTTTTTGGAACATCATGCGCTCACTTTTCATCAAGCTAGAGAGCTTTCAATACAAAATCAGAACGGCCCTTCGATTTCAAAACTCCACCCCAATCAACATACTTCTAGCGGAAGCTAGGGAGCCTCCCTGCGCATCAGATTCAAGCTCAGCCAGATACATAATAAAAATCTTTGCACTCAGGAAAAATCCCGTTCTGAATAGCTTCATCAAGCTGCACAAGACAACTTCATCAAAATGCATCTTCCTCCTCAAGAAATCTACCCTCTTCAAGGCTTACGTCATGCAGGATCGCTTTTTTCCAGCCATCTACAAATCCACGATACTATCAGAGTTTCTATTTCAACACAAGGTATCCAACACCATATTCAATATTCGACAATCGATTCTATATCTGCGGAGATTCTATATCCTCTCCTACTATTTATAGAATTCAACAACCAGGTTCGACAATTCCTCCTCTTCTTTTACTTCCCCTGAACAGGACGTGGGCGTAGGCATATATTCCCCACAAGCGGGCATTACTTTCACTCACAAGGGGAACACCAGGTGATAATTACTATTACCATCATTGTCATCATCGTCGTTATTCATATGGATAAGCATAAATAAGAATGTAATAAAGACCGTTATAATTGCTGATGAAATTGATGATTAGGAATAATTATTTCATACAGGAGTATTTAATTATTTATTTGTAAATTTTATGAAATTTTATTACAATTAAAAAATAATTAAAATTAATAACATTAAATTAAAATTAAACTTATAAGGATATTAATATTTCTTTATAGAGATTTTTCAAATTATTACAATACTACCTAAATACTACCTAAATACTACCTAAATACTACCTAAAAATTTTATTTACAAAAAATATACAGATATAATTAAATAAATAATTTTTTTTATAAATAAAAAGGGAGGGTGTGCGTCACGGCGGGGCCCGACCACGAACCAGTCGTGAAAACTCGTAATTATTTTGCGAAAAAATACCACCTCAGCCAGGAATCGAACCTGGATCTTCTGCTTACCGGGCAGGCATCTTATCCTTTCGACTACCGAGGCATGTGATGATATTTATCGCAATAACGTGTTTAGAACAACAAGTCAACAATACAATGACATCTACAGTAACAAAATAATTACAAATAATAAATAATTACAAATACGAACTAATTTTTAATAAAAAAAAATATATACGGGACAGGATTTGAACACACGATCTACGCCATACAAGCCAATGCCTTACCGCTTGTGCTACCGCTGCTCTTGCTCAATAGCGATGATTAAACATATAAAGCGTTCCGCTCGTATATCGGCTGACTAAACTCATTTTTTAAAAATCAATTTCTTCGAAACTATGGGCCATTGGCAAGAATGGCCGGACACGTATCGTTTTTTTTTCGCTCAAGAACAGCCTGTATAAAGCGCATCAAAATATCCCAACCAGTCATCTGGTGTTCCCCTTGTCAGAAGCTTCCCTCAGAGACATCCATCTTCTCGGCTGAGGCATGGACCATTTTCCAAGCTTTCCTACTTATACGTACATGCAAGGATCAAAAAAATTTCGTATTTTCTGATAGCAAGAGCGTGTTAGAAGTTCTACGCTCATCTAAATATAACCTAGCAATTTAAATTACATAATCCTTCGTATCAAGAAAACCTTGAAGTACTAAAAGAAGGACTAGAAGTCTTCCTGTACTGGATCCCGGCGCATCGAGAAATCTTTGGCAACGAAAAGGCAGATCATTATGCCAAACAAATAAGGAACAATCAGGTACACAATCTCAAGCTTTCCTATACCGATCTTCTGAGCCATCCGAACGAAGAATCTCGCCATAGCTTCGCATCCTATCTCGACCTGCAGGCCCGCTCCAAAGGCATTCAATACTCTCAATTTTTCCTCCCTATAATCAGCAAATCATGGTTCCAATCGATTAATTTTTACATAAATTATGATTTAATTTATTATTTAAAATTAAATAAATTTTTAATTAAATTGCAAAAATTATTTTAATTTATTGAATTTATTAACATCCACTTATTAGTACAATATACATAATTTTTTTAACCTTAACTTATTAACAATTCTTGTAACACATTTAACTTTTTATATTACTATAAATTATAATAAATATTAATTTATTTATAAAACTTTTTTTTTAATTCTCTTTAATTCTTTTTTTCTCTTTGATTTCTTCTATTCTGTTCTTCTTTTTCTAATTTTCTGTTTGTAAAGTTTTCTCCGTTTTTATCTTTGATTATATAAAATTAATATTCGAAAAATATATTAATCCATTTTACTTTTCTTATTCCGTTTCTGTAAAAAAAAGAATGCTTATTATTAATATATCCTTCTATTAGAGCAACTGAAGAAGTGTACATACAACAGAATGAATGCACTTCTACATAATTAAGCCTATATGGATTATAATATGTAACAATTATAAATGTATAATCATTTACGAAATATAATATGTAACCTGTTGTAATAAATCCTTATTTTCAGCAATTTTCTCCTTTCAGAAGTCATTCATTAAATAATAATCTCTCTTAATAAAGCAATAAGTGTCAATGCACATTCGTTTTTGTTGTATACATATCGAGATATCGAGATCGAGAGAACCAATCGACATTGTGGAAAAGAAGCAACAATAAATTCAATTCGATTTAACACGGCCTTTTTAGATAAGACTAGAATACGCAACGCACGCTTCGCGTGTGTCTCCTGCATTCCCTGGACATTTCAATAAACTATTATTCACTATTTTCAATTGTTACATCGTATCGACTACACGATTCTTCTCTTTTGAGAATCGGTTATTTAAATCGATAAATTTAATTAAATAAATAAATAGTTGCCAAATCTCTATTCTGTTGAGGAAAACAAGATGCAGGAAGTAGAAAATGATAGGCATGTGCGCGGCGGGTCACGCAGATAACCTTTTATAATTTCGGAAAACGCGGGCTGCCGGTCACGCGGCTGGAATTAATAGAATAATTTATTACTTTGTTTTTCTGGAAAACATGTGCAGTTGATCACGTAGGCATCAATAACATAAAGAATTTCCTCAACAGTTTCATATATATATATATATATATATATATATATATATATATATATATATATATATGAAACTTATGCATACACCTGGTGTATATATATATATATATATATATATATATATATACCAGGTGTATGCATAAGTTTTATATATATATATATATATATATATATATATATATATACCAGGTGTATGCATAAGTTTTTTCCGGTTTAACTAAGACATGTCGCCAGCGAAAAGTACGCAGCGTATTAATTTGACACATACATCATTTTGTTCGTCTGACATTTAAAACTACAAATACACACAAGTTGAGTCCGCCAAAAACTAGCGTCTTTGTTTTATCATTCAGTGATCATGTCGAGTTTTGTGCCTGAAAAAGAACATTTGCGGCACGCATTGCTTTTTTTATTTAATCAAAAGAAAAAGGCTGTTGAAAGTCATCGTTTGCTGGTAGAAACATATGGTGAACGCTCCAACGCGGAAATTTTCATTACGCCCTCAGATATTCCCATCCTTCCAGAATCCTTTATAAACCGCGACTTGGAGCGGATCGCTCTCTCTTCTCTTCGCTCCACACCTTCGAGGACGCGACCATTCGAAGCTGTTACCGAAAAATTTCCAGTTAGAATCTGTGCGCGAACTTCAATTTTCATGTGATTCACGATTCAGCCAAGGCACCATAGCTCTCGTCCATCACCTGCGCCCCGCCACAGCAAAAGTAAGTCCATCTTTATCATTCTTTTCCGCGGTTGACTGGCTATTTGGTTCGCGATTTTGACTTAATTGTTTCCTTAAATCACTTCAACATTCCAAATTGGCAAGCCGCCGATTGACTCGATTAAACTGCCTCCCCCGATTCCTCAACATTCCAAATTGACAAGCCGCCGATTGACTCGGTGAAGCTGCCTCCCCCGATTCCTCAACATTCAAAATTGGCAAGTCGCCGATTGACTTGGTGAAGCTGCCCTCCCACGATTCCTCAATTCTTTTACTTCTCTCAACTCAATCACTCTCTCTCACCTAACTCTTATATTTACATAGTGAATCAAACGAAAGCCATCCCGAACAAACGAAGCAGGCATTGCGACACCGTCGGGAAAAGCAAAACAAACGGATTCGTCGCGAAACCGAACACGCCGAGGAATTCGCGGAGCGGTTAATCGAGATAGAACCGAGACTCGCTAACATCTCTGCAAGATACGCCACCGCCCTCCGCTCCGCGGCTGAATTTGAACATCAATGCACTCCAGAGAACTTCGACCTGGAGAAGTTCTATCATCTCGTCTGTCAATTTCCTCGCTCTCTCACTCATCCATTACCGGGAACCTTTTACATAAAAAGAAAATTTAAGCCCGACAACCAGTTTTGAGAGAAAATCTCAAAACATCAACTTCACGATATTATCCCGATGTATATTTCCCGGGATCCTCTTCCCTATCTCATCCCTGTGAAAGCTTTCACCCTAATCCTCCCCCACACCTTCAATCCGATCCCGTCGACATGATCGCAATAACCAACTTTTTGTCACAATTAGAGCAATTGGGAATTTAGAGACCGGATTTTCAATTATATAAAGTTTTGTGTATGAAAGTTTTGTAAACAATAATTTTCCATATTCAAATGTAGAGAACGGATTTTCAATTATATACAGTTTTGTGTATGAAAATTTTGTAAACAATGATTTTCCATATTCAAATGTAGAGAGCAGATTTTTAATTATATAAAGTTTATGTATGAAAGTTTTGTAAACAATAATTTTCCATATTTAAATGTAGAGAGCGGATTTTCATTTATATAAAGTTTTGTGTATGAAAGTTTTGTAAACAATAATTTTCCATATTCAAATGTACACTCTAACATTTGTGTTACTTCGTACGAGCGTAGAGTTAAGATGTTGTATTTCCTTTTTTTATTATTAAATCGTAGTTAACCCGAATTGCGTTTCTATTTATTTACTTAAAGAAAAATCTTTATCCCGAACCATTCACGGCTCCCTGAAGCACAAAGTCCATTCTTGGTTAAAGAGATTCGGTTCTCTGACCTAAAACGGACCACCGCGCTAGCGCAGATAAGGGGTTATAGCGTCACCGACGTTGACTCAGTCCCTGTGCTCTTAAGGCGCATTCGACTCGCGGATCGACCCCATGACGTCGATCCGGGAGAGCAAAGACAGTTCCGTGCGTCCACTCTAGTTCCCCCTCCTGATAAAAAAATATTATTTCTCCTCTCGAACTTCGGACGTAACAAAATCAATTATATTGTGTGCTACCTCATTAGAGACAAGATTAAAATGTTTCCCTCACACGACATGGCAACCGACATGGGCGACAATTTATCTTGCTACACAATTTATCATGCCACATTACAGTTTCGATTATTTATCTTTTCACTGAAGATGGCTCAATATTGGAACCGAAACATTTAAAGGATTGATTTTTAATAAAGAAAAATTATAAATTCAATTACGCACTGCTTACCGCACGTTTCTCATTGCCCTTTGCTGATCAAATTTGAGTTATCGATAAACTCATATCACTAATAATGACAATGACGACGTTTCTTAAAAGTAAATTTCTAGGTATCGGACTTTGGATCGTAATATCTCCGCTCGTACGACGGAGAGGAAACCTAAAAACACTTTCGTTATATAACTTGAACCTAAGCTCGAATGCGCCTATTCAGAAATTTATCGGTTCAGTCGTTACTAAGATCCGATAATATTGATGATTCGCAACTCGTCGGCTCGCGTAAAGAGACACGGTCGATTTCGTGCTTGTGAAGCGCTGGCGCTCACACTTGGCGACCAGCCACGACGTGTCTCTCGATGCAAATATTGCATCAAAAATCAAGATTGTTGCATGTATAGATTTTGCATGTATAATAAAAGATTGTAAAACTATTAATCGGGTAGCGTATTTTGATCAACAATACTATCCTTATGGAGGATCTTAAATTTCAAAACTAGCACAACTTGCAAACTGTTGTTATCGCACCGCGAGATCAATTAATGAATGGAAAAAGACATTGTGCTAGTAGTGAACAGTGAGAGCGTTAAGTTACATTTCGTAGATTCGTTTAAGTTTCTCAATACTAGTCTAGAGAAATTAGCTTCGTATCTATATCGGGAAAAATTGAGGATCGCGCGATTCGAATTCTCGAAGTCTCGTCGCGGAGGATTTCGAGTTGTTCACGCGCAAGGGCGTATTTCCATATCGACAACGTTGATAAACTATTAGAGACCGAGTTACTGCCGATCGAAGCCTTTCACAGTTTTTAACTGGCAAAACTGTAAACGCTAGCAATTACGAGCACGCGCGAAAGGTATGGGAGCGTTTTCGCGTGAGGACTCTCGGCGAGTACAGCGATCTATACTTGAAAATGGATGTGCTTCTCTTGACGGATGTTTTTGAAAATTTTCGGGTAGAGTTACGGATTGGATCCAGCGTATTATTTCGCGTTACCGGAATACACGTAGGACACTATGTTGAAATACACTAACATTCAATTCGATCTGCTTACCGATATCGATATTGTTCGTAGAGTGCGATATACGCGGCAATTTGAGTCAATGCTCGAATAGATCGTATTGGTTGTTAGCTTGCGCGAGCTAACAACCAATACGAATCGTCGTACGACTCATCTCGACCGTCATCGTATCTCATGTACTACGACGTGAACAATCTCTACGGCCATGTGCGAGCCTTTACCGTATTTCGCCGAATTTCGGTGGGTCGAGGATGTCGAGAGTCTCGACATTATGTCCATGCCACTTGACTCCGATATCGGTTATATTCTAGAGGTCGATTTCGAGTATTCACGATATGTTCACGGCCATGCAGATCTTCCGTTCTGTTTGACGCACGAGAAATCGCCGAGAAAGCGAAACGAAAAGCTACTCGCCACGCTCTACTACAAGTCGCGTTACATGATGCACTATCGCAATCTTCAGCAGTGCGTGCGACAGTTTATGCGTGACGAAAGTCTATCGCGCGTTACAGTTCGCGCAGTTTCCTTGGCTTCGCGCGTACATCAAGCTCAATATGGAACGGAGAACTCGCGCGAGCAACGAGTTCGAAAGGAATCTGCTGATGAACAACGCGGTTTTCGGCAAGACTATGAAGAACGTGCGCGATCACGTAGACGTGAGACGGTTGGGGCGGAAGATACGGCGCGGAGGCGCTGATTGCGAAACCGAACTTCCACAGCAGGAGCGTCTTCGACGAGAATCTCATGGCTGTCGAGTTGCACAAACTCGAAGTTAAGTTTAACAAACCGAGCTACGTCGGTATGTGCATTCTAGATATCCAAGATGCGTTTGTACGAATTTTATTACGATTATATGATCCCGCTTTATCGCTCGAAATGCAAAATCATGTACACGGACACCGATAGCTTAATATATTTTTTGGAATGCCAGAACGTTTATGAAAATATGAAGCGGGATATCGCGAGAATCGACACTAGCGATTACTCCGACGACAACGCGTACGATATACCACGCGCGAACAAGAAGGTTCTTGATTTGATAAAGGACGAGAACAACGAGTGATCATGACGGAATTCATAGGGCTCAAGGTGAAGATGTACGCTCTGAGAGTTCTGGGAAAGAGCGATACGAAGAGAATAAAGGGCGTCAAGAGGAGTATTGTCGCGAAAACGATAACGTTCGAGGATTTTGCGCGTTGCTTGAACGAATCGTCGCAGCAATCGAGATGTCAGGCGTGCGTACGCTCGATACTACACGAGGTTTACACGAGGTGTCCGAACTAAAGCTAGCCTTGAGTCCTTATCGACGACAAGCGATACGTAATACCCGACTCCACCGATACATTACTGTGGGGTCATTATAAGATATCGTTATCAGATATCAATGTAGAATAAGTAATTGTTTCACGTAAGATATCTTTGTACTCTTTATCAATTATAATACAACCGTTTTATGTATCCAAGAGTTATATGTATTATCCATTCCTAACCATTTGACGAAAACCTTATCGTTCTTTCTACGTAGTATTTTCTCTACGAGATAGATATCAGGATTGGAAACTCGTGTTCGTAGAATCCTCCAGCCACTCTTCGCGATAATCTTTCAGCAGATACGTCACGGGACTCGTGCGTTGTACCTTCGTGATTCGAAAAATCTCGGTCGTCTAGTTAGGCATATATCCCTTTTCGAAAATCGTTTTGAACTTGCTGACGTACCGGATCGTTTACTTTGAACCCTCGCGGAGGTTGCGATCTTCAAGTGACTGTATACCGTGGAGAGGAGTCTCTTGGCAATGGCGGAAGTTACGTCTGTCGGTCGCATTCCGATCATTCGATGCACGCGGTTGTTATACTCCGAGATTAAACGCGGTAGAGCGTCGAGCCATCTGTACAATCCGTTGAACATGAAGAGTTTCCACATGTCGTTCTTGAGCGATTAAATCGCTCCTCCGCCGCCTTCATCACCGAGTACATCGAGTAGTGACATAAATCGTACCTATCCGTAGCCGCTTTTACGGAGGCGTTGTAGAACTCCTTGCCCTTATCCGTTTGTAGATTTCGCGGTCAAGCGTCGTCGTGAAATATCTTGGACAACGCCGCGGCTACCTCGCTTTCACTCTTGCTCTTCAGTGGCACCGCTCACCTGATATCTGCTCAATACGTTGATAACCGTTATTACGTAGTTGTAACCTTTGTTTTGTCGCACGTACGGACGCATCTCGACGACATCGACCTGCCATAGATCATCGTAACCGAGCACAACGACGCGACGACGCGGGAAGTTTCTTCACGCGGGTGCGTGAAGCTCCTCGACAAGTCTCCTCTTCTCGACGCTCATCGTTGATTTACGCGGAGGCTAGTTTTATTCGTGCTCGTCGCTTCGTGCGTCCGCTCTTGTTCCTCATTTTAAACGTTAATCACGTGTTTCATAGTATTCGGGATATTTATATTCGCGTTTTTAGCGCGATTAGTAATTCGTCTATCGTTTCCCTAGTCACCATTTTATCCACGTTCAACGAGGCCAGCGTCTTGTCCAGCGTCTCTCTCGTTACCGCTTTGTTCGTCAGTTCTCTCGCGATTCTCGTCAAATCTATCATGCATGAGATTCTCCATGTCCGTCGAGATCCTTTCGCGGCTCGTCGACGACGCGTCGAGCTCGTTTCACAGGGATTACTCTAGATTCACAGAAATTCCTCTAGGTTCCACGTTCGTTTCTCTTGAGCGTCGCCGAGCGTCTCGACGATCCTTTGGATCTCGCTCAAGTCTCTAGTTCGCAGTTCGTCCTGTTTCTCGAGTGCTCGTTCCGTCGCGTCTCTCGTCTCTCCTATTCATTTATCGAGATCGACGAACGAGGCCTCCCTCTTCTCCTCGATATGTCGCAACGCGTCGAGTTTTTTTCGCAGGGATTCCTTTAGATTTCGCGTCCATTTCTCCTGCGCGTCGACGACCTTTTAAATCTCACTCAGATCTCTCTTTCGCAATTCCAGATGTCGTATCTTGCGTCTGTTGACGTCGTCCGGATTCAGGCAGAGTGCGTTGCGACGCACGTACGTAGAGACTCGATTGTCGGATGATCGTCGACATCGCGCTGCCTCTCCAGAGATTTTTCGAATTTGTTCACGGACATCAAACCTTCGCGGGTGACGAATCTACCACGCGCGATAATCTGTTCCTAATCTCGGCGATCTGCATATCGTACTTTAGAAATAATCTGACTACACGCGCCATAGATTCCTCCAATTCGACTTGGCCGTCCTCTCGTTCGTCTCCGACAGTAATGCTCGCCGAGAGTTCGTTCGCGTAGCTTCTCGTCTCGGAGATCCTCGAAACGCGCTATCCATGTAGCTCTTCCTCGCGGCGTCGTTATCAGTTCTCGGTGCGGCTAAACGCCGTATTCTGTCTCTCGCGTCGTAGTAATCGTCGCTCAGACAGAACGCGTTGTTACGCACGTAACGACATAGGGACTCGATCAACGGTAGCGAGCGTATCCTGTCGCCTCCGCCGAACGACTTCAATGGTCTTCCGAACTTGTTCACTAACATAACGGAAATATTGGCCGCCGCAAACGCACGCCGAGTTTTACTCGATCGCATCGATTTCGCGAAGTTTCTCGATTATCGACAGAATCTCGTTGTTGTGAGCGTTGTTGCCCGCTCGTCGAGAGGCGTCAAGCAATCGAAGACAGTCGACTAACTCGTTGGGATCGTCTCAGTGAACGTATTCGATTCTTTAGTCTCTCATCCGCATAGCGGATGGAATAGAGTCGATCCTTCTTTTTCTCGCCTTACCAGTACCAGCGCCAATTTTGTCTCTATCAAGCAAAAGCAGCGCGACAATGTGCTTGTACTTGAAACTTTTGTTCCCTAGAACGCGCATAAACGCGTTATGACCAGGGATGCCATTTCATGTACGATTGCAGCCATGCTGCAGCACGTAGAGGGGATAGGCTGACACGTAGAGGGGATAGGCTGGCACACACACACACACACACACTAGCGAGCGCACGTCCGTGTACGCTTCGCGCTTCGGCCAGCTTCGAGCGGTAGAGGAGTATCGACAACTGCTGTCTTCTTCTTTCTCGAGAAACGCTATACCGCTGATTTGAAGCTGGCGTCTCATGACATGACACAAATTAACCATGCGAAGCGCGATTATCGATTATTTTTACACTTTTATACATTTATTTTATTAAGTTAATAACATTATTACAATATATTTTTTTTATACATAAATAAAAATTAAAATTTGTAAATACAAAAATCCACTCTTTGCCAATATATATGCTTTTTATTTGCAAAAAGTAATTATTATATAAAAAAAAAATTTATTGTCTTATAAAGATCTTTAGATATAACTATTAAAAACTGAATAAATATATAAATAAATATATAAATAAACAATATATATATATATTATATATATTTATATTATATATATATATATATATATTATATATATATATATATATATATATATATATATATATACAAATAAATATATAAAATAAATATTAGATTTATTATTATATAAAAGGGAGTTGCTGAATATAAAAAGGCTATATAGCTTTTATGATAATAATAAGTAGTAGATAATAATAAAACTAATAACTGATATGAATATATGAATCGCAAAAAGAAATTCAAATTATGTTAACACTCTTATCTTTTCATTATTGTTATTAGTTTTTAAATGTTTAATGCTTCTTTGATAAATTTTTATTACAAGAAGTATTAATTATTCTTTTTAGTAATAATTTATTAAAGAAACATTAAACATTTAACAAGAAATAACAATAATGAAAAGATAAGAGTGCTGACATAACCCACTTAAATTTATTTTTGCGATTGATATATTCTTTTTCATATCAACTATTAGTTTTACTATTATCAATTATATATTAATGAAATAAAATAAATTTAATAATATTAATATATTCTTTATAATTGTGAATATATATATATATAATATAATTATACGTACACACACACACACAAGATGACATTACTCGTCAAAACCATTCTAGTACTACAATAGTATATGCTTTGAAAGACTTTTGTGAAAATTTCAGCCATTTTGTTCGCTCAGTTGTTGTTTGACAGTCGTTTGTGTCAATCGATGTCAGTGTTTTTGTAAAAATGGAAAAAATTGAATATCGTGCCGTGATTAAATTCTTACATTTGAAAGACAATACGCCTGCGCAAATTAAAATCGAGTTGGACGCTGTTTACGGGGACTCTGCCCCATCATTTGCTACCGTAAAAAGATGGGCAGCTGAATTTAAACGTGGTCGTACCAGCTTGGCTGATGATGAGCGTTCGGGACGGTCAAAAACTGCGACCACCGCTGATAACATCGAAAATGTTCACCAAATGGTACTGGACGACCGTCGAATCAAGGTTAGAGAGATAGCAAAGGCTATGGAAATATGGAAAGAACGCGTTTGTCATATATTGACTGAAGAATTGAATATGCGCAAGCTATCCGCGCGTTGGGTGCCGCGCTTGCTCACTTTGAACCAAAAACGGATTCGAATGAACATTTCCAAGGCCCTGTTGGAGCGATTCAAGCGAAATGAGTCAGATTTTTTGCGTCGATTCATAACTGTAGATGAAACTTGGATCCACCACTACACTCCAGAGACAAAAGAACAGTCAAAACAGTGGACTGCAAAGGATGAACCTGCTCTGAAAAAGATGAAAACGGTTTCATCAGCTGGGAAGGTAATGGCGACTGTTTTTTGGGATAGTCACGAAATTGTGTGTATCGACTATCTTAAAAAAGGTAAAACAATAACGGGAGCGTATTACGCATCATTACTTGATAAGCTGAAGGCAGAAATTGCAAAAAAAACGGCCACATTGGAAAAAGAAGAAAGTGCTGTTCCATCAAGACAACGCATCTGCTTACACTTCGGCGGTCGCCATGGCCAAAATTCACGAACTGCACTTCGAATTGGTTGACCACCCACCGTATTCACCAGATCTGGTCCCCAGCGACTTTTTCCTGTTTCCTAAGCTTAAAGTTTCGCTTGGAGGACTGAGATTTTCATCGAACGAGGAGGTCATCGCATACATAAACGCCTATTTTGCGGAGCAAAACGCCAACTACTATTTGGAGGAGTTAAAGAGGTTAGAGTATCGATGGGAAAAGTGTATCGACTTAAAAGGAGATTATGTTGAAAAATAAAACTATATTTGACCGAAAAAATACTTGTTTCTATGTTAGGCTCAAAACTTTTCAGACTACCCTCGTATATATTCACAATAAAAAAATATAAAATTAAATATTATATATTAAATATAATTAATTAGAGGAACTTGTTGTGTAAATTGATAATCCACGATATGATCGTGGATGAACCTGTTTATAAATTTATATTTATATTGTTGTTTTAAAATTATATTATTAGATTAATAATTAAAAAATTTTTGATATTAAATTTGAATTCAAATCAAAATGTAGTTTGGACAGGGTTTAAAATGAGTTACAGTTTAGTAGATTATTCGAATATTTATTTTTAATAATTAATTGAGGAAGAATTTAATTGTAAATTTATTTTTAATAATTAATTGAGGAAGAATTTAATTGTAAATTTTTTAGTATAATTTTATTAATTGATAATAGATTTATAATGTGTACAAATTGCCCGTCATTCTCATTAATACATGAGTGAGAGAAGTCGTAACATAGTAAATATATTGGAAAATGTATTTAGATAAAATTTCATTTAAGGAATTTATTGGAATAATACTGTTAAATTTAAGAAAAACTTAGTTTTAATTCTAAATTTAAAAATTAATTATTTTGAGGATAATGTAATTTATTTATTGGTAAATAAAATTATATTTGTTTGGGAATTAGTTTTAGTAATAAATGAAGAAATAATTTTTTGTAATTATAAAGTGAAGTAATGTAAATGAAAAAGTTTTAATGTAAAGAAGATAATTTTATTTATTTTACCTTTTGTATCAGGGATTAATAAATTATGTTTTTATTATTTATAAAAATATTTTCGAATTTAGAAGAGCTAGGAAGGATATGATAGTTAATGTAAAATAATTATTATTAATAACTTTTTAGAGAAGAGATTTTAATTAATTTTAAAGATATCTAATTCTTTTTGAATAAATTTAATTTTTATTTGGTTGTATGAATATGGGACAATAAATTTTAATTGTGTTGTGGAATAAAATAAATTTTAATTAATTTATTTTATTAAGTTTTTACGATTTTAATGAACTGTTTAATGAACTGTAAATTATTTTAAATAATAAAATGTTTGTATTTTTATATTTTTTATTTAAAATAATATTTTTTTATAATTATATTTTTTTCTGTATTTCTTCTCCGGCTTCTTCCTCCTCCATTTTCTTCCGAGCCTCTTTCTCCTCTCCGGCCCCCCCTCCAACTATATCGCATAAACTCCCCTCGTTGCCCATCTTGCACGGGAGCACCCACCACCATTTCGTCTATAAGGCACTGAAAATAATTAAATGTCAAAATATTAATATGTTTACATATATATGTATTATACATGACATATATGTGTGTATTTATATACATAATAATATATATATAATTATTTCAATAAATAATACCACTATCTTGCTGCTGCTGCTGCTGTTGCTGCTGCGGTTGTTGTTTCTGTATAAAAAAAACTTTTGTTGAAAAATCTAAAAATTACAAATTAACGAGATACAGATCTGGAAATAATTTTATTGGACCATCAATATTATTATGTAGGACACTTAAATATAATAATAATGTTCACAAATTTCTGATCTAGCAACCGATTTGAATATAACAGATTTCACAGATAATCATTTTAAAGATCCAATAAAATTATTTACATCTCAGTATCTGTCCAAATTTTTATATTTGTCAGCAAAAGCGTTCTTTCTCTTATCAGCAAGTTTACTTGCTCCCGCAGCTGTTGCAATTGCAGCTCATGCTGCTCTCTTAATTGCTGCATCTGCAGCTCATGCTATTTCTGCTGCTGTTGCAGCATATCAGCAAACTTTTTCTTTTGCTCTGTAAAATACATAAACTATATAATAGTAACATTATTATACTACTGATTATACTACTGATTATTATACTACTGATTATTATTATACTACTGATATCAGATAATGATAAAATTTTAATACACGCGTACACACGTACACGCGCATGCATGCAGGCACACGACACGCAGGCACACGCAGGCACACGCACACGCATACGATAATGAAGCATATTAAATTAGATTGAAAATGTGATTTATATTTCTTAAATAATAATAAATTGTAACTAACCTGTCATTGCACAAACGGCGTCGTCGAGTATGCTGCTCGCTGTGTTGCCGAATAAGAAAGAAACAACGATCTCGATTTTCCATTGTTTATCTCACGATGCGCGACGATTTCATTTGTCTTTCGGTGACTTCGTGTACCGTCTTTCGATCACATCGTGTATCGTGTCCTATACATCTTGACTTTTTAATATTGAAGAATATATTCGAGATTAAAAGGTATAGCTTTCCATATACACATTTACACACACACACACACACACACACACACACACACACACACATACACACACATATATATATATACATATACGTATACGGAGAGAGACGATTTAGGATCGTAAACTATTTTGACAAATAACAGAATCCTGATCTCTTTCCGTGACACACGCATACAATTTTCATATTATATTTCTATTTCTCTTTTTATCTTTTTTCGATTTTTTTGTCCTTTTATAATTGATATGGATATGGAAATGTGTGACGAATCAATAAAAAAACGTAAACAAAGCTTTTTATAAAAGCTTGGCTTACTGATAATAGATATCAATCATGGATACGCGAAGTACCAAGTAATAATAGTCAGTATCATTGTAGCATTTGCAATAAAAATTTTTCATGTAGTTCATTAATTTCTCGCTATGCAGATTCTGCATATCATAAAAATAATCTTAAAAAAGGATCATCATTATCTAACAATGATGAAAAATAAAAAAAAATATCAACCAGTTTTTCAACAGAAATGGTTAGATATCGAAGAATTTAAATGTTGGTTACGAGAAGTACCTAACAATGCAAATTTATCTTTTTGTTCCATTTGCAATAAAATTATTATTGGTGGTTTAACACAAATATATCGTCACGCAGAATCCAAAGGACATTTAAATAAATATAAAAGTTTCATTGAGATAAATAAATCAAATCAAAATTTGCAAACGGAAGATAATGAATCACTTTTGTCGTTTGATGAGCGTAAAAAGTTAGCAGAAATTAGATATGCCGCATTAATTGCCGATAAAAATATTTCTCATCAAACTGCAAAAGAGATTCTTCATTTTTTTCAACATATAGGAAAAGATCCTAATATATTAAAAAGCATGAGCATGGGTCGTACAAAATGTAAAAATATTATTACAAACGTTTTATGTCCAATTGAAACGGAACGTGTCGTTAACAAAATTCAGAACACAAAATTTTCAATATTTATTGATGAAACATCTGATATTTGTAATATTTGAAATATTATTTTATCTTTTCCCTTAATCCCAATGCTTCCGTTCCATATCCATATTCATATCCATATTGAAGAGGGATCTCAGATTGAATAGATCCCCATCTAACAAATTGATATCGTAGATATTGTTTCCATCTTCGTCCTCATATCAGATATCGCATAAGTGTTGACGAAGTCACCGTCTCTTCAGTTGAGTCTATCTCATATGTTAGATATGTATATATTTTTTAATATTTACGTCATCGTCCCACACGAAGCTACCCTGTGCTGACTGAAACAAAAAATATACATTACAAAAATGTATTTTTGCTCCTTTTTTTATTAGAGTGTTTTTTATTAGAGTGTATCTTGTCCGATTCGTTCTCCGAGTTTACGTTATCTTGTCTGATTTCTCCGAGTTTTCGGAATTGCTCGAGGAGAGTTATCTTGCTATTGCGTAGGCTTATTGTACTCGTCGATTCGAAAAAAAATGAGGAAAAAAATCTTTTTTGCACGTTGGTGTATCTATTTGACACTAATATACTCACAAAATTATCCTCTTCACCTCTTCATTTCAAAAATTCATATTCCATGCAGCCGCGTAAGACTGATGGTATCGGCGGCAATTGGTGTTTTACGATCCATTATAAAGAAATGTAGTACATAAAATATTTGCATAATCGTATACAAAATATTTGTTATTTATATAAAATATTTATTGATAAGATATACTCACTCATAACTTGTTCCACTTTAACGTTAGATAGAGGGTAGTCTGAAAAGTTTTGAGCCTAACATAGAAACAAGTATTTTTTCAGTCAAATATAGTTTTATTTTTCAACATAATCTCCTTTTAAGTCGATACACTTTTCCCATCGATACTCTAACCTCTTTAACCCCTCCAAATAGTAGTTGGCGTCTTGCTCCGCAAAATAGGCGTTTACGTATGCGATGACCTCCTCGTTCGATGAAAATCTCTGTCCTCCAAGCGAAACTTTAAGCTTAGGAAACAGGAAAAAGTCGCTGGGGGCCAGATCTGGTGAATACGGTAGGTGGTCAACCAATTCGAAGTGCAGTTCGTGAATTTTGGCCATGGCGACCGCCGAAGCAGATACGTTGTCTTGATGGAACAGCACTTTCTTCTTCTTCCAATGCGGCTGTTTTTTTGCAATTTCTGCTTTCAGCTTATCAAGTAATGATGCGTAATACGCTCCCGTTATTGTTTTACCTTTTTCAAGATAGTCGATACACACAATTCCGTGACTATCCCAAAAAACAATCGCCATTACCTTCCCAGCTGATGGAACTGTCTTCACCTTTTTCGGAGCAGGTTCACCCTTTGCAGTCCACTGTTTTTATTGTTCTTTTGTCTCTGAAGTGTAGTGGTAGATCCAAGTTTCATTTACAGTTATGAATCGACGCAAAAAATCTGACTCGTTTCGCTTGAACCGCTCCAACAGGGCCTTGGAAATGTTCATTCGAATTCGTTTTTGGTCCAAAGTGAGCAAGCGCGGCACCCAACGCGCGGATAGCTTGCGTATATCCAATTCTTCAGTCAATATATGACAAACGCGTTCTTTCGATATGCCCATAGCCTCTGCTATCTTTCTAACCTTGATTCGACAGTCGTCCAGTACCATTTGGTGAACATTTTCGATGTTATCAGCGGTGGTCGCAATTTTTGGCCGTCCCGAACGCTCATCATCAGCCAAGCTGGTACGACCACGTTTAAATTCAGCTGCCCATCATCTTTTTACGGTAGCAAATGATGAGGCAGAGCCCCCGTAAACAGCGTCCAACTCGATTTTAATTTGCGCAGGCATATTGCCTTTCAAATGTAAGAATTTAATCACGACACGATATTCAATTTTTTCCATTTTTACAAAAACACTGACATCGACTGACACAAACGATTGTCAAACAACAACTGAGCGTCCAAAATGGCTGAAATTTTCACAAAAGTTTTTCAAAGCATATACTATTGTAGTACTAGAATAGTTTTGACGAGTAACGTCATTTTCATATTAAGGCTCAAAACTTTTCAGACTACCCTCGTAAAACGTAGTATTAATTTTTAAATCTCGAACAGGCGCCGTATGCCTATTCGCTACGATTATCCACTAAAAACAATAAATATCACGTTGTTAAAAAACTATATTTTTAAATTCTAATTGTTTAAATAATTTAACACTTACTCCGTTTAGTGGATACTATGGTATGGTACACACTTTCACCTCCCCGTCGTTCATTGAGATAAAGCGTCTAGAAGTTCATCGTGACATCACGTCTAAAAGAAAACTGACGAGGATATTTTTCTAACGCGTTAATCGACGGATACGCGTAAATGATAACGAACACTTATCTTGCGGATTAAGAAAAAAAAAACGTGCGATTTCGAAAAAAAATTTTTTTCCTCATTTTTTTTCGAATCGACGAGTATAATAAGCGTACGCAATAGCAAGGTCACTCTCGTCGAGCAATTCCGAAAACTCGGAGAACGAATCGGATAAGATAACATATTTAACACTCTAATAAAAAGAGAAGCAAAAATATATTATAGAAAAAAATTATATTATTTAAAATTATATTATTAAAAATTATATTATATTATTAGAAAAAAAGATATTAAGACGATAGAGTATACGAAGAATCTTCTATCGTAATTGTGATCAAACTTTCGGCGAGCCGCGCGTAACGAGTAGCGTACTCGCACCTCGTTGCGGCGATAACGAACTGAACAAGAAAAACTTTCCGACGAAATACGAGATGCAAAAAGATGAGATCTCTCGTTGCGCGATAGCGAGATCATTCTCATCGAGCGATCCCGAAAGATAAGATTTCTCGTCGCGCGATTAAAAAATGAACGACGATCTCGCTAAAGATCTCATACGCAATTAAGAGAATAAATAATAGAGAAAAGTAAAAGTAAAAAATAAAAAGTAAAAGTAAAAAAGTAAAAGAATAAAAACGATAGAATAAAAGCGATAGAATAGAAAAAAATAAAGAATGATGAAATGAACTCCGATGACGATGATAAAATCTCCTATCGCCGTTGCGGTCGGACTTCCGGTAGCCATGCATAGCGAGCGCGGAAAAGACACGTCACGAAATCATCTAAATATTCTTTTTTTCCTCGTCACTCTTTACCTCTTTTCTCTTTTTATTCCTCCTATTATTAACGCTCTTAGAACGATTTTTTTCCTCGCGCGACTCTATCTCTCGCCTCTCATACGTTCCTGATAACATCATCCTCAGTATTGCTAATTGAAAACTTCCGGCAAATCGCTGACCCGCCTCTCGTTTCTAAGATATGTAAACGAACGAAGAAGGGAAAGTGAACTCTTCCTCTCGCGATTAGAATAGCTGTAACAACGATGCGTATTAATGGCGATTCATATTTTTTTATTTTAGCATATCTCGTACATATATTTATTTTTATTACGCAATATATACTTAAATGTATTCTTCATATACTTAAACGTATTCCTCATATACTTATACGTATTCTTATACATATACATATACATGTTGCGAGGCAACCTAAAGCAATCCGACCTCGTAACATCGCTAATTAGCCAGAATCCCAAAGATCCTGATTAACCCAAGGATTATGAATTATATAATTAAAATATGAAACTAAAATAATAAGAAATAATACGCGCCCGCGCCGATTGCAATCGACATGCAATTCAGCAAGGACGCTGACTCTGATAACACGTGTCGAAACGCTGACGCATCAAACAACGTTTCGATACGAGGACGCGAGGCCGCATAACAGCGGACCGATAAAAGAGAGTTATCAAGCTGAAAGGCTCAGGCTCAGACGTACGAATACCGACGCGTGGGATTCCTAAGAAAATGTGACAGTTCGTGAGTGATTCAATAATAATGAACACCGAGTGTTAAAATAAAAACTGTTTATTGAAAGTTCGTTGTGACTTCTTCTCCCCCTTCCGCCACTATCCCTTCAGTTGCGCCCGGAGCGGCATAACATACATATACATATACATATATTTATACTTATACTTATACATATACTTATATATATATTTATACATATATTTATGTATATTCATAAACTCATACATATTCATATATTTATACATAGTTATATATTTGCGCAAACTCGCACACTCTTTTACAACCTCTCACGATTCGTTCGAGCTTTTTATTGTATTACAACGATTCATACATCACGCGTACATAGATCCCTCTGTCGCGCGGCATTCCTACTCGCTATCGCACTCGACGCTTCTCGCTTTCCCGCGAAACGCTTGTTTTCTGCAAAGATCCCACTCATAGATCCCTGATTAGTTTCGCTTCAGAAGTATTGCCAAGCAGGCTCTCAGGTCCCAATTTCCTCCCGGATCTCTTTGCGCTGTGCTTTCGATTTCTGCTGTCTTCCTTCAAGAGAGGCTCAGGTCTGACTGATCTCCGTTCTTCGAATTGCTTCAAATATTCCCTCTCTCCTCATACCATGCTCTACCACCTGCTCCTTTCTCCTATACTAGCCCTCTCTCGCCTCATCCCCCTCATCTTCTCTCTCTCTCAACCTCATACTAGTTCTTACAAAGACTACAAAAATCTAAAGTTCAAAAAATTTTATAATTTTATAATTTAAAATTTTTAAATTTTTAAATTTTTAAATTAAAAAAATTTTTTTTAATTTAAAAAATTTTTCGAATAAACTGGGGCTGACGAAATCGTCAAGCTCGTCGACTTATCTACTACAAAAAAAGAACTGCGCGCGCAGATAGGCAAAAAAATTATAAAATTTAAAAAATTTTTTAATTCTTATAAAAGAAATAGAATTAAACTTTCCGAAAAGTTATATAGATAGTGATATTGTAAAACTCAGTTTAAAAGGAAATTATCATAAAATCGCGCGCAATGTACGTACGCGAATAAACGATTTAACATTTCTGGATATGTATTTCGATATAATATTTGTGGAATTAACTTCTCTCAGAATGAAATTCTTCGTATTATTTTCTCAAATCGTAATTTGTAACTTTTATTTATGAATTGATATATTGATAATATTGATATACAACGATATAACAATAAACTTAATGATTTTGTAACTTAAATTTCAGTCTTTGTTCCTCTTATTTTTTTTTCACCGACCTAAAATTAATCCTAGCTATGTTACTTCGAGCTAGAAATAGCTAAAAAAATTTTCAGACATTGCGTTTGTTATAGGATAAGAGTGCTTCATATAATTCCGAGTTCGTTAGAAAAACATTTAGTGCGAACCTGTTCATTCTTGTTTTCCTATCTCATTCCATTCTCGACAGATCAAGTATATTCCCTTCAGATGTCCCTCATCTTTCTTATATCACTTTATCAAATCCGGAGCGGTCCCGAAACAAATTTTTAATAGTTTTGCTAACTATTAAGCGTCGAGAAACCTTTTGTCTTAAGAAAAACCTGATTTACATCCCATATATATATATATATATACAAAGTATCAGATTCCTACCTTTAGCTTATCCTACGTACTGCAAAAATCTCTTTCCATTACCGTAGGGTCAAGCATATTCCCTTCAAATGTTCGTCATTCTTTTTATCGCAGACGCTATTTTGTCGGACCCCAAGCGATCCCGGAACAAATTTTAATAGTCTCGTTAACTATTAGATCTGGAGAAACCTTTCGTCTTAAGAAAAACGTGATTTATCTCATATATATAAAGAATCAGTTTCCTTCCTTCGGGCCAAGCTGTGTATCATACTATAAAATTCGCATTCCATTCTCGTCAGTATTTTCCCTTCAGACGCCTATCATCTTCGCAATCGCCGTTTTATCAGACCTCGAGCCCCCGGAACAAATTTTTAATAGTTTCGCTAGCTATTAGACTTCGAGAATCCTCTTGAGAAAAACCCGATTTATTTCTCTTATATACAAAGAACCAATTTCCTTTTTTCGTCCCAACCTGTCTACCATACCATAAAAATCGCATTTCATTCTCGTCAGGACAAGTATATTCTCCTCAGATGTCCGCTATCTTCGCACACGCCATTTTGTCGGACCCCGAACGGCCCCAGACACTTTCTCCCCCTTTCCCTACTTTTTCGTCTAGCACTTTTTCGACAACCAAGACACCCGATAGCTTGGGACCATTCAATCACGCGCCGGGCAACTATGGGAGAATCCAATCAGAACGCCCCCACTAATTACCTAATTATCACTGGCTTTGCCCCTCAACCAATCAGAACGTTTCATTTTCATGTGGAGGCCTAATTTTGACAGCTGGAGGCCACGTCTTTAGCGCCAGTGGGAAAGTGGTGAGGATTTGTATTGACGCCTCATGCCACCCCACTTACTATTTGGTTGTCGGAAAAGTCATGACATATTTTTTCTATGTTTTTCAAAGGTCATTTATTTATATAAAAAACCAAGATCAATCAATGATATATTGCTCGTTTTGTTCGATAATCTTTTGCCATCTTTCAGTTTCATAATTCCTCGTTCATAGAAGGACTTGTCTTTATCGGCGAAAAACTGAACAAGGTGCTGATTTACAGCCTCATCTGAATTAAACATTATACCATGCAAGAAATTTTGAAGAGAGCGAAACAAGTGGAAATCTGACGGCGCGAAGTCAGGCGAGTATGGTGAGTGTAGCAACATATCCCATTCAAAATCCAATAATTTTTAACGAGTGATCAAACGAGTGTGTGTGTGTGGTCTCGCGTTGTCGGAACACAACTCTTTTACGATTAACGAGCTCTGGACGGTTTTTGGATGATGGATTCGTTCAAGCTATCCAATTGCCGACAGTACACATTCGAATTGATTGTTTAGTTCTTTGATAGGTGCTCGAAAAACACCTTTAAAATCCCACCACACTGAGAGCACAACTTTTTTCTGATGAATGTTTGCTTTTGATGTCGTTTGAGGCGAATCATCATGTGGGGACCAAGACCGTTTGCGCACCACATTGTTGTAAACACTCTACTTCTCATCACTAGTTATCACCAGTCTTCAAAAAAGGATCGTTTTCCTCACGTTTAATAAGCATATTGCAGATGTTTATACGCGCCGTCAAATGAACTTCTTTGAGTTCATGAGGAACCCGAATATCGAGCTTGCTTACGTATCCCAGCTTCTTCAGGTAGTCGTGAACGCTTGAATGATGGATGTTCAATGTTTATGTAATCTCTCGTGTCGTGTAACGTGGGTTTGACTGGCTCAATGCCTTTATTTTGTCATTAATCTCAGTGGGCTCCCTGATCGAGGAGCGTCGTTGAGGTCAAAATTACCAGCACGGAATTTCGTGAACCATTGTTGGCTGGTCCATCTTCGAGAGGACCATCATCTTTCTGGAGTACCGGTCGTGGGGATTCGAAAGAATACATGTATATATGTATATTGTAATATACGTATATATATATGTGTGTATCATTGTATTGTTGACGTGTTATTCTAAATACGTTATTTGCGATAAATATTATCACATGCCTCGGTATTCGAAGGGATAAGATGCCTGCCCGGTAAGCAGAAGATCCAGGTTCGATTCCTGGCTGAGGTGGTATTTTTTCGCAAAATAATTACGAGTTTTCACGACTGATTCGTGGTCAGGCCCCGCCGTGACGCCCACCCTCCCTTCTTATTTGGGATTTATTATAATAACTGTTATATAATTTTATGTATAAAAATTGTAAATATAATGAAAATATATATAAAATTATTTTACAATATATCTTTCAAAATTCTCTTAAAAATTTAAAGTTTCCTATGTTTTGAGTAATTATTTACAAATTCTTGTTTATTATATACTTGTGTTGTAGCGTATATTTTCGCTTGCAAGTAAAAAAAGAGAGAAGAAGCAAGATGTAAAATTGATTATTTCATTAAGTAAATGCGATAAATTTGTCGAATTTATAACTAATTACTCAAAACGTAGCAAGCTTTGAATTTTTAAGAGAATAATGGAAAATGTATTATAAAATAATTTCATATATATTCTCATTATTACATTATTTAAAATTTTAAACATTAAATAAATAAAATTATAGAACAGTTTATTATAATGAATATTATATGTAAAGTACAATGATCTTATATAACAATTTTCATTTTTGTTCACATTATCAATACGCTTATTATTTTCAGTACCAGGTGTATGCATAAGTTTTTTGGTTTTTTAGTAAAAAAAGACACGTAATTTTCAAGGGAAATTAATTTTTTTTTTTATTCAAAATATTGGCCATCGGCTTCTACACATTTCGCCCATCTTTCAGGTAATTTATGAATACCATGCCAGAAAAACTGCTTGTCTTTTGCGGCAAACCATTCGTCGAGCTATTTTCCAACTTCCTCGAAATTGCTGAAGTGCTGCTTTGCGAGCGCGTGCCCCATTGATGCGAAGAGGTGATAGTCAGATGGCGCCAGGTCTGGGGAGTACGGCGGGTGCGGAAGGATGTCCCATCCAAGCGATTTCAAGGTGTCTTTCACTGGTTTTGCTGTGTGAGACGGCGCATTGTTGTGTAACAAAATCACTTTGCCATGTCTTCTGGCCCATTCCGGTCGTCTTTCGATTAATGCGTGGTTTAAATTAATCATTTGTTGGCGATAGCGTTGTGTATTAACGGTTTCGCCGGGCTTCAAGAGTTTATAATACACAATACCGCTCTGGTCCCACCAGACACAGAGCATGGTCTTCTTGCCGAAGCGATTTGGCCTTGGTGTTGATGGACCGGCTTCGCTAGGTGAAAGCCACGATTTTTTCCGCTTCGGGTTTTCAAAATAAATCCATTTTTCGTCACCCGTCACAATTCGATACAAAAATGATTTCCTTTCATGGCGTTGAAGCAGCATTTCACAAGTGACTTTGCGATTTTCCATTTGACGTTCATTCAAATCGTGTGGGACCCATTTACCGAGTTTATTGATCTTTCCCATTGCTCGTAAACGTCTGCTGATTGTTTCTTGTGATACATGTAATGCTTCTGCTAATTGCCGTTGAGTTTGAGTTGGGTCATCATCCAATAACTTCTGCAATTGCTCGTCTTCGCATTTTTGTGGTCTACCAGAGCGCTCACTGTCTTTCACATTGAAATCGCCATTTTTAAATTGTCGAAACCATGTCTCACATGTTCTAATCGATGGAGCGTGTTCACCATATGTTTCTACCAGCAAACGATGACTTTTAACAGCCTTTTTCTTTTGATTAAATAAAAAAAGCAATGCGTGCCGCAAATGTTCTTTTTCAGGCACAAAACTCGACATGATCACTGAACGATAAAACAAAGACGCTAGTTTTTGGCGGACTCAACTTGTGAGTGTTTGTAGTTTTAAATGTCAGACGAACAAAATGATGTATGTGTCAAATTAATACGCTGCGTACTTTTCGCTGGCGACATCTCTTAGTTAAACCGGAAAAAACTTATGCATACACCTGGTATATGTCAACAATAGTGAGCGGTAATCAAGGAACGTTTAGAGACATTTGATCATTGCATCGAGCGCGAGAGAGTAGTACGATAGTATCTCTGTTCTCCTTGCGCAGCGCTTGGAGCGTGAGAGAGTAGAATAGTATTCCTATCCCTATTCTTTCTCTTCTACCGTCCGAGGATAGTCGAAATTGACACTATGCAACATACACGGATATAGGCTCATATCGGTTCAGTATATGCTAACACACACACACACACACACACACACTGAAGCATGAGCCCATGTTCGTGTATGCTGCATAACACAACGCTGCGTAAACATGATGGCCTGCCGAACTAGTCGAGTCAGGCATTAGCTTTGAGTAGAAAAGGAAAGGTAAAAAAAGGATGTCAAATATAATAAGATCCTATTTAAACCTAAGTGTTATATCACAATCTTATTAAATTCAAATAATATCCAATATTCAATCTTATATGTATACATTCATTTTGTGAATGTGTCTTCTTTAATTCTTTGTAATTAAATTTTCCATTCGATTCAAATATACATATATTTGAAAATTCTTTACAGAAGGATATGCGTAATATTATGTATAATATATTATATATATATATATATATATATATATATATATATATATATATATGTTGAGATAGAATGAAAGCTACTACCACTTATGTTAGATACATATCATTTGAGTTAAATTAGGTTAAACGCAATTTTATGATTATATCATTTTGAAAAAGAATTAAAGCTACTATCATTTGGATTTTAGAATAAAAAGACTTCAATGAGAATACGGATCATTGATTGATTTTTTAAAAGCAATTCTACATTTAACTTTCGTAGTAATGAGACTATAACTTGGCGCCACTTTTTTTATATCAAATCTTTTATATAGGTGATATATTATACATATTAATCAAATTAAATGCAATTTTGATATTATTATTTTTTTAAAAAGAATTAGAGCTACTATCACTTGAGTTTTAGAATAAGAAGATTTTAATGGAAATACAAAGATACGAATCATTGATTAATTTACATTTTTTAAAAGCAATTGTACATTTAACTTTCAAGGTAATAAGACTAACTAACTCGGCGCCATTTTTTATATCAAATCTTTTATATAAATGATATACACATTAGGATTGAATATTAGATACTATTTGAATTTAATAAGATTATGATATAATACTTAGGACCTTTAAATAGGATCTTATTGTACTTGACACTTTTTTTTTATCTTTTTGTAAAAAGGTAATTTTATAATGATATCAGACATTTTATAGTATTGATCATCTTTCTATACTCGAAAAGCGCATCTTGATATTTTTATATTATAATGTAACATGAAATAATACTTTTACGTATAGAAATAATACTTTATATAATTACATTATTGCAAATTTTAAATTTACAACATAACATTTATTTCAAAAATATTTATTTTGATTTTTGCTTTTTTATTTACTTATAACTTTTTATTATTATTGAATATAATCTTCCTTATTTTTTAATACAGTTTCGCGAATTTATCATTTTTTTAAATAATTTTTAATATCGGCTGCTTGAGATAGCTGTAAGTCAATGTCCGCAATGATAGTTGTAATTTTACACGTAACTTTTTTTAAAATATATAATAAAAAAATTATTACGGGATAATTAAATAATTCATAATCATATTTAAATAATCAATTAAATAAATAAATAATCATTGAATAATCAATAATTAATCGGAACGAGAGGGAAAGAAAGAAAAGCACGACGTATAGAGACACCGCGATCTCTCACTCGCACTAGCGTCGAGTGTATGAAACAACAATAAGACACCGAAATTCGGTATCACGTCCGATTATGCTTTGATCTCTTGATCGCGCGTCTTACATTAAGGATGCAGCATCAAATTGCCCCTACTATTTTTTCCCTCCGCTCCGCGATTTCCTTCGCGTTCCGCGGAGACACAAACGTACGCGCTTCGTGTGTATGTGTAGCGGCTGCGCGCCGAGCGCAAAGACACCATTCCCATCGGTGCGTGTACATTGGACAGTGGCACCTCCATGATAGAAATTGCAACAAGTAGATGAGAAGCGACGACGATAATGACGTTTCTTAAAGTAAAAATTTCTAAATCGGACTTTGCGTAGCAATATCTCTGCTTGTGGAGCACGTAGCAGAAAAATAAAAATACTTTTATTATGCAAGTTGAACTCAAGCTATCGATCAAGCCTACTTAGAAGTTGATTGATTTAGCCATTATTCAGATCCAATAATTTCGGATGTTCGCATCTCGCCGACTCGTGTAAAGTCAATGTAGTGTTCGGTTGACTTGACACCCGAGACACTACCGTGTCTTCTGATATACGATCTGTTTCTGTTTTCTCTCTCGAGTTTATAGCAAAACTAGTAATATGATGTTGAAACTTAAGTTGTCAAATTGGCGACGCACGAATTATTATGAATCCATTTTCTAAACTTTTATATATTTCTGTAAAATTATTATGACATATATTTTGTACAAATATGTAAATATAAAAATCCACTATTGATTAATGTTTATTTTTTAATTTAAAAGGTGTCTCTTATGTTAAAACAAATTATTTCTTTTAATAATATTTAGATATTAACTACAAAAATTATTAATAATTGTAGTTCTTTTATTTTTCTTTTTATAACAAATATTAACAAAAACTTTCTCAAACAATAGGTTAACAAAGAAATTATTAGTATTTTAATAACTAAATAATTCAGAGTTAATACAATGTATATACAATGCTATTATAATAAATATTTTAGTCTTATTAACAATGAGAACAAAATAATATGAAATATATCGCAGAATTTGATCGCGCAGTTTTTTCGTTTCTTGTAAACCGTTTCTTCGAAAATCATAATTTTCAATTTTTTTTTTGATTCAACAAATGACAAAATACTTCAAAAAGTTTAATTTAATTAAAACTACATAACTAATAATAAATCATTAATATTTCAATATCAACTTTTACAGATTCGATATTTTTTTAAAAAGGGATGCAATAATTTTATAAAATAAATACACGTAACATTTTAAATTACATTTTATTTGCTTTTATACTCCACGATAAAATATAAAACTGTTGATTTTGAGAATCTTATCACATTAAAGAATTGTTTAATTAAAACAATGATTTAACATTATTCTGATTATAAGTATCCCAAAAAATCCCTGTACACATAGTTTTAAGAAAAATGTTCGACAAATACCATCACAGAGAAGCAAAATTAACATTGATGCTGTGACAAAATTATAAAACTATATAATTTTTTTGAAACTTTTTCACGTATTATATGCCGTATTTATTGTTTTTTAATTATAGCATGTAGAAGCGAACTTAACAAATATAGAAAAAAAAGATATAACTGATGAAATGCATCAATTAATCAAAGATAATTGATATCTTTTCAGTACTTTTTTTTATGTCACATTGCTCAGGATGTTTTAAATAATTGAGGAAGTGGATGCAATAAGGAGATACGCGCGAATTTCGCGAGATAAGTATTGTTTACGGGACTAATTTTGGACATCGTTTAAATTTCAATTTTGACGATTGATACTTGTAAAGAATATCATAGCGCGTCTTTTTTGTATTTAAAGCAAATTTGTATTTTTTTTTGTTTTTAAATTTGTAAGATGAAAAAGTTCAATGCATTTTTGTGTTTAACTTGCCATATCTCACAATCAGTCAAATAGATTTCTTTTTTTGAATTTTTCACAATATAATCTTTAAAATATATCTTGAAATATTGGGCACATAAAAAATTCTAGAAATATTTCACAGTCGAATACTGAATTTTTCAAAATATTTCTCCAAAATCGTAGTTTTATTCTTTCGATCGCAAAAGTTATCGTACGAATTTTCAAATTGTCAACTTTTGTCTATATTACAATTTTATTTATTAGTTAAGTAAGTTTTTTAGAAAGTTCAGGTCTTTAAACATTAAGATTGTAAAGTAATGACAATTTATACATAATTGCTTTTAAGAAACGAAATGTACATTTTTCAACAAACAGGAAAGAAATAATCTATTCTTTTGTCTACGATTCAAAAAAGAAAAAACAAATGAAGATACAGAAATTTATTTAATAAACAGAGTATCAGAGAAACAGCATTGCTGTCTTCATTTCGCAGCGAATGGTCCGGATTCCCGCGCGCTATGTAATCGCATCGATGTATAAACCGTGATTACTTTACAATCTTATTATTTAAAGATCTGAAACTCTCCTCAAAACTTCTTTAATTAATAAACAAAATTGTAATGTAGATAAAAGTTGATAAGTTGAAAAGTTGATTCGTACGATAACTTTTGCGATCGAAGGAATAAAATTACGAATTCGGAGAAATATTTTGAAAAATTCGGCTGTGAAATGTTTGAAGAACTTTTTATATATGCCCTATATTTTAAAATATATTTTGAAGATTATACTGTGAAAGTTTCAAAAAAAGAAATATTCATATTTGACTGAGATATGACGAGTTAAACACAAAAATGCATTAAATTTTTCTTTATCTTATAAATTACACTTTTTGTTAATAATTTTGAAAACAAAAAAGTTACAAATTTGGTTTAAATACAAAAAGACGCGCTACAAAATTCTCTACAAGTATCAATCCTCAAAATCAAAATTTGAGCAATGTCTAAAATTAGCCGATGGACAATGCTTATCCCTCGAAATCCGTGTATCCTTTTATTATATCCAGCCTTTCAATTAAGCTCCACATTGTGAGAATCCGGGTAATACACCTAACACTGTTTTCCGTCCGATGCATTTCATCAATTCTACCTTTTTCATATTCAATACATTAATGTAGTCCGAGTGTATGTTAATAACAACAGAGAGAGTAATAGTTAATTCCTCGGCAAGCAGGATCTTGATTGCTAAATTTCTATATGAAATAAATTCAATTAATTATATTACCAACTACGTGCCACTATTTTTAGCAATCTTACAATGTAGTGGTTCTATAATAATTCAATGATCAAATATTTTTTATATCGATTACAATCCCTCCAGGTTTCAGGTCCGATCCTTAGCTAATATTTTTCCCATGGAGAAAATAATAAAAGGGATTTTAATCAATATAAAAAATATTTGATTATCGAATTATTATAGAACCGCTACGTTGTAAGACTGCTAAAAGTAGTGACACGTTGACAATATAATTAATTGAATTTATTTCATATAGAAATTTAACAAGATCCTGCTTGTCAAAGAATTAGCTACTACTCTTTCTGTTGTTATTTTTCATATTTGTTAGCTTCTACGTACTATAAGTAGAAAACAATAAATACAAAATATAGTGTGAAAAAGTATCAAAAATATTACATGGTTTTATAATTTTGTCATGGCATCAAAGGTAATTTTGCTTATCTGTGATTGTATTTGTTGAACATTTTTCTTTAAATTTTGTGTATAGCAACTTTTTTGCAAAACTGTGAGTAGTAATATAGGGCCGGTTCTAACTCAGAAGCGTTGAGGGGGGTGCGGGTGTGGGGGGAACGGCGCGCAACCGAGGAGCTCCGGGGAGGGGGGAGAGGGGGGACGGCGCGTGTTGGGCGACCCAGTGCCAGTTGAATGTAAACAGCGTGCGATTGAATCGACGATTGATGCCTTCAGAATACCGTGATAAATAATTACAAAAAGATAAATAACGAAGATGATATAAAAAATTGGACGCGTGGGCATGACGTCAGAGGGGGCGCCGCCACGTCCATCGCCGCCGCCGCCGCCGCCGCCACCGCCGCCGCGCCCGCCGCCGCGCCCGCCGCCGCTGTCATCATGTTCTTCTCTTACCATTTTTCTTCTCTCTTCCTTCCTCTTTTCTTAAAAGGTATCTCGTTTTGTCTTGATATCTTTTGTAATTTTAATTTTTTAAATTAATTATTTTATTTAAAATTAATTATTTATTTAAAATTAATTATTTTTTAAAGGAGATTTTTTTTAATATTACTTAGTAATTTATTATTATTATGAGTGATATTATTATTCGCGACAAAATGCGTCGGCACGCGACTCATTATCGCAGCGCAACCTGAAACCGCTGAATTGAAAGGAAGAATGGAGAATAAACCGAGTAATATTTATCATAATATACATTTATTGATCATATAATGCATAGTGTACAATATTATCTATTGTGTACGCTAATAATTCACAATCTATAATCTAAATTTTGTTCTTAATTTTATGGTTGATATTATTTATTTTTTTATCTACTTTATATATCATTTGATACACTCCGAAATTAGATATCACATGCGAAAATATTGTTTTTTTTCACGCACCAATGATTCTTCGCGCACAAAATTATTATCGAGGCCACGAAGACGTTTCAATGATATGCCTCCACAAGACTCATTGCATGAGACTGAACGCGGCGTGTCAAGAGAAGCGCCGATACTCCGGCTGCTATAAACAAATCGGGGAGACCTATGATGATGATGATGTTCCGATTTAGACAAAGAAATTGTCGATGATATATAATGGATCATAGGGCGTGCAGGATCACAGTAGATGGATTTTTTAAATCGTGATTCAATTTCTTTGTCATGTCCATGATCGACACACTGACCTACATTCCTGCTCGACGCGCGCGAGTTACCTCGGCAAGATAAACTTCTCGGTGTTATATGATAAGAAGCAGTACGTCGATCGTTAGAATTATCAACGCATGGGAAAGAAATAAAAAACATAATTCGTATATCATATTTATTTTATTCATGGTTATCTGACCACCAATTAAATAATTTGAATACATTTTGTAATGCGCAATTAGTATAGTGATATCCGCATCGCATAGTATTATCAGCGTCCAGATTGTTTAGAGAATCTACGTCTTTGTAATCACCATCCAGAGTTTCGATGCACACGCGCTCATCGTCCAGAAGCAAGTTCCACAGCCATTGTCGTTTTTCATGTCATTTGACGACAGCATCGCTGTCATCGTCGTCGTCGTCGTCATCATCTTCCGTTCCATGCACAGCCTTGTAATCAAACTCTTAGCTTTGCTGTATGGAATCGTTCCGTCGTCCCATCGCAGTCTATGGTGATGACGTATCATCCAGCGTGCGCGAGACTTGTCGGCACTTGCGAGGAAATGCCATGGTATAGGGCTTGCGAAAATGTAGTGAGAGAGAACGGTCCGTTTTCTGAGAGCGGCAAACTCTTTTACAACAAACTGTCCTCCAACGAGAAAACCTTGCAGGTCTACGAACGTTGGCACGACCATGACGAGCAATTTTTCGAGACTGCGGTCGATTTGATGTATCGTAGATTTTATTGTCTCTCTCTCTCTCTCTGTGCCAGCGATGCTTTTAGGTGATCTTGCGTACAACATTGGTCAACGGATTGTAGTGAACCACGCGATCGTGTATAATGAGAGAGTACGCGGTGGTATTCATCGGTACGTTCTCCTTAGTCTCAAATTCCAATCTCACGTCTACGGTTGCGCTCTTGACCGATTCGTTTTGTCGAGAACAATCGATGATTATGAATGGACCGTTATATAGAAAAGATGTAACGGTGAGATTCGGCTCGAGATATTCGTATCCGTAGTAACCCTTGCAGAAACGCGACGATTTATATCGTCGTACGGATAACATTCCGAGTTCAGATAGAGTTTCACGTTGGTCAAGTTGCAGTCGTCGAATCGGCTCGTGTCCTCAGCCATGACATTTTTGCGACCTGTTTGCAGAGCGAAGATGACATATCGCGGCTTCTCGAGCTGAGTAGCGGTCTTGATGGCCCACGAATGCTTGGTTGTACGCTGTAACAGCGGAAACTCGTACAGATCCCACGAACGAAAAACCATGCTCAAATATCGTCCGCTCTCCAAAGTGCGCAGCATCAATAGTTTTTTTATCTCAATAACACGTGCGGCATTCGCCATTGTATCTTGAATAAGTCGACCACGGGATCCAACGTCGAATTTCCCATCAGGCAATTGTTGTCGTTACGCGATCGTATCAAGATCAACTCGTGACGAGCGTTGATTATCACGCGTCTGTAATCCTCGCAAAATCCCAACAGTGCGTAGAGAGGTACGCAAAAGTTAAAATATCCATCCGCGCTAGTATGCGCATCCCAACCGGCATTCCTCAGAATCACGCTTCTGTCGGATGATGTCGTTACGTAATGTTTGAGCGTGCTGGTTACGCCCACGTTTCTGTTACGATCAATGTCCACACCATCAAGCTCGTATCGAATCTCATCGAACAGGAACGCGACAAAATTATTTCCCAACACCACATCAGATCCTTCGACAACTCTGTTCTTCGTTAGTTTTTTCTCGATATATAGAAAGCTTTCGTACGGCAATGTGTACAGATCCTGTTGCTGTATGGGTATTCTTATCTCATCGCTGTACCCGAACGTCGTATTGGCGAACGGGTTGTACGCATGAGTCTCAATCTTGACGATGCGATCGTCGAAGATTGGCTCGTCTTCGATGTTTAGGATATCAGTCATTTCACAAGTTGCGCACCGCGAATCCTAAAGCTTGTAAAAATTTAACGTTCGACGCGTTAAGTTTCTTCCTCTTCTTGACGCAGCCGGATGAGCGAATATTGTCGATCGATGTTTTCTTTGTAAAAGATGCGTTATCTCTCTGCGTATGCTTCGCTTCGTTCAACACGAGCATCTCAAATGTCACGCTCGCGTTATCGCTGTCGCCGTCGTACGTGCAATCTGACGGTGATCTCTTCTCCTCTGAAATCGAGCAATCGTCCGTTCTGGTCAACAATGCGTATCGTTAGCTCCGTAATGCTCCGTACGATGACTGGCAGGTAAATGATCTGCATCGGCCTTTCCGATATCTTATATCCTGGCGGCACGCTCGGCGAAAATTCGTGTATCGTGTGCACACTTTTGTCGTTGCTGTATGCGCCCGCGGTCACGTTGCACTCTACACGGATAATGTTTACGTTCATTATGTTGATCGACACGTCCGATTCATGCCACCTTCGCGGTTGCAGTATACGCCTCGAGAAACCCAGCAGCGATCCAATGTTATGGGACTTGTTAAAGTTTATTCTGTAGGCGCATTTAATCTCACACCTCATCGTGTTGTAATTTGCGCGGAGCACTATCGGGTATTCTCCAATCTCGTCATCGCCGCGCGCGATGTCACCAGCGTTACCCTCGGGCGCGTCGCGTCGCGGATTCCGTAAAATCTCACGTTTCAAAAATTCATTTATGGCATGCAGTTCATACGACCCCTGGGGAATCGTAATTTCTGCATCGTCTTTGCCAAAATAAAATGTATTGTTCGAAGCGTTTACATTCGGTATCGTGTGATAAGTCTCCAAAATTGTTAAACCAAGCTCGTAGTCATCGTCGCTCAAATCTATGGCTGGAAAGTAATTTGCCGCGAGAACGCTGCTCTTCCCGCTCAGCGTAAGCGTCAGCGACATGTTGAAAAAAACGTTCGACGAATACTGAGACGCCGCGACATTTTGTCGGACTTTATAAATTCACGCGCATCGGCCATTTGGAGAAACCACAGGCATAGCTGTCCGCAGATGTTCTGATCGTACGTCTGATAGGACGTTCGATTGTACTCTATCGTAGCATCGTCTCCGAAATATCGTATCAGTTCCTTGGGCGGTCGAAGATTACCGAAACTGTCAAAGTACGCAACGCGATTGTTTCTCTTTGCGTACGCTACCCAATGAGTACCGGGGCCCGTCGTGTCGTCCAGATTTACAATACCATTTTCATTTCGACGCGCGTCGCTAATCGGTAATGCGTCACGCATGAAAACACCTCTAAAGTACGGTACGCGCATACGCTTCGCCAGCTGGTCCAATTGTACATTGGTGGTTACACCCGTAGATATTTTTATCGTCTCTTTGGCGTTTTTTTTTTTTCTTTTTTCGCTGTTACGCCTCGTCCGCCTTTGTACGGGGCGAGATACAGTCCTCGTCCGTATTTGTACGGAGCGAGATACAGTCCCTGTCCGCGCGTTTCCATCGCGCGACGTTGCAGTTCCTCGAGTTGACGTTGCGCGACTTTCCTGTCGTTTACCGCTTTCGCCACGCTGGCCGCTCCGCCGATTAAGGACCCGAGAGCGCCCAAAATTGGCAAAATCGGTAACACACCACCTCGTTTCGCCGTTGGAAGTATTCGTTTCTTTTTTTGCCGGCTTTTTTCTTCGCCTTCATACCCATGCCGATCTTGGTCTTGGCTTTCATCGCTGCCCAAACGGCTGCAGCTGCAGCTTTCTCACTCAGAGCCGAATCTCTCGCGATGACGCGTCCTAAGGCTTTATCGGTGAGTACCTTGTCCGCCGCGTGTCTGTCGGTGAGATCGTTGCTCTGAGAATACGCAATGTCGTGTTCACGGCACGCCGCGTCCAGTGGATTTATGCCCGTTTCACCTCTGGCTAATCGCTTTTTCAGCCGAGTACCCGGACCGCAAAACTGATAGCCGGGGATATGTAGTTCGAAAAGAAGCGCGTTTATCGCTCGATTGAGCAGACCTCCAATGTAGCCTTCGTTTGACGCTGTTGCTGGCATAGGCCACAATCCTTTATCCTCGGTGCAGGACCGTCTATATGATCTCGATCCCACGATTGATTATAA
This sequence comes from Pogonomyrmex californicus, assembly GCA_024349325.1. Classification (NCBI taxonomy): domain Eukaryota; kingdom Metazoa; phylum Arthropoda; class Insecta; order Hymenoptera; family Formicidae; genus Pogonomyrmex; species Pogonomyrmex californicus. Next base: position 2,493,799 of record JAECZD010000021.1, read on the forward strand.
TGCTCGACGCAGCGACGATAGGTTTGAACCTCCAAATCCGCCTTTATATACTCCGGAAGCTTGTCCCACACGTGATCGATATAATTACCGCACACGCGTAACAGTACGACCTTCGGTATATATTGCAACTGCTCAGCGCTCAAATCCCGAATATCGGAGGGATGCGACAGCGCGAGATACATTTTTGCTACTGAGCGATTCGTGGTTTCGCGCGCCTATAAATAGGCGTTCGATCGAAGCCTAGATAACGCAATGCGAACATGAAATTTGTACGGCAGCCGCTGACGATACGCGTCGCGAACTGTGACGAGAGAGCGCGAATGATGGGAGACATCGCGACGGAGCGCAAGCACGGTGAAATGTTACCGAGTACTATACGCGCCATCATTTGCGGGCCGTCGAATTGTGGTAAAACCAACGTTCTCATAAGCTTGCTCGAGAGTCCACACGGTGTACGTTTCGAAAACGTACGTATATTCGAAATCGCTGCAACAACCGAAATATCGATACTTGGAAAATTTACTAACATCGATAGAAGAAATCGGCTACTTTACGTTCTCCAACAACAGTGACGTCATTTCACCGAGCGAGGCACGTCCCAATTCGATCTTCGTCTTCGACGACGTTGCGTGCGATAAGCAAGATGCTGTGAGAGAATACTTTTCGATGGGCCGCCATTCGAACGTCGATTGCTTCTATCTCTGTCAGACGTACGCGAGGATACCTAAACATTTGATACGCGACAATGCGAACCTGCTGATTCTGTTCAAACAGGATGGTACCAACTTGAAACATGTTTACAACGATCACGTGAATACCGACATGTCATACGATGAATTCTGTGCGTTATGCCGCGATTGTTGGCAGCGCGAGTATGGATTTCTAGTGATAGATAAGGACAGTCCGCTTATCAATGGACGATACAGAAAGGAATTTAATACGTTCGCGGTACCGTAACGTGGTTAATCGATGTCGATACGTCAAGCAGGCATGGATAACACCAAAGATCGCGAGAAAATAGCGAAACAGATTGCGAAAACGAGCGATTCGATTCGCAAAAAATATCGCGCTTTAAAAATTGGTAAAATAGCTGAAGATACAGCGTTGGAGAAACGCTTCAAGCCCATCGTCGAATCTCTAAAACAGATTGTTGAAAAAACCGAGGAATCTCAATCGATTAAAAAAGAAGCAAAGGATCTCGATATTAAGAAAAAACAAAAACGTGAAGACAGCGATGACGACAACGATAACGATATTACTACTACTACTGACAAGGATTCATATTGGACGGATGTTGGATGGTGGAAATTAACGCCGCAGTCTAAAAAACGACGTACAACGAAAGAATTGAAAGCCGCGTCAGATTCACTCGTGTTCGAGTCTACACCGATACAACCATCGAAAGACCCATCGAAAGAACCACCGCTGTTCCTGCAAAAGAAGAGGTTTTCGAAACAAAAGACGCCAGTGAACCGTCATTCGAAACAACCATCAAACAGAGTCTGCAAACGCAACAAGGTCGAGAGGCGTTGCATAATCAGCTGGGATCATTGGGGCAAAAGTACGTAAGCCCTCTCCTCGATGATAATGGAAAAAACGATACATTTGATCGCGTATACGGTGTTTATTTCGATAAAAACAGTGGTGCGATGCTTGGTGACAAGAAATTTGACGTTGACAAAAATGACTCCATAATCATAGACAATGTGAGATACAATGGTACACCAGGATTGTACGAATTGATCTTCAAGAGACTTTCCGATGACGCGGTTTTTACCGAGGATAATAAACAAGCGTATAAAAGTATATTGTTAACAACAAATGCTCATAGACGTGGTCACAGCGCTCATAATCCCATCAAGGGCAATAGAGGATCCAAGTATATTAACATCATCGCTCCGCTCGTATCTACGTATGGAAGTAGCGGACGTAAAAAGGGTGCAGGCGTGAGCAATATACCAACCGCCATGAAGTTAAACGACAACAAAATCGATTACGTGCATTGGGACGATCCCAACGAACTGGTGGATCGACTCCGATTGCTCGACGCTTCGTACCGAGCTGGTAACAACGCTCACGACAACGAGATGCTGTCGATCATCGAGGAACTTCGCGAAGCCGGCATTATTATAAATTAATCGCGTATCGACGAGCCAGTCGATTAACGTCAGTGAGGAAAAAAACAATTTTAAATTGTATATCTTATCTTTACTATTAAACATCGTCGAAACATGCGATCTGATGGACGTGAAAAAAATGTTAGCTCTGAGAGGCGACAACTCGTTGAGGAATTGCACGCTCCGGCGAGGAGAAATTTTCCACGAAGACGTGTCATAATTCGGGGATACGACGATCTGTGGCAGGCTGACATCGTCGAGATGCGTCCGTACTCGAGTTTCAACAGAGGTCATCATTACATACTCATCGTCATCGATGCGTTGAGCAAGTACGCCTGGGCCGTACCGCTCAAGAGCAAGGTCGGAAGCGAGACGGCTAACGCTATCGCTAAGATAATTCGAGAGAGCGGAAGATGCCCGAGAAACTTGCAAACGGATATGGGAAAGGAATTTTACAATGCCGATGTGCAAAAACTCTTGAAAAAACACAACGTTAATCATTATTCCACGTATACGGTGTTGAAGGCATCGATCGTCGAGCGATTCAATCGCACGCTTAAGAACGACATGTGGAAGATGTTTACGCTCAACGGCACTTACAAGTGGGTCGACGCGCTACCGCGTCTCGTGTCAGATTACAACGCGCGCAAGCATCGCACTATCGGCATGCGACCCGTTGACGTAACTCCCGCGATCGCCAAAAGACTCTTGGATACGGTATACAGCGCGATAAAGATCGCAGGTCCAGCAAAATTCAAAGTAGGCGAATCGGTACGCGTGAGCAAGTACAAGACAATTTTCGAAAAAGGCTACACGCCAAATTGGACCACCGAGGTGTTTAAGATCGTTACAGTGCAGCGTACTAATCCCGTAACTTATCTGCTCGAGGACTATCGCGGAAAATCGGTCGCGGGCGCGTTCTACGAGCACGAATTGCATCGCGCGACTCATCCGGACGTGTATCTCGTGGAGAAAGTACTACGCAGGAAGGGAGACAAGGTTTATGTCAAGTGGCTGGGATTCGATAGATCGCATAACTCATGGATAAACAAAAGCAGTGTGATTTAATTCATTTTTCTTATTTTTATAATGTATTAAAAAAATAAATATACACTGTATACATGTATACAAAGAGTTTTTATTATTTTTTTCTTCCATTACATTTTTTAAACTATACATGTATGTAACTTACGAGAATACATGTAAAACTACATGTATTATAAACATATGTATATATGTATTAAGCCGAGTATACATTAAATAAATCGAAAAGAGAATTAAAGCTAATTCCTCAGCGAGCAGGATCTTGGTTGCTATTATAAATTTTATATATAAAATAAATTTGAATAGCTAAATTTTATTGTAAAAACTACATATAAAAACTATTAAAAAATACATACATCTATACTACATATATAACAGTATCGTATAAAACTACAAGAATACATACATTCATACATACATAGATATGATACATAAGTACGTACATACATACGTGCATATATGCATACATATAAACTATATAAAAAATATAAAAATATATGTACGTTGTATAAATGTATATATATATATATATATATATATATATATATATATATATATATATATATATATACAACGTACATATATATATATATATATATATATATATATATATATATATATATATATATATATATTACAATGGAATCCGAAAATGTCCCCACGGTAACGTCTTCGTCGAATCCGGTACGATGTATCGTTTGTCGTCGTACGGACTCAGAGCGATTTTCGACTCGGACACCGTGTATACTTGGTGTAGCTTGGATCTTATACACGACTGGCGACGAGTCATTTCGATCTCTTCGTTCAAGCACCGCGTATAATCGTCGAACGTTAGTGTTCGCGTTACGACGTTATTCTTTACACCTTTCGCCTTTTTAATGTCTTTTCGTCGACCCTCACCGCGTACATCTTCGCTCTGAGTCCGACGAATTCCGTCATTATCGCACCGTTATTCTCATCCTTCATTAGACCGGGTACTTTTTTATTCGCGAGAGGCATCCCGTACGCGTTGTCCGTTGGATAATCGCTCGTATCGAATCTAGCGATATCGCGTTTCATCGCCTCGTACACATCACATTCGATGTCGTATACGAGACTGTCCGTGTCGGTGTACATGATCTTACATTTCTCGCGATACAGCGGTAACATGTATTCGTGGTGAAATTCGTACAAGCAGATTTTCGATATGTCGAGTATACACATACCCACGTAAATCGGCTTGTTGAATTTTACCTCGAGTTTACGCAGTTCGACGGCGATTAAGTTTTCCGCAAAGACGCTGCGGCTGTGGAAATTTGATTTCGCGATCATTGCCTCCGCGCCATACCGTCCGTCCCATTTGGTCAAAAGTTTAACGTCGACGTGATTGCGCACATTTTCCATTGTTTTACCGAATACCGCGTTGTTCATTAATTTGTACAAATTTTTCTCAAAATTGTTTTTCGCGTACGTTCTAAAGTGTATTGAGTTCGATGTAATCGCGGAGCCAGGCGGATTGAGCAAATTGTAGTACGCGATGTATCTTTGCGATACGAAGACCATGGCGCGTACATTGCTGCAGGTTGCGATAATGGATGACATACCGCTTCTTATCGTATAACGTCGCGAGAAGTTTATCCTGCCGCGTGCCGGGTCGTTTATCGCGCGTCGGACAGAAAGGTAGGTGTCAAGGTCAGTGTGTCGATCGTGCAAATGATGCGAATACTCGAGATCGACCTCGAGAATATAACCCGTAGACGAATCCGGAGCGATTGCGCTCGCGTCAAAGTTCTCAACGTCTTCCATCCATCGAAATTCGGCATAGGGCAGCGGTTAACACATCGCCCATTCGTACAGATTGTTCACGTCAAAGTACATCAAATACGACGACGGTTTCGACTGGTCGTACGAACGCATGTACTTGTTATTGGCCTGCGCGTATCTGCCGGAACATTGACTGAGACCGCCGCGTATATCGCGTTCGATAAACATAACCATATCGATGTCGGTGAGCAACTCAAATTTTACGCGCGTATGTTTCAACATGGCGTCCCACGTGAAATCTGGCAATGTGTAGTAATGCGCGGGATCGAGTCCATAACTCGCGACGCAACTTTCGCGGAAATTTTCGAAAACGTCGGCCAATAACAAGACATCGGTCTTGAGATATAGATCGCTGTATTCGCCGAGCGTTCGGATGGAGAACCGCTGCCAGACGTTCGCGGCGTGCGCGTAATCGTTCTCCGACACCGTGTCACCGGTCAACGAGCTATAGAACGATTCGCGCGGTGGTAGGCGCGTGTCCTGCAGCTTGTCCGCGCGATCCACGTATTCGTACGGAAAGACACCTTTGCGCGTCAACAAGTCAAAATTTTCGTTTGAGACCGTGGAAAATTCGGAACGTAAAATTTTTAATTTTTCTTTCGTTAGAAAAGATGCCAATTTATCAAGGCTGGTATTTAAAAATTTGTACGAATCTATGAACCGCAAGCGTACGCAATTTCGCGAATCTGATCTCTCGGTGGTATCTTTAACATGTTTTGTAAACGAAATATATTTTTCTTTTGTTATCGGCAGCACGTCGATCCTGCCTTCGAACGCCGTAGCTATTTCCGTGATGATAAAGTGCGCGTCATAACCGGATAAGTTGTGAAATACTATGGGAATGCAATATGAATCTTTATAATTTAGATTACAATTTGAGTGCGCGGGACCACGGTAACGACCGGTAAGATGGCAATGATCGCGTACCCGCGTGTCGTCCGACGCAAATGATTTCTCGCAAATGTGACAACGCGTCGCGCTACGATATGCCTCCCATTGCTCTCTCGACAACGTTTTCATGGGGACATTCGCGGATAACAGAATTTTTACTTGATGCGCCAAATCTTCGAGTTGCCGAACGAACCACGCAACGCAATCTTCGTCGCGACGAAATCGATATACCGATAACGCGTCGTCGTACGAGCATCGCACGTAGTATCCGATGCTAAATACCTCGTGCTGCTGGTAGGTGTACGATGCGTCTTCCTTCTCTGTCGGTTCCGTTCGCCGTAGTACGCACTCCAAGTCCGCGTAAACGATGAATGGAAGTCGTTCCTTATTCGTGTGATTCTTGAATTCGAGCCACTTGTCGTCCTCGCTCGGCAGTCGGATGGCGCAATCGTTCATCTTTTCGCAGTCCGTTGTATGTGACTGCAATCTTTCAGACGAACTGAAGTAATGTGGACATCTGCAAACGGAAAATATGATTTTTAGTATTTAATAAACAATTTTATAAGAGAAATAATAAAATTTGTTAAAATACATACCGGTCGCAAAAGTATTTTTTGTGTTCTTTTTTACTCAGTTGCGAGCTCACAAGACGGGACAGATCTTTGATGTACGCAAAGTGCCGCGTTGTCGTCGCGTGGATTCTGCACGTACAATAGATTTGCGTGCTTCTCCATCTTCCTTGATGTCAGCCGTATTGGGAGAATCTCCTTTCCTCCCTCGAAGCCGTAAACGTTGATTGAGATGTTCGAACTTCTTAATTTGGTTCAACGGAAACGTAATGTCTTGCAAATTTAACACTGTCGTATAATGCGGGTACGACAATTCTCGATTTGTATTCCTTTAAGCCGGATGCAGAACCGCGATCACCGACTACGCGAAACACGCATTGTCCTTGGATCGTACATTGATAACCGCTCGCTTTAACATAATTTCTCGCGGTAATTCGATGTAACATCCCGCGTGCATTGGATTATATTTATTCACGTTTACAGTCAAATTTAGAATTCGCGACAACGCCCATCCACTGTCGCGTTCTTGGAATTCTTCGAGCGACGCCAACGTGGGTTCGATAACGTACTGCTCGTACCACTCGTCCAAATTTGACACTCGAAAGAGTGCACTATTTTTAGTGTTTATACTTTTGTTCGCGCGTTTATCGCCCGTCATAAACTCGCCGTTAAATGCAGTGTTCACTTTCACACTATCGTGTCTTTGTACAATGTCTCGCACTCGCTCGAGCACTACACCACCAGCGTCTTCTAAAAATTGTCGCGGCTCGATATAGTCCACATTGATCACCGCATCAGTCAATATACGGCTTTCAAATGCCGTATCGATTTCTCGCCAAACGAGAGATCCATTGTCTCTATTAGTGCTCGCGTACTCACCACCACTTGCACGAAACGTCTTTCTAGTTGTACTTTTGCATCCGCGAGTCGCGCGATCCTCGCCACCGCAGATTGTCTATTTGCAACGGTGAGTCGAGGACGCTTAACACGGCTAAGTTCCTCGAGTTGTTCGATGCACTCCTCACATCGTTGCAACCACGCGAAACACTCCATCAAGGTAGCGACTTGGCTGCACTGCTCCAGCAGCTCGCGTTCCACTCGCTCTAGGTGTTCCATATTGCAAAATCTTGATTCTTTTAAATTGTTGTACTGTCTCATCAAAACAATTTTACATTTTTTTACTTTCTTTTTTTCTTTTCTCTATAGCTGCTTTAACTCGAAGCCAGTATATAAAGCGTTGTATTTCCGCCATGTCCGGAGATTGATGGGAATAGAACAACCATATATGAGTATCCTCGCTTCTTGGAATTATCTCTGCTACTTTTTGCCGCGAGAGAGGTAGTAATATATTGTATGCGTGTCCTCTATAATGATAATATTTGCATGCTTCCAGAATTCTTTCCGCTCTCTCAGAAGGAGCGGAGAAGCAGAGAGTCGAATTGTAGCGTCCCTTAACTCTTGGACGAGGAATCGGGAAATGGGGAGTTGAGGTATAGTGTCTCTTTATAAAATACACTGCCATGTTCACTGGTAGATGAGAGATTGAATCCCAAAATGGAGAACTTGTTAATTCTTCCAATGACCTTTCCATATTGTTTTTATATCACATCACACTCTTCCACTTGCATATGCCTCGTTCACAATGTTGTCTTTTTTCAATTTGTGCAAATTGGGCACATGTTGCATGGCATTATCATACAGACGGACTGTTGGCAATTGGAGCAAAATCGGCTGTTTAGCTTTATTGAGAGTATCTATCTCGTGCTTCCTAACGGCATACAATACTCCAATGTCAGTGTCCGCCAGACGAACCATGCATTCGGCACACAGAGTTAGTGCACCACCCGTTGAATAATAAAATTGTATTGAACAATACTTTTTATTATTATTCAACGCAAGAAGTTCCGAACGGGTAACAATTTTTTCTGCATAATCCGTAAGGTCATCACTTTGATCACTTACGTAATTGCTATCGTCAGACAATGTGTGCTCTTCGTCTTCAATATCAATGTCAATATTGTCAATATTGTCAATCTCTATTTCTTCTTCATATTCAAACACTTCGTCCACTATATTCACAAAGTCTTCCTCATCCATATTAAACACATTTTCTATATTTAACACATTATCCATTTTCACCGTCAACTATTTTTTTCACACACATTAGACTTCCATCTACTGTGATCCTGCACACCCTATGACCCATTATATATCATCGACAATTTCTTTGCCCCTTTGTCGGAGCATCATCATAGGTCTCCCCAATTTGTTTATAGCAGCCGGAGTATCGGCGCTTCTCTTGACACGCCGCGACACGTACGCCGATTTCGGCGAAAAAAGCCATCATAAGTCTCCCCAATTTGTTTATAGTAACCGGAGTATCGACGCTTCTCTTAACACGCCGCGACACGTATGTCGACGTTCTACGAAGAGCTATCTTTTCGCGGGCTCTTCCTAGAAAAAAATTTGAACGTCATCGCGCTCCTTTGCGAACATGTCGCTACATGTTTGATTGACAACAATGAAATTCTTAGAAAAAAAGGGGGGGAAGGTGGGGTTAACGATTTGCCATGTCAAAAAATTTACGCGATCAGTCCTCCATCGAACGATCTGCACGACAAAAACGGTACTCCGCTCCTCCATCATTCGAACAACACGCAATGTATTCCGCCAAAGGAAGCAGCGCACCGTACAATGGAGAAAAACAAAAGAAGGAATGTAACGCGTAAGTTTCAACTGCATTTTTTTATTTTTTTCTCTTTTTCCAATATTGTGCAGTATTATATATTTAATTTCCACAGTATTTCGGTGGAGCGTCGAGCGGTGCGCTTACTGAGCAGACGTTACACTCTGACGGCTACGGGTTACAAATTTCTGGAAATTGGAATCAACGTTGGTCCACCGAGCTACGTGGAGATCGCTCTGGGAGATCATCGGGGGCAGGAATTGATACTGTCTCTCGAAACGTGGAAGGGACTCTACGAGCAGCGATGGAATATCTATAAATTGCTGCTAAACGATTACAAAGACAATTTTATAAGCGTCGGACCGTTAACCGTCAGAATTTGTCTGATGAACGACGTTACACTCGTACGTCTTGAATCTTTGAACGTACGCGTAACGATGATCGAATTGACGTTACGTCGAATGTTTGCTCTGAACGAATGTATCGATGTGACGTTCGATCGACTCGTCAGATTCGTCGATACGATCGATACCAAGTATACGCGATTCTCCAACATCGCGTCTGTTGTAACAGATCCCGAGGAAGTGCCGAACGCGATACGCGATTGCGATATCTTCGATAGACGTCAACTCGTCGATTGCGAGCTGTTAGCTTTAGTTTTTAGTGTATAAGAAAAAAACATGTGAATAAAAAAATTTCACACTTAAAAATGTATTTAATTTGTTTAAAAATATAAACATATATAATATACAAAAAACATGTATTTCTTTTATTTCTTTCTCCCCCACCATAAAATAATTAGAAAAATAACATTCTTCATAAGAGAGAGAGAGCCGCAAGAGCCGGAAGAGATAATAGGTATACTAGAGAGATATATTTATTTTTTTTACTCGGCGGTGGCGGCGGTGGCGGCGGTGGCGGCGGCGGCGATGAACGTAGCGGTGGCCCCCCCTCTGACGTCATGTCCACGCGTCCAATTTTTTATATCATCTTCGTTATTTATCTTTTTGTAATTATTTATCACGGTGCTCTGAAGGCATCAATCGTCGAATCAATCGCACGCTGTTTACATTCAACTGGCACTGGGTCGCCCAACACGCGCCGTCCCCCTCCCCCTCCCCGGAGCTCCTCGGTTGCGCGCCGTTCCCCCCGCACACCCGCACCCCCCTCAACGCTTCTGAGTTAGAACCGGCCCTATATTACTACTACTGTGAATTATAGTTTAATTAAACGACTTTCTATTGTGGCAAGATTTCCAAATCGATAATAATTTTATAAAATAATAAAAGTAAATGTAGCATTCGAGATTATAAAATAATATATAAGACCAATGATTGTCAAAACTATTGTGTCGTGTAAAAATAAATTTTATATATTTAAATGTGTTGAAGAATTAAGGACAATTCTTTAGCATTAATCAAAATTAATACAGTCATCGACAACACGAATCTAGCAAGTATTATAATTAGAAATTAGAGAAGCGCGCTTGTTTTTGCCTTGCATAGATATTTTTTGCAACACATTTTATTTTATTTACTCCTTCTCGACATCCCTTCTATTTATTTATAGTTTTGATGCGTTTCAGATGTGTTCTTTAAATATCGTAAAACGTTCGTTTTACGATATCCAATCGTTATTGACGACGTATTCGATAAAAGTTGTTCTATTGTTTATCGTTCTCCGTGTCTAAGGTCGTTTTACGAAATTTGTAATTGAGACAGAATTTCTATGAAAAATTATTAATTGATGCTGATGATATACTGAGACGCTCTTCGGAGCTGTGGCGGCTTGCTTAAAGCTAGTACGCTTTCTTGAGCTAGTATGCTCTTCGGAGCTAGTACGCTTTTCGGAGCTAGTTCGCTCTTCGGAGGTATAAATTAAATATTTCCTTTAAAACGGATCGCTTTTTCGTCGGTTCGAAATAATATGTTAAGTACGCGGATACGCTCTTCGGTTTGTCCGAGTTCGGGATGAAAAAGCGGCAAGACGAATAAGTTTCCTTAATACTATTATATTTATTTAGCCAGGAATGTTGGATGACAGATTGATATAATAACTCGTGATGATGACAATCGCAGCGCGTTTTACAATGATTTAATCAGCGGCGCAATTGTTGTCCAATGAAGTGGACGCGATTATGTACAGCGAAGATAAGTAATTACCGGCGGCGCGGATGCGGATATCTATAGCGATGTAAATGCGGATACGTACGGCGGGCACGGTCGAAAGTCGGAGCGGCGCGGACGCGGTAGCGGTTCGTCACGAGCGCGAACGCGGATATTTACAGCGGTGCGGATCGCAGATATTTACAGCGGACGCGGATCGCGGGTAGATACTCGGAGGCGAGGGTGGCGGCAGCGGTTCACAGCGGCGAGTGCCGGCGTGTTCGGCCGCAGGGCGCAACGGCCAGAAACACCTGGCGTGGCGAATTCGCCGTACGTTGCGTTTATTATTCGGAAGTCAGAGAAGATGCTTAGCCAGCGCCAGTAACTCCTGGCTGGGGCAACGAACACGCTACCTCGAGCGTTCCTGGCAAGCGGATTCAGTGGATCGACTAAGAAACGGAGAACCGGCTCTGGCCAGTAACTCCTAGCTGGAGCTCGCAACCTCTGCTTGGCGAATTCTCTGTTTGGGATCGGAGTCGGTTTCGTTAAGCGAGCCCGGATGATTCCGAGAATCTGTGTTTTCTACGGTTGGATCGGGCTTTTTATACCCCGCGGATCAATAATTCGGTGAAATTCGGCGTATCTTCAGATCGATCCGCGGGTATTATTTTGCCGATCTAATTGCAGATTTCCCGCACGGCCCATAGGCTATGATAATTATTACGATAATTCGAAGCGTTTATCGGCGCTTTGCATCTTTAAGCCAACGAGTCAGTCGGCTTTTTGTCCGTAGGCTGACGGATCGGACGGAACGGATGTAGCGGGGGTGCATCGTTACACCTTCAACAGCAATTAGAATAGAAGATATAATTTTTTTTGTGTTTTCGTTAAATCACTTCAATGTTTTTCTTCACGAACTTGTATAGCTGTTTTTTAACATCTTTTTCTCGACCAACATCACTGAGAACGAATCCTGTCCTTTTCCATCACCTCATTTGGACTTGACCGCAAAAATTAGATATTTACTAAATTTTATCAATTTTTATCACTTATTTTACAACAAAATGCCCGTTGATTAACATTACTCAAATCACATAATTATAATTGTTTTTGAATGTTTTGGTTCATTTTTTAATCATTTTCAACGAAGATATAAGTTAACGTACAAAAGTATTACATTAAATTATTAGAAGCAGCTATAATAAATGATGTGTGGTCTCATAATTTTGTCATGAAGTGTATTAAAATAAAAAGTTAAAAAAATACAAAGAATGTTTATTAATTATAATTAATTAAGGTATTATTATCCAGGGCCTATTAATTATACAATATTATATACATTATATAAAAATCAGTTTTTAACTAATTTTTATTTATTATTTTTAATAATAGTATTATTATATAAATTAATATAATGAACAAAGAACTAATCGGAGTCAGCACAGTCAGATCAGAGCACAAGTTAAGTTTAAATAAAATAAATCTTTATTTCCTTACAGGAATATATTATTTTATTTTATTTTCCTTTATTTTATTTCATTTTTATCCCTTTGTTAACTTTATTTTAATTTATTAATTATACGGAGTTCTTAAATTGTATTGTTTTTAAGTATTATTATGTTTCTTTCTTATTTAATATAATTTTGACATTTATAAATATAATATATAATTTATATAGTTATTTTTTTAACCTAAATCTATTTTTATTTTCTTGTAAAATATTATTACTTTATTAATTTTTACATTATTTACTGTTGCCGTACAAATTCCCTAACACTAATAACATTTTGGAATAAGAAAACCAAAATGTATTCACTGTGAGTTTAATAATATTTTATCGATACGTTTCTCATTTTGTTTCCTACTCTGGCCGCAACTTTTCTAAGAGGTCATTAGCGTACAGCGAATTTTTCCTGCCTCGCTAACTCCCGTAATTATCGGTCTTTAATAATATCTCATCGGTGATTATGCAGAAGTGTATGCTGCGGCCCTAATTACGGTTGTTACCAAACTGGATTAATATTATAAATATAATATATGCTCATGGTGTAAAGAAACAAGGTATGCTCTTGCGCATGAAAATAAGGATGAATTAATGAGAATGGTAGAACAAGTAGCCGACCATATTAATATATCAGCCAATTAGCATTTTTCTTGCGATATTCAAAATGTAGTATACTACTGTGATCAAATATAAACGAGATTTTTAAATTTAAACTGCGCGAGTTCATCGATTCTGACAAATATTTTTTTTATTAAGTTGGTAGTACTGTCTTTGACATCTGTGTGAAATTTCATGTCATTCTCTTCATTTGTTTAATAGTGAACGCTCGTTTTTGTGAATATCCAAAAGTATTTTTTTCGATTTTTACGATGTGTGATTCTGTTGGACAAAGAAATTGTATTTTATTTTGTTTGCGGAATGAAATTTCTGCTACTGAAACGTTCAGAATGTTGCAAAAGACTTTTGGTGACCAGGCTCTATCAAGACCAAAAATATTTGACTGGTATAAAATGAAAGATGGTCGAGAAAGCGTAGAAAACGAACCACATCAAAGACGACCAAAAACATCAACTGATGAACAATACGTGAAGCAAATCAAGGATTTGGTGCTCCAAAATCATTGATTGACAATTAGAGAACTTGCCGATACTGTAAACATTTCATTTGGATCAGTCCAGACCATTTTGAAAGACCATTTGTGCTTGAGAAGAGTCAAATCTCGTTTGATTCCGAAAACACTCAATTTTTTGGAAAAACAGCGTCGCGTTGAAGTGTGTGAAACAATGATTTCTGACTATCAGGACAAGATGAAACGCATGATAACTGGAGATGAGACTTGGATCTATGCGTACGACCCGGAAACAACCGACCAATCGAGTGAATATCGTGCAAAAGGTGAGGCAAGACCAAAAAGATCGCGCCAAAGTCGCTCAAAAATCAAGGTTTTGTTAACAGTTTTCTTTGATTATCGTGGTGTGATGCATTATGAATTCCTTCCCCCGGGCCAAACTGTCAACAAGGAATTATTTGAGTGTTATGCGTCGTTTGCGTGAAGCTATTTGCCTCAAGAGGCCAGATTTATGGGAAGACAACTCATGATTTTTGCACCACGATAATGCGCCATCTCACACTGCACTGGTTCTTCGTGACCATTTCGCCAAAAACTCGACCCATATCGTTCCACAACCACCTATTCGCTTGATTTAGCACCGTGTGATTTCTGGCTATTCAGTAAACTCAAAAGACCGCTCCGGGGACACCATTGGAAAAAGCGTTAAAGCATAAGTGTATTGCATCGGGAGGGGATTATTTTGAAGGCGACGAATGATTTGATTTTGAAGAATAAATAAAGATTTTTTACTCTATAACAAAAATCTCGTTTATATTTGATCACAGTAGTAAATAAGGAAAGGACAATTAATGAATTTATTTAATTGAGAACTACTATTGTAACTTTTATTATTAATAATTATTATTAATAAATTCTCTATTATCAAATCACATATCATGTAGTCACACATTTGTTTATTTTACTATTATTTTTCAATATGAAAGGCGATTTGTTCATAGACATATATAATAGACTTAGCATTAGCTATATATATATCAATCCTTGGCAAAACGGTGAGAGGCAAAATATAGGGGAAGTTCTCTCTTTCTCTCTGCGCAGATAAAATGCGCGATGAGTCTATTGACAGATTATATGACAGTCGTGATGAACAGTTATATTGTTCTTTATAACTTTACTCTATTAAAACTTTCTTTCTCGTATTCAATAAATTTAAAAATATATTATTTCATTTTAAATACAAGTATTGCTACAGATATCAGATGATCCTCGAGTAGGCAATTTTTATTTGTCAATAATACGCGCGCAGTAAAGGATAGATATTCCCTAATATTTTGCCTCTCTCACTGTTCTGCCAAACCTAACTGGTGATATAGAAGAGTATATGGTATGCGGGGTCTATATTATATATCTATGGATTTGTTCCAACGCTATATCTGCGCAGATCGGATCTAAATTGGGTCTATCTAATGGGTGACATCCCGTGACCACGTCCCGATTGACCACTAGCCACTCACAGTGCTTGAACAGTGAAAAAATTCTAGACGCTGGCCCCTGTGAGTAGCTAGTGGTCAATCGGGACGTGGTCAAACGAATGTCACCCCTATCTGACAAGAACACTTTGAGGTCGACATGTAATTTTTTCCCTAGGGCGGAAACGTGAAAAATGAAAAGTTTCACGTGAACTTACGATCATGTACGATTTTGCGGGATCATGTAACTCTCTCAAACGTGAAAATGTGAAATTTTTCACCATGTATCTTGGTGGCAGAAAAGCGGAAATCTAAGAAAATTAATATGCTTTAGAATTAGAGAAGATTAGGGCGTTAAGATTAAGTGTACGTAGTGAAAAGTTTCACATGATATGTCAAGGGGGTCAATCATGTAACTTTACGTGAAATTTTTCACTTTTCATTTTTCACTTTTTACTTTTCATTTTTCACTTTTTACTTTTCATTTTTCACACCTTGACATTTCACGTGAAACTTGTACAGCGATTATGTATGTAGCTTGGATGCGTGGAAAGTGAAATCATGAAACATAGTTTCATAGGTTTTATAGCTAATGAAAATTATTTTATTGGTACAGTATTATATACATCTTTTAATAACCAATTGTATATGTACTACATACACTTAATCCTAACGCAGTCCTAATCTTCTCTAATTCCGAAGCATATTTATTAATTCTCTAGATTTCCGCCTTTCCGCCACCAAGGTATCTACCCCACTCCTCGAATAAAGGCAAACACTCTATCTAGGTATATCTGTCTATGATCTCCTTATCACAGTATATACAGTAGCGCAACTCTCTCGATATTAGTGTGTACAAAATTGAACTGCACATGCGAGCTGAGTAGGTAATCAATCGCGTAACTAATTTTCTGTCACATTTCTCTCGGGGTTTTTTTATAGCATTCTCTGTCATTTAAATGCTCTATCATTTAAATGCTTAACAAACTGGCGAGAACAAATGTCTGACATATAGGAATGAAATCGTAAAGAGTTACTCTGTTTAGGCGTGTTAAAGAAAATAAATAGAAATGTTCAGTGTTAAGTGAATATTGAATATTGATTAATAATAGTTTAGTGTTCAGTAAATAATGATTAATGAGAAAAAATAAAGTGAACTAAGAACGAAGAGTTATCTCTTTGAAAAATAGTTAATTTGTATAAAGATTTATACAGATTTTTTATTATAAATTTAGAATATTGAAAATTTAAAAAAATGTTATTTCCTTTAAAAATTATTATTTGTTCTGTAAGAATTAGACGACCGTAAGCGGTCATGAAAGAGATTCGGAATATAAACAGCTAACAGAGAGGAGTCATCGTGGTCGTGCAGACTAAGTGTCGGATTGGTAGACGAGGGATCCCGAGTTCAAATCCAGTCAGTCTCCGTTAATTTTTTCCGAATCTAATAGATATCTTTCAATCTCAGAAGTGAGATTCAGCCCATGTTACCTCAGAGAGGATACAGCCTTATGTTACCTGACAGGGAGAATTCAGTCGATTTTGTGTGTGTCGTTTGTGTGTTGTTCGAAATGAACCAAGTCGGGGAGTTAAAATACTCCAATGTCGTGTCGATCGTTCAAAAGTGAACGGAAAAAGTCGGGGAGTAAAGTACTCCAATGTCGTGTCGATCGTTCAAAAAGTGAACGAATTCGGGAGCAGAAACTCCAAGTTTCGGATAAAATTCCGATAGATGAAGACTCGGTACATTCGGGACGAATGTAATGCCAGAATGGCCGAGCTGTAAGAATTAGACGATCGTAAGCGGTCATGAAAGAGATTCGGAATATAAACAGCTAACAGAGAGGAGCCGTCGTGGTCGTGCAGACTAAGTGTCGGAGTGATAGACGAGGGATCCCAAGTTTAAATCCAGTCGGTCTCCGTTAATTTTTTCCGAATCTAATAGATATCTTTCAATCCTTACTTTAAAAATAAATAAACATTATATTTAATATAATTGTAATTGCATATATGTATAAGTATATTTATAATACTTTTAAAATAATTTGTTTTTTCTCTATACAAAAATATTTTTTATTATTGTATACCTACATTTCTATTTATTCGTTAAATTTTGTATTATTTCTAAATTTTATAAATATAATTGTATTTGTTAAATCTTATAAATTTAAAAAATATATATTTGCATTTATCTTTTTAAAGTAATAATATTATTTAAATACATATGTTTATTTTATATACTATTTTCTTAAGTTAAATATTTTTTTCATATTTTTATGCAATTTTTTTACCAAAGTTAATAATAAATATAATATAGTTTTTTTTTTATTAATCAATATTTATATATTTTTACGTGTATTTTTTAAATTATTTTCTTACTTTTATATTTCATATTTGATATTTATATTTTATATTGTCTATAGAGTATCATTTCATTATTAGTTACGTATTTATATTATTTTTATTTAATTTATATTTTAAATATGATGCTAGCATATAAATAATAAGTTAGAAAAAGAGAAGAAGTGTATATACATTCAATGTACTTAAAACGAAGTAGATATATATATTTACAATTTGGTGAAAGCGAGATAGAACATTTTAGTGCAGTCTAATAGAGCATCGAAGAGCAGATTTATGATTGGTTACTTACTTAGTTTGCGCATGTGCAGTTCAATTTCGTACAGTACACGCTACATCAAAGGTGCCGACAGAGAGTTGCGCTACTGTATATACTGTGTCCTTACATCATGATTAAGCCGTTCCAATTCACTGCCATATTGAAAATATAGTTTATGTCACATATATTATAGATTTTCAGTACTAGCAGTGAATATCGGTACGCAGTTTATAGGCCTGTTCTTTTTGGCTGAACTGGTTATACTAATTCACAGTTTATCTTTCTTTCTTACACTGGAAGAAGAAAGAGAAAATTTGAACTAATGTAGCCTATTCAGTTAAAAAGAATAGATCCCCCCATAGCTGCGTTTAGCAGAGAAAGCAACTTTGGAACTGTTGTAAAACTTTGATAATTGACTTTTGCTCTTAGTTCCTCATGGATCTAAACTTATAAACCAATCAAATTAAAGAATCTTACAACAGTTTGCGACCATCATCTCTCTGGAGTATCGGTTGTGGGGATTCGAGAGAATACATATATATATGTATATTGTAATATACGTATATATGTGTATCATTGTATTGTTGACGTGTTATTCTAAACACGTTATTTGTGATAAATATCACATGCCTCAGTAATCGAAGGGATAAGATGCCTGCCCGGCAGAAGATCCAGGTTCGATTCCTGGCTGAGGTAGTATTTTTTCGCAAAATAATTACGAGTTTTCACAACTGGTTCGTGGTCGGGCCCCACCGTGACGCACACCCTCCCTTCTTAGTTAGGTCTATATTCATAGGCTGCGTACAGCAGAGAAAGCAGATCAGTGAGCGTTTAGTGATTTTTTATTATGATTGGTTTCTACACCTACATTCACGAAGATCTAAAAACAAGGACAAGGATTTAAGATCACTTTAAGATAACATTTCAGCTGAGTTCGGGGAGCGCGCTATTAGAACTATCGCATTAGAGACACTATAATCAGAGACCGGCTACGAAAAAGCAACTTTTGATTGATCCGCCATCTTTTGGCTATTTCCACTTATTTTCAAATACATTAATTACTTATTAATCTTAAATTGTAATATTATAAAAACATAAGCGTTTTAAAGATAATAAAATATATATGCCTTTTTTTATAAAACTTTATTTTATATAATTATATTACCAATTTATTAATATATTCTTTAATGTTTAATGTTAACGATTTTAAATTTATTTATTTATTTATTTTTTCGCTATTTATCTTTTTCAACACAAGAACAAAAATTAATATAATACTATTATACTACCGTTACACTATAATATTTTTAATTTTTTGATACACAATTGTCAAAACAATCCTCTGTGAAATCAATACAATAACAGCTATTCACAAAGTTAGCGCAGCAAGAGAACCCATCGCGAAAAAACGTTAACAATAAATTTCGAAGAAATTTCGAGAGATCCAAGTATCGATGTCATGCTTTTTTTAGAAAGGATTATTATATATATTTATTATTATTATAAACAAACTTTATTACAATATAAAATAAAATTTAAGTAAAAAAATGAACATCCACCCATTTTTTATATTGATTTATCATAATTAATTAATTTATGACTATATTTTGCAATTTTAGTATCTCTATTATTTAATAATATATTATCACGCTTTCCTTTGTGCTTAATACACATGCACAATACACTTCTCAAATCAATGCACATGCAAAGTAAAAAATATCACTATTGATTAGAGTGAGATGGTGTATATTTCTTTCATTCTAATCAAAATACGTTATTAATTGGAGTGAGATGGTATATTTCTTTCTCGTAAGATTTTGCCAAAACATGGCGGATCAGAGTCTCTGATTGGCGGATCAGATCATGGCCAGTCTCTGATTGTAGTATCTCTATGGCTGCGTTCCGATATTCACTACCAGTACTAAAAATGTATAATATACGTGATCTAAACTATATATCTTCAGTACTGGCAGTGAATATCGGAACGCAGCCTATATCGCATCATTCCTTAATTTACATATAATGAGCAATAAAGATGAAATGATATGATAGTGCTAATAGCGCGCTCCCTGAAGCAATCTTCAATCAATAGGATAGTTATATGAGTTTACTTAAAACGATCTTAAATATCTTAAATATAAAGCCTAGTCTACAATGACATAACATAAGGCTATAAGGCTGTAAGACTATAAGGCGTGGTTGTAAAGCACCTACTTAAATGAATTATTTTCATTTCTTATGCTTAACAATCTTACGTCACAGTATACAGCACAGTTATACTAAGTAAGTTCTTATAACCATACCTTACAACCTTATAGCCTTATGTTATATCATTGTAGGCTAGGCTTAAGAACTGACTGAATACCGGCCCTAAAGCTGCTTTCTTTGCTAAACGCAGCTTATGTTGATTTGTTGTCTATCCGATTTCTGTTTTTATATAAATGTATATATACACACACACCATTTTCCATTGAAAAATTGAAAAATACTGCTCAGATGAAAAGTTATTGCTGAGTGATATTCTTTTAATTTTTTCAAAGAAATTGTGTGAGTTCGTCCAATGAAGAATTATCGCAATTGATTTAATTCAACACAATTCACAATTCACTAGTTGAGATATTTGGCCGTAACACATCCATCTGTAAACACGTGATTGATATAGAAAGTGATAGGTTATTGCAATATCATGACGCCAATATCTCGTGAATGCGCTATTAGTTCGTTAAGTGATAGTACTGAAGAAAACGAAACTCTGGTGAACGAAGGCGAAAACGTGGGAACACAACTTGTATGTAATGCGCATTCTAACCTTTCGAATAAAACGATTTATCACGCTGTGTACATACCGTTAGAACACAGGGATCTATCAGATGGACAAGGTAAACAATTAGGCTGCGTTCCGATTTACACTCACAGCGCTCGTAAGCACTATTTGTCTTGAGCACTATTGTTTAACACTTGTAGGTAAACAATAAGAATTAAATAATTCCATGAATCCTGTAAATGTAAATTGGAACGCAAGCATTGAATCTTAAGCATTATTTTATTAATTTTAATTAGACGCTTGCAAATCTATTTAATAATATTAATTCTAAGAAAGAATTTATTTGCGGAATTAGGACTATCCATATGTTTCCTTTCTTCATTACTTGATAAACAGTAAATATTTTTTTTCAATATAATTGAAATTGAATTGAATACAACATTGATGCTTTTTTTAAATAAGCACTATTTACAAGCACAACTTTGCTCTTAATTTTTTATAAAATTTGTTTTTTAAATTGAATAATTATAATCTATCTTTAAAGAAGATTAGATAAGGATTATAGAAATCGATTTAATATAAAACACAAGAAAGATAAAATAATATAATTTTACACAAGAATGTTTTGTGTGCTAAATTTGTGATGTTTGATATTTAACAGAATCGTCAGTTGTATTGATTAATTCTAAGGCTAGGAAGATTCTAGTATCAATTAATCAAAAGTTTCAAATGATAATCTTAAGTTTCATTTTTAACTTGATAGACTGATTTGCTTAAATTTTACTACTTATGTTTTTCTATATGTCATTAGTTTCATAGTCAATTTTTTCTTTTGTCTTGTTGCTTAAAGTCTACAATCAAATTTATGTTTCTTTGTATTCTTGTTTCTTCTAACAAAGTGAATACTGATCAAACAATAGATCAATGACTTTGATTATTAAGATCGATATCATTATGAATATGAAGATTCGAGAAAATTCTAGTATAATGCAAGCATAAATTTTTGAGTTTGTAGCATTAATCACTTTTCTTTTATATTATTACACTTGTTTTTATTGTGTCGAATTATAAAAAATTATATAAATTGATTCCTAATCTTTTTAATTTATTATTAAATGTTTTTTGTACAATATTAATTTTCTTTTACACTGTTATATTGTTTTTTCATAAATTTGTATATTGTATAGATTTCTATTCCATAATTCAAATAAATTTTAGAATTTAAGAGTCGTATAGTTCGAAAACTTTTGTACAGTATTTGTACAATTGCAAATGTATTTGTCATTTTGGTTCATGAAACTAAAACTTTGGTTCATGAAGTAAAAACTATATATAATCCCTTTTTGATATATCTTAAATTCTGAAAGTATACAGCTTATGACATAGGAAACGTATTTTTTTAAAAATTGATAAAATATAATGAAATTATAATAATATAAATTAAATTATATTATAATTTCATCATATTTTATCAATTTTTAAAAAATACATTGTTTCCTGTTATTTTATCAGTTATTCTATCAGTTTTTTAATAAATTATGATATTAAAAGTAATATATAATTTACATTTTAATTATTTTTATATGTATCTTTCTCTATAATCTAATCTAGTAATCTATTAATAACACATCTTTAAAATCTGTATAACATTTATATAACATTTCTTGTTTTTACATACAGAATGTTATTATTTAAATCTTTTTCAGTTCTTGCAATAAATTTTTTTGATACAAAGGAGGGAGTCTAAAAATAACTAATTTTGGCTGAACAGACACCTTTAAAATCTATGCATTTTGAAAGACTACACATTCATGAAAGAAAGCTTATTTACTCAAAAAAGTTTGAGAAATTTTCCAAAAACGATAAAATAAGTTAAATGTTTTGCAAAGAAACTCATTTTGTGCATGCGTGCGTGCGTGTGTGCGTGTGTGCGTAAATATGTATATGTAAGCGGGCGGGCGTGATTTTTACAACGGTATCGAAAATGAAACCAATCAGACCACTTATGCCCTCCTCAATACTTTTTTCTGGAACATTTTTCGATTTATTACTGAGATTTTTGAATGATTAAAACAACTCACTTTTATATGTGCCCACACAGGATTTGCCTTTAAAATGGTAAGTACATAAAAGTGAGTTGTTTTAATCGGATTGATTTTTTTAAAATCTAAGGAAATTTATATCGAAAAATGTTTTGTTAAAAGGTTTTATGATTTCGAAGATGATATAAGAGGGTAATAACGCTCGCGTGCATCCACCCATACACATACACACGCCCTCCCCCACACATACACACACTTGTAAATTTTAATAGTATTCTGGTAGTGTATTTTTACAGTATTTGATGTGTTAACATGTATTAAATATAAAAACCTTAATTTTAAAATTTATTAACTTTTATTGGAAGCAAAATAAGTTGTCTTGCAAATCGTTCACACAGCTTATTTTTTTATTTTGTATTTTCCAAGCTTTCTTAGTGAACGAGCTTTCTTTCATGAATGTATGATAATCAAAATGATAACTGCATAGATTTTAAAGGTTTCTGTTCATGGCCAAAATTGACGTTTTAAACTTTATCTTTTTTACTTGTATATACTTTGTAAAAATTTGAAAATTATTATTTAAATCTTGTGTTAATATTGCACAAAAAATGTTTAATAATTGGTAAAAATTAGTAAAATTAAACATTTTGAAGATCACTGGATACATAATCTTTTATTTGATTAGTAATAGTACTAATTCTTTCTTTCAGTCGTTTCTTCTTGTCTGAGGGTCTTGATCCGTTTCCAGATGATTTGTTATTTCCCTCCACTGGTTGCGGTCCTCAGTTTTTCTCAGATTTGCCTGGAACCCCTTCATCGTGACTCTCTGCATCTGATCAGTCCAGCGTGTAGCGAGCTGGCTTTGCGGCCCTCTATATTTATCCGGAAACTATTAGCCGTTCTAAGTTGTCCCCATCACGTCATACAATGTCGCCCAAAAAACTGCAGTTTTCCTCAAACATTCTGTAGTTAATCTGATTTTTAATTCTTGATTTTTAATTCGCGGAGTATGGATTCTTTCATTTGTTCTGCGAGCCGTGAGATGCGGAATATGCGCCACCAGCATCACATCTTAAATGTGTCTATTTTTCTTCTTTTTGAGGATCTTATTGTCCACGTCTCGGCTGTATAGGCGAAGATAGTAAACACAAGTGTGCGCACAAGTCTCACCTTTGTCTCCATAGAGATAATTCGGCTCCTCTATGTTCTGTTTAAACAAGCCGCCGCATTTTTGATCATAGCGATTTTTCTTTTAATTTCACCGTCATTAGTATCACCATTCCACTATAATGAGCGAGTCCAAGTACACGAACTCCTCAACGTTCTCATGGTCATCCAGCACACTCGTCGAATGAAAGTGATCGATTATCATGATTTTGGTTTTCTGCTTGTTAATATCGAGCCTATATTTCTTATCTTCCATTTCCACTTGGTGCAGCAATTGTATCGTTTCTTGCTCTGACGCCGTGATTAGTGTGATATCATCTGCGTACCTTAGATTTGATATTTTCCTGTCAGCAATCATTATTCCTCTATCCCATCCATCCAGTGCTGCTCTCATTATATGTTCTCCATAGATATTAAACAGCCTAGGAGACAAAACGCATCCCTGGCGCACTCCTCTCTCGATTTTAAAGGTGGAGAAGTCTACTGACTCAATGCGTACCCTCGCGGAATTCTTATAGAGATTTTTAGGAGCATAAAATGTTTTGGAATTCCCATCTCGACCAGGACTTTCCAACAGCATCCACACAATCAAATGCCTTTTGATAGTCCAGGAAGCATATTATCATTAGGATTCCAAACTCTCGTCCCTTAATAAGTTTGCGTACATTAAAAATTTGCTTCTTTGTCTCTTTACCTTTGATAAAACCTGCTTGCTCCTGAGGAATCTATCGATCAAGGTAAGGTTGAATACGATGTTGGAGTATTTTTAACCGAATTTTGCTAGGGTGCGAAATTAGAGACCGTGTTGCTACATTTCGTGGTCGAATCTTCCTTATGAATTGGGATTACTATAGACGTCGCCCAATCCGCCGGCCACCTTCCAGCTTTCTATATATTGTTGCACAGTACCGTCATCAACCTGGTTTCCTCATTTCCCAATCTCTCCTGCAATGCTATATAACAGCGGTACTTTTTTTCTCCTTCACAGCTTTAATTGCCTTCTCGATCTCTGATAGCATGATATCGAGTTCCAGTTCAGCATCCGCCAGATCCCCTCATCTTCACCTCATCTTGGTTCCTTTACAGTTATAGATTGAGCAATAATTTTTCCATACCTCTAATATTTTCCCTAATCCGTTTCCACGTGACCGTCACTTTCTATCATTCTTCGGCTTAAATTCTCTTGACAGGAGCTTGATTTTATTGAAGAAATCTCTAGTTTTGTTTCGATGTTTATGACTTTCAATCTCCTGGCAAATGTCTGCTATATATTTTTTCTTGTTCTTGCGACATCGCCGCTGAATCTCTCTGAACAATTGTTTATATAACCTCAGTTCACATTTACAGTTCAGATTTAGGTTTGCTCGTTTTCCTTTGTTCAATCGTTTTCTATGTATCCTCACTTATCCATGGCTTACGGATGGCCTGACTGACGACATTGAATAGCTGTGTT
This sequence comes from Pogonomyrmex californicus, assembly GCA_024349325.1. Taxonomy (NCBI): domain Eukaryota; kingdom Metazoa; phylum Arthropoda; class Insecta; order Hymenoptera; family Formicidae; genus Pogonomyrmex; species Pogonomyrmex californicus. Next base: position 2,519,105 of record JAECZD010000021.1, read on the forward strand.
TATTATTGTGGATTTTATTTTTCCCCATGCTGTATCTATACTTTCCCTAGGATGGACAGCCTCTCCGGTCGGCAGAGCAGTCCCTATGCTTTCCCTAAACTTCTCCAATTCTGTCTCGGTCATCCTGGATAGTCTCAAGATACGCTTATGTATTCTTTTAAACCGGAGTTTAAAATCCATTGTTAGTAGCTAATAGTCGCTTCCGCAATCTGCCCCCGGATGTGTTTTGGCATTCAATACAGATGATTTTCATCTTATCTTCTCACTAAAAGGAAGTTGATCTGATTTCTGCAACGGTCCCTTGGTGACTTCCATGTATATAATCTCCGAGGATGCTGTAGAAAGTATGTTTATTATGGAGAGCTTTTGTTGTAGACAAAAATCTATAAGTTTCTCTCCTCTTTTATTCCTCTCTCCAATACTGAAACTTTCAACAATCTGTCTCAGGAGCTCTGAGTTTGCTGACCCAATTTTGGCATTAAATTTGGCACCCAGGATCACCACCATCTCTCGACCTAGTGTAGCGCGAAGCTCTTCTTCCAGTTTTCCGAAAAATACATTGATCTCTTCCTCTCCTTTTGCCGCCGTCGGCGCGTAAATCTGGATCAGATTTATCACATTTGAAACAGCTTGCAACTTGACCTGAATAATTCTATCACTTATGGTGTTAAATTCGTGTACAGAGCCCTGCAGCTTTTCGGGACAATTATCGCCACACCGATCCTCCTTTCGTTATCATGACCAGAAAAATATAAATATGGTGTTATCTGATCTACTGATAAAGTATCCTTTACTCTTCCAGTGAGTCTCCACCATACCCCAATATCGCGATATCTTTCCATTTCTCTCTATTATTCGCAATTTGCCAGGGTGCTATACTAATCCCTGCACGTTCCAAGTCGTGAATGCTTTGCCTCCAAAAGACGCCTCCTGACATCAGGCATTCCAATCGTCCATTTCGCATGTGTAACTCGATTTCTCATTGCCACATGCCCGGTAATCTATTTCACACCGCCCAATCCGGAACTGGGTTGGCGCTGATTGTCAGTCGGATTGCTTGACTGATCACATCTCTCATTTCCATCCATCTCATTCTGGGTTAGATTTTTTGTAGTGGTTTCCCGTTGCCTTCTACACTGTTGTACAGAAGCCCTTAATATTCCAGTGTTCCTTTGTTTTTGACGACAGATTCACGGTCTATACTGGGTAACTAGCTATCATCACCCAGTGCCAGTTTTGGTTCATCCCGGGTATTTCATTTTTCCGGTATCACCTTTTAAGAAGCGTTCCCCGATCCCGGGGAGACGGTCAATAGGGGGCAACCCCAACACGAGAAATAGTACTAACAACATATATCTCAAAAAATAAATTTAATTGTATATTAATTAATTTTTTTCATTATTATTATACATTATACATTATGTGATTTTTTCTTGCAGAAATTCTTCATGTTTATCTAGAGATGCAGACTGCTTTAAAAGTAATTAACACATATAAGAAAGGCCGTTTAAAAAGTTTTAAAAATTATTCTGATGCTGTAGCGTATGCAAAGACTGGATATAAACAATGTTCTTGCAATCATTCCACAACAACTGCAATGATACAAGAACAATCAAATAATTTTAGGGCACCAAAAACACAAGAATTTATAGCTTTTAAAAGATTGATCGAGGATGGAGATTTAGAAGCTGTGAAGAATATTGTATGGGAAAATCCGAGATATTTAATCAGTAGTGCAGATACACCTGCTATTTTGCAGGTAAATATATAATACAATTATATTTCTCTAAATTTTACTCTAAGATGGTTTCCATCGGCAGACTGGGTCTTCGTGTCGAATAATTTTTATTTTTCTGAATTTCAAGACAATGCTTATCGCGAACTATCCCCGATTATTGAAAATTATTTTATTACGAAAAATATTACCCCAGCCAGGAATCGAGTAAATATTATCACATGCCTTAATGGTCGAATGGATAAAACATTCGCGCATTAAGCGAGCGATCCAGATTCGATTCCTGGCTGGAGTAATATTTTTCGTAATAAAATAATTTTCAATAGTCGGGAATTAATCGATTTCAAATTTGATTATCGATTTAATAGGGAAGGGATGAATTAACGACACGTAGTTCGCGATAAGCATTGTCTTGAAATTCAGAAAAATAAAAATTATTCGACACGAAGACCTAGTCTGCCGATGGAAGCCATCTATTGTCTAATTATTTGAAACATATATCGACTGTAATTATTATTGTTAAATTTTATTCTATTTTATATATAATATAATAATATGTATTTGCCAAAAATATGTATTTTATTTGTATATGCTAAGTGTATATAAATTAAATAATTGTTTTAACTATAACCAATATTTATATTTATTAATATTAATATTAATATTTATATCAAAATTCTAATACCATACACATATGCACTTATGCATAAAAATATATATAAAGTATCTCACGAGTCATCTTTTGTAAAAAAGATGAGTGTTAAATACTCAAGAAAGGTATTCAAATGTCCTCAAATTTTAATAAACTTAATGTATAGCTAACATAATATGAATTAAAACATATTGTAATATAAACAAAAATAAAAAATACTATCCAATTGAAGCAAATTGAAGCAAATTGAAGAGGTAAAATATCTCTTTAAAAAAAATTTAAAATATCTTTTTAAAAAAAAATCAGCTCTTTTTTTCTGAGGAAATATCGTCGAAATAATAAGAGAAATGATATAAAAACAATATTTTAAATAGAATTTTATGGCCTCAAATGTATTTTAACAGTATATTTGAAAATTTTCAAAAATATTGAATTTTTTAAGATACTTCTAGCTTTAATTGTTGAAAATTTCGTAATTTTTATGAGATTATGAATTAATGAGAATTTAATATAAAATACAATCATGTTTCTACAAGATGCTTCCGAAATCATGCTAATTGAAAGAGATGATTTTTCATGTAAAAGTAAATCGAAAATATAGAATCAAATTTTTTTCATATAGAGTTCTTTCCGAGAAAATCAAATTTAAATATTCGTTAGATGTGCATTTTACTGTGCTATAATTTGCTTGATTTACCCAATGTGATTTATCACTATTTCTATATCAGTCTGTACTTAATATAGTTTAAAATACAATAAATTTCAATAATATATTTATTTTATTAATGGAGAAATTATTGAATATGTTATTCTTTATATCACAAACAAATTTCTTGTTTGATAAAGACGCATGAACTAATGATAATGTATTTACAAATATAATTAGAAATATCAGTGAATAGTTAGATTGGGTGAACCAAGCAGATGATGGCTAACCAAGCACGCGTACTTGACGAATATTCAAACTCAATTTTCTTGAAAACAGTCCGAAAAATTTTATTGTATATTTTTGATTTATTTTTTCATGAAAAGTCGCTTTCTTTCATTACGATTATTTCGAAAACACTAAATAATAAAACTACTTCAAAAAACACATATTTGAAAAATAAATTAGAAATATTGTAAATATATATCTGCATGTCATGCACTATGAAATAAATGTTACATTTTATATTCAGAATGAAGGCCAAAAATAACATTTTCATAACGTGTTATAATAATACGTTTAAAATAAATATAAAAATGTTTAAACATTAAAATGTTATAAATTTTTGAAAATAAATTGTAAACAAAATAAAAGCTCACTTCAATTTTATTAAAAATTGTTTACTCTTACTATAAAATAAGTAATTATATTACAAGGAGAATATCAAAATTGTCCTCTCGGATTAGCCTGAGATATGTTGCGATATATTTTTACTAACATAACAAAACTATTCAATGTAATCCTTAAATATTCGCGAGAAAATTTAGTTTAAAGTTTCTCGTAATTTATATATTATGATTTCATCACATCTTCCGAGCTTAACGGTGTAAAACTGTTTATGTAAACATGTATAAAACTTGATTTATATGACGAGAACATTCTTCATTTTTATATCTTATTTCTTTAAATTTTTCTTTTAATTTGAACGTACAAATTATTGTAATATAAAAAAATGTGAATATTTTTTTATATTTATATTTTTTATATTTTTTATTAAATATATTTTAAACATCTAATAAAAATACTTTTAAATGTTAATGAAATGTGTTCCCAAATTTCCATATTAAAAGAATTATGTATTTTTTTATATAATTTATGAAAAAAGAATTGGACTTCTTCAATGTTTCAATTGTAGAGAAATATGTTTTACAACACACAGTTGTAAAGAAATATGTTTTACAACACACTTGTAGAGAAATATTTAATAAATATATAGAAAAACGGAACCCAACGACCATGACACATTCAGAGCACTACTCTGAGTGACCTTGAGAAGATTTTTAGATGGCGGTCACTGTTCCTTGAAAAGTTATTGAGGATAAAGTGACCAATTTATTCATCAATAATTCATCAATCAAATCATAAACGAATGATACTGGTTAATTTCGCGTATTTAAATGCTATATCGGAAAAATTTTTGCACGACATTTTATCTTAAAAGAAGCATATACAAAAATTCGGAAAAGCGAAATTTATGACAGATTTGTTTATTTAAATTATAAGGTAATTTTATTAACCATAATTAATAAATTAATTAAATTATACGTTATAAAATATTTGTAACATATTTTTTTTAATTTATAGGAATTTGGAGGGCAACGACATAACCGTGTGTATAGTTACAGTGTATATTTTAAAGAAATGTTAGATTTAAATATCAATCCATATAAAAAAAGTACGTAAAGTTTAAATACCAAACTATTTTTTGTTTTAAAAACACAAATTCTCTGCTTTAAAGCATAAATTTCCTGCTTTAAAATACAAATTCTTAGTTTTAAAAGTAATTGATAATCTATATGCGATTAGTGATGAATAGTCGATAGTGGATAGTCGCTAGTCGATAGTCGATGGTCGATAGTCGCTAGTCGATAGTCGATGGTCGATAATCGATAGTCGATATGCAGTTAGTCGATAGTCGATAATTGACACACTTTAAAACATAAATTCTCTGTTTTAAAATACAAATCTCCTATTTTATATAAGAAAATGATTTTTGTTTTTAAAGCAGAGAATTTGTGTTTTTGTTCAAAGTACATATACATAGCGCAACACACGCAACAGATTTCTTAAATGTATTGGTACATTTTTTAATATCATGGCTCGTTTCTATTTATCATATCGTGATTAATAATGCATTTAATTAATAATAATATTATGAAAATAACTAATTGTATGTTACTGATGAATAAATTGTTCATTTTATCCTTTTTTTTTTTGTTAATTAAATAACTTTAACGAATAGTGATCGCCATTTAAAATCTTTTCAAGGTCACTCAGGATAGTGATAGCAACATATGTCAAGGTCATGGGACTCCGTTTTCTATATATTTAAATAAGGTTCCTATATTGAGCCACTCGGAAATGGCATAAAACTGTAGATCGTATATATTTATATTAATGACACGCACACTATGGATATAGTGAGCTTCAATATAAAGTTAACACTTAAAATTTTCAACTTTTCTTTAAAATAATTTAAAAAATATGAAAGAAAACAGGAAAACGATGCATAATATTGAAAGCTCAATCTATCTTTTATAAAAAAATATATATTTTTTTAATAATAAGTTAACAGTAACCAAACTTATAACGTAAAGAACAAAAAAGTCCCTTTTTCTTGAGTCAATATAAGTTAACATCCTTGTTTTCATGTAAATAATTATAACTATTGCAACCATTTTTGATTATGTTGGCATCACAATTCAATATGATCTCAGGAAATCCCCGTTACATGTTGTTTCCTTATGAAAACAACAGAACGAGATATTATTTATGTAATTTTGAAATGGGTAAGCAAATAACGGTTGAAGAGCATCAAATAATAATCGAAATGCATAAAAATAAACAATCTTTAAGCGAAATTGCTAAAGTTGTAAAAAGAAGCCATATGACTATAAAAAAAGTCATTGACAAATACAATAACCTTTTGATTGTTATGCAATATTGATTATAAATGATGACCAAAAAAATGAGAATGAGAATGATATGAGACAGATTTGCAGAAAAGTAAAGCAAAATCCTTTTTCGAGTGCTATAAAAATAGTGGAAGATCTGAGTAATCTCAAAAGAAAAACGATTAATGCAAATACAATCCGTAGAACACTGCAAGAATAGAGCAGGGTTATTTGGAAAAGTTCCGAGAAAAAAGCCACTGATTTCTGAGATAAATAGAAAGAAACGGTTACAGTATGCCAAAAACCACTTGAAATATGATGAATCTTTCTGGAATGATATTCTCTTTACTGATGAGAGTAAATTTGAAATTTATAATGATATTATCAAGACAGAAAACCGCCGAAACTATGAAGAAGTAAAAATAGTGCTTTGAAAAAATAGAACTTGATCCATATTGTTAAACAGGGAGGGGGATCTGTGATCTGGGAAGGTCTGGGAATGTATGGTTGCTTCCGGGGTTGGAAATCTTGTGTTCATTGAGGATACAATGAAAAAGGAGGATTACGTTGAAATATTGCGGAGAAACTTAGAGTCTAGCATTAAGAAATTGAATTTATCGAGAATGTGGATTTTTCAAAATGATAACGATCCGAAGCATACATTACGCACAGCAAAAAATGGCTTCTTTACAATACGCTAAAACAAAACAACCTTCGCAATCCCCAGACCTTAATCTCATAGAAAATTTATGGGATTATTTGGATCGAAGAATAAGGAAAATAAAAATTGTGTCAAAAGAAAGTCTTAAGAAACTCTTTTAGAAGAATGGAACTAAATTCCTGCAAATTATGCAGGTTGGTACCTGGCCTCCTTGTTGGTCAAACCTATGAAAAAAATAGATTGATCGAAGTTATAAAATACAAGGGAAGTTTAACAAAATATTAATTTTACAAAAAAAAGAAGAAATAATTATTATTACCTATAGATATTAATTTTGACTCAAGAAAAAAAAACTTTTTTATTCTTTGCGTTATAAGTTTGTTTATTATTAACTTATTAAAAAATATATGTTTTTTATAAAAACAGGTTGAGCTTTTAATATTATGCGCCGTTTTCCTGTTGTCTTTCATACTTTTTAAATTATTTCAAAGAAAAGTTGAAAATTTTAAGTGTTAATTTTATATTGACGCTCACTGTATATAGGAATACCCGGAAAACGACGCAGCGACCAAAAAAATGATTATATATGCGTGGCTGGATGTATGTATGTGGAGGATGTATGTATGTGAGTGTGGGCGTGCGTGCATGCTGCGTGGATGTGCGTGCGTGCGTGCGTGCGTGCGTGCGGGCGTGCGGGCGTGCGGGCGGGCGCGCCATATACAAACCCGATCAAAAATTTTGAAGAATCTGAGGATGCATAATATAATGTACAAAGATATTTCTTGTAGAAGCAGAAATAATTTTCGTCTTATTTTTAACTCAGGAATATGTCGTAAAAAGTTCGATCGCAAGTTATGGGACACTTTGTATATGAAATATATTGTAACAAATATGAAAATCATATATATGTATACTCGTTTTATTAATTTATTTTTATTAATTTTTTTTTATTCTTTTTGGTTTTTTAATTGTTGAAAATATTTAATGATATGTATATGCGTGCATATGTGCCTGCATGTGTGCATTCATATAAAGCTGATGGAAATCGTTTACTTATTCACAAAATGTTACATAATAATCTACATTTAAATTAAAATAAATTTACAAAAAATAAGAGTCAAACCCGCATGCAATATTTCTGTAGTATTTCTGTAATAAGCATCAAGCATCTTTTAAACATTCAGCTCCATTGAGCTCGTAAGATGTTAGAAAATCACGATATATAAACTTAATACTCGGAACTTTATACTTTATTTTTTTAGAAATGCTTGAAGATTGCATTGAATGGCTTTATTATTAGTGGGTATATAGTACAACATATTTCAAGCTTAATAAAATTCAAAAGAATTATCTCTAATATTCTTGTAAAAAAATTTATTATCCTTATTGCAATAAGTAAAAGTTTTGTTAATAACTTTTGTACACTTCCAGAATATGATCTAATTTTTATTTTAAACATTAAAAAATTATTATGCATATGATATTACGTCATAATATATTCTTAATCTTAAAAAATGTTCAATGATTTTTTATAAGTTATAATATTTATGATTTATAACTATTAAAAATAATGACTAGAAAAAATGTTGTATGTATAAAGAGATTTGTTAAAAGATACACAGAGATGTGTAAAATTTCAGGATGATTTCCTTGATATTGTCAAGAGCACTTTCTGGAGATTCAATAATCTCCAGAAGATTTAACACTCTGATGTTTATTAAAAAGTTATTAACAAATCAAATTTTATATAAAGTAAGACTTGATAATTATTTAGAGACTTTCCGTTCTTCGATCTGAGTAATTTTGAGATATATTATCATAATCATCACCGTGACTACAATATTCTGAAGATTTCAGGTGGCAGTAATTATTTATTAACGTAAGAAGGTTGCAAAATTTATATTAGTGTTGTATATGTAACTTGCTAATATGCATATAGATATAATATAAGCGTGAGTTTACTCTTCCCTCTACTTCTCCACTTAAGAAAAACTTGCTCTAACCAATCCGATTTGATCTGTAAGCAGGGGAAGAACGATATAGATTTCTGCTTTGCATGAAGACTCAAAAAGATCTATAATTGTATTATTCTACATGAGTTCCGATCTTCTCTAATTTCTGCGTATATTATGTCTGTACGCGTATTAACAAATATATTCTTCAGCACTAATATAAATTGTTGTTAAAATGTTTAAACTTCTTTTATTAACAACTTTTTAAATATTGAACAATTAAAGCTTTCCGGAGATTATTCAGGAGAGTGCTTTTGACAGCATAATCAAGGTTATTGAAATTGATAAAGAAGTTTTACTAGAAACTTTTGCGCAAATACTCAATTGCAAATATTGCTTGCTGATTTTGAATAATTTTTGAAACAAAAATCTACTGGCGTTTTAGATTTTTGTGGTGTAGTTTCTACATAACCACTTTTAAACAATAGCATATTTAAATAAATTTGCAAATCTTGGTGAAAAAAATTAAAAATGACTTAATATAATACGTAAATTAATATAATAAATAATCGTAATTTTGAAATATTATTTCTCAAGTTCAGTTTTATATCAAAATCTAAAATGACAGTATATGAACAATTTTTAATAAAATCTCTATTAAACCTATATATATTTGTTACAGCATATTTAATAATTGTGTATGTGTATACGCGCCACATATACACACAATTAATTATTAATATTAAAATTTAATATTAGAACTACCGTATAATTATTTATACAGTAAACCTCACACATATTTTGTTATGGGAAACAACTATATTATATTTTAGATGGGCTATCGATACAACGCTTTACATATAGCAGCAAAAAATGATAAGCCGGAAATATGCGAATTCATATTGAATACCGTTGGAGACTCCAAATTTATGCAGTTGTATTATGGAGAAGATAAATGTAAAACTTATTTAAATTTTGCGCAAATGATGCAAAATTTTTATTTAAATACACCAGATAAAGGACTCAATGAGACACCGTTGCATTTTGCTGTTAAATTCGGTTTTAAGGACGTTGTTCGAGTTCTTGTCTCCTATTCTCAATGTATTAAAATCTCACCAAATAAGTATAATCTTCTGCCTGTAGATGTACGTTTTGAATTAATTCTTTATTTAGTATTATTTTATAAGTTTACTATGAATGTTATCTAATTGTTTTTTTTGTTTTTTTTTTCGTTTTTTTGTGTGATGTGCAAAGACAATATACTTTCAAAAAAGATCTTTTTTAAATAGAAATAATAGGAGAAGCAAAATGCAGTAAAAATGTCCTATTGTGTTAAAAATATATTCAGTTAGATAAATATTATAACAGAGTTTTAATATAATTGTTTTCTTTTACACGGATTTTATTTGGCCACAAATTGATAATTGATGCATTTTTTATATTAATATGTCTACAGTAATAATGTTGTTTGCAGCTATATTGGAAATTTACAATTTTTTCAAGATTTTTGTATGAATATATTTGTGTAGATATACGTACCTTGTTCTAAAATTTAATAAAAAATTTAGTAAAAAATTTGTTAATCAAAGAGATTATATAAATGAAATATGAATATAAATATTGAATTATATTTTATTTTATATTTATCTTTATTTATAAGATATATATTTTTGATATATATTCTACATATTATGTATTTTAATATTTTATGGGATATTTTTACTTTGTTTTCTCTCTCATATCACTTTCATTAAGAATATTTTTTTTTTTTTTCAAAGATATTTTATGTAGAATGGTCCACTTAAATCGAACATCTTGAACATATTTCACTCATTTTTAATGATACGAACAAATGTTTCAGATGAACATGAAAGGGTTTCGAGAAGGCCATTGTTTTTTTTTTCTTTTTCTTCTTTTTTTCGAAATTAAACATATCAAAAAGATATGGTCACTTTCACTTATTTAAATGGAATTATATGAGTTTTTTACATAATATGATTCCTCTAATTATTTTACATATAGAAGTGTTAAAGTAGAATTATTGAAAAATTAATAGTTTACGAGATATTTTATATTTTATTCTAGCATATTCTGACATAATGTAAAATATCTCATAAAACATTCATTTTTTGATAAATCTATCTTAATATTTTTATATATAGAATAATGAGACAAATCAATTGATGTAAGGAATAGATCTAGTTACTTAAAAAAAAAGATTATATGTAAGTATTTTTTTTAAGACACCTATATGATTTCTTTACATTTTATTTGCCTCATTATGCTAAGCATAAAAGTATTAGGTACCATTATTAAAAAATTAATAATTTACAAAATATTTTATGTTACATGTTGAAATATACCAAAATAAAATGTAAAATATCTCGTAAAATATTAATTTTTTGATAATTCTATCTTAATACTTTTATACGCAGAATAATTACGCAGAGAAATAATATTATATAAAAAAATCAGTCAAATTCCATTTTAAAAAGTTGAGATAACTTTCATATTTTTTTTTGGGGCCTCTCCATCTAAAAAAAAATAATATGATCAAAATATGTCCCCCTCGAAACCGTCACTTTCATCTGAAACAATCTTTTTTCAAAAATAAGTAAAATATTCAAGATGTTTAATTTAAGACCACCCTGCATATATTCTTAATTTTAGATAATATGCAGCAGAAAGTGCCAAGAAAATGAAACTCTGAAACGTGAGATACGTATGTTGCTAGAAGATCAATTCTATGTACCTGTATTACGAGCAGAAGGTAATGCATGTCCAGCTACCATTGGGGAACCATTCTCACCAACTAGTCCACTTGTAAGTGTACTTTGTATAAACAAAATTTTAAAAAAAGCATAAATGATATATTTATATTTGATCAATTTTATAAAAGATGGAATATATTTGTATCATTTTTAGAATTTAAACAGAGATCCTATCAGTCCACGTATAGAAGTAAGAGCATTTGCTGGTCCAATGACTAAAACGCAGGCAGTAGAATTTCGAAAAAAATGGAAAACACCACCACGTATTACCCCTAAAAAAGGACAAAGCGATATATTCAATATTATGAATAGTCCTGGTATAACTTTGAGATTACAAGATACAGAAAAAGGATTGGAATATGTTGGAAGGTACATATTTATATGTGCATGCTTGTTGCGTGCATGATACACATATATGCATGCATATGTGCTTGGATATTCAAATCAGAGTTTATTTTACTTATTGCATATACTATATATATATATATATATATATATATATATATATATATATATATATATATATAATATATTGTATATGCAATGTATGTACACGCGCGCGCACACGCATACACACGCGCACGCACACACACACACACACACACACACACACACACACACACACACACACACAGAGTGTATAAAATGTATCGAGACGGCAAAATATCTCGAAAATTAAGCATTTTAGGAAAAAGTGTTTCAGTTAAAAGTTGTAGGATTTCGAAAGATCTATTTACTGGCGCTATCAGTTTTACTTTGGATGGCATCGCCAAGGTCAAGATAAAATTACCTTGAATTTTTTAAATAAGACTCCCTATTTTTTATTCCATATTTTTGTCGCTGATCTGAAGAGCTCTTCAAAACACTATAATAAATTATTTTTTTAGCGAGTATTTTTTGAGTTATAAGGGTTGAATTTGATATGCAATTTGACATAAAATATCTCATAAATTTCATTTTTTGGCAACTATATCTTAATACTTTTGTGCACAGAATAATGAAATGAATCAATTGTAAAGAAAATACATGGTTGCTATTAAAAAAAATGGAGATTTGCAATATGCAACGTATCTTTTTTGAAAAACAATTATGTATTTTCTTTACATCAACTCAAGATATAAGCCTTGCCCTGACTTTGGCGACGTCTGAGGTTAAACTCATAGCGCCAGTAAATAGATCTTTTGAAATCCTACAACTTTTATCTGAAACACTTTCATAAAATGCTTAGTTTTTGAGATATTTCGCCGTCCCTTTTTACACACTCGTATACTACTGTGATGAAAAAGTATCAGAACTTGCTCATTTAAACCGCATTTCGAATGAAGATCATTCTGGAAAATCTTCCACTTCAACAAATGGGCAATATCAAATCACATCAAGGATTTAATGTTTAGTGATCGACGATTGATAATTCGAGCTGATTCAGCAGTTCTTTGTCTTCGACGCGTTCTCTGTCGTCTTTGAACATTTTATACCATTCGAAAATCCTTATCCTTGATATGCACTCACCGAAACATATCCACTATTTTTGCACACAAATTTCGAAGACAAAATTTTATGTAAATTCTTTGCTCAATAAAATTTGACATGTTAAAAATCGCTGAAAATACTTTTTTTCAGTCATAAAACAAACATTTATTTGTAGACTATGGAAAATAATGAAATTTTACGCAGAAGTTAGAAACAGTCCAACTAATTTAAAAAAAATAACTTTTCGATATGTTTGATATTTGTTCGAAATGCACAGTTTAAATGAGATGATCTAATATTTTTTTATCATAATAGTACGCATATCCTCCCCACACACTCGCGCGTGCATATGTATGTATGTATGTTAGATATTTAGAAAGAGTTTAGAAATTATCATTATTATAATAATTGATACAATTAATTATTATATCGATACTTATTACTCAATAATAAATTTTCAAAGAATGAATATTTTCAAACTGTTTCTTATATCATAATCATAAACGAATAATGCTAATTCAGAGCTGATATAAATTATTAACATGTATAAATATATATTAATAACAAAATTAACAGAAATTCTAAAGTAAACATTTTTTAAGATTTAGACCATCCTCAATACAATATTATAAATCAAATAGCATTAAATATTATAAAGTCTTGAAGTCTTAAAACTTGACACTTACATTATTAATTCACGCTACTTAAAAGATGCATGAATGTAATAGCCTTTCTTTCTTCAGTTTTATCAATGTAAATTTTTCTAACATTGTTAAACTGTTTAAGACTTGGATTAATCTTAATACTTGGATTAATCTTAGATATTTTGAGAATCACATCTAAGATTAAATTTTTAAGAACTTATAAATTAAGTGGCCTTTGTCTCCATTTGATTTGTAATGAATGAAATAGTTTTCTAATTTAAATTTTCATTGTTGTAATTATAAACAATGCACTAATAATAATATAAATAAACTGTCAAATAAACTACTTAAAATTATTGGAAGCATTTAAACATTAAAGATATATTAACTATGAATTATATATATATATATATATATATATATATATATAAATTATGACTTATATCATCTTACAGTTCTTGTTAACAATTTATCTATACCATAAAGATGTGTAATATATTTTTCTACTCAATACTCTTAAACATATACAGCGAGCGAGCGTGCGTGCGTGCGTGCGTGCGTGCGTGCGTGCGTGCGTGCGTGCGTGCGTGCGTGCGTGCGTGCGTGCGTGCGTGCGTGCGTGCGTGCGTGCGTGCGTGCGTGCGTGCGTGCGTGCGTGCGTGCGTGCGTGCGTGCGTGCGTGCGTGCGTGCGTGCGTGCGTGCGTGCGTGCGTGCGTGCGTGCGTGCGTGCGTGCGTGCGTGCGTGCGTGCGTGCGTGCGTGCGTGCGTGCGTGCGTGCGTGCGTGCGTGCGTGCGTGCGTGCGTGCGTGCGTGCGTGCGTGCGTGCGTGCGTGCGTGCGTGAGCGCAATATAGTGTTACGTTTGACAACGTTATTTACAATGGTAGACATTAAAGGCTCGCAGAAGCGGAGTGGCGGTCGATAATTACAAAGATAGAGAAAGAAATACCAAGTTCGCAGAAGTAGCGGTATTTACAGAGATAGCGAGAAATACAGAACTCGCAGAAGCGGAGTAGCGGTATCTATAGAGATAGCGAGAGATACAAAGCTCGCAGGAATGGAATAGCGATAATTATGGAGATAGCGAGAGATGCACAACTCGCAAGAACGGAGTAGCGGTCGGTATCTGGCGGAATCGGAAGATCGAAAAACGATCGCTATACAGCGCAAGAGAGAGAGAGAGAGAGAGAGAGAGAGAGAGAGAGAGAGAGACTTACAAGCTAACCATGTACACTATATACAAGCCCCAAGCGAGGATTATCGCGCGCGCGCGCGCTCAAGCACGCTACCAACACCGGGAGCTCCTGGCTTCGGAGAGATAGCACCCTTCTCCGCGATAACGTCAGGAAATCGAGAAGACCAATGTCGGTAGCACTCTGGCTTCGGAGAGATAGCACCCTTCTCCGTGGTCTCGTCGAGATAGAAAGGCTGGGAAGGAAGTCTCGATCGAGACTCGGGAGCACACTGACGGGAACTGATCTGGTGTCAACTCGTCAGTTGAGCCAGCTTTTATACCGCTCCCTTACCTCTTATACTTCCCCTTACCTCTACGAATCTCCGTGGTGGAAGTAGATGATGAGGAATTATACGGGTAGTAGCGCTCAAGGGGCGCCGGGCGGATAGCCGGCCCTAAACTAGTGACGGCACTATCGTGTGTCGTTACAAATTATATTTTCATCGTTATATTATTCATTCGTACCGATTTTTATATCTATATAAACATATATTTCGTAATGTATGTGCTTCGAATTATAAATTATGCTAAGTAATCTTTTCGTCGAGTATTCTTCTCGTACAATTACTTGCAATCATAATTCATGCACTTATAAATGTTTCTAAATTATTATTAATATATCCCTTTTGATAAGCGCATATTTATCATTATTAATCTTATCGACCTGGCGGATCATTAGACCGATAAGTCAGGATCACTGTAGGATCCAGCGAATCATTGGCGGGCAGAGTACAATATGTCTCGTGAAAAATTGGGAAATGTATCTCCAATTACAATCTCTGCTTCTTATGTCATGATTCAGATTGACTGATTATTAATGAAAGGTCTCTATCGAGTTCAAGATTTCGCAGTCTTTGCAGTGATGTGTACGCAAAGTAAGAACGAGAATAAGAAAGTGAAAAACGAAAGAATAAGCGAGATAGTATGTTTGCTCTTTTTCCGCACGTCCAATTGGTGGTCAACGATGTTGAGTTTCGCGGCGAATTTGACAGTTCGTGATAATTTATTTCGGAGTGTAAGTGACTTATGTTTATGTTGCAGATAAGTTCTAATAAGAAGCAATATAAATAGTGTCATTTTATATTTTTTACATATCTCCAGTTATCAAAGCTGCAAGTGTTCAGATACTATGATTGTGCAACTCTTGATATTATTATATTCTTTAAATTTTTAAATAGTTTTAAAAACATCACATACTAATATTTGTCTGTGCTAAGTATATATATATATATATATATATATATATATATATATATATATATATCTTTATAACTTATAACTTATAATATCTATCTTTATAACTTTATAACTTTCCTATCTATAAAAATATTTTCACATATTTTTTACAATTTTTTTCAAATATTGTTATTATCTACATATATTGTAAATTATTCACTATCATATTGTAAATTATTAACTAAAGTTTTAAAATAAAAATAAATTTTATATTGCTTAAATTTAATATATTTGTTATTTATTCTTTAATCTTTAATATTTTATACGAATTACACATTTAAAGATATTAAATTCTCGCAGATTTAAAATATAATGTATAAATATTTAGATTTAACACATTATAGTGTTCATATCTTAACTAATACTAGATATTAATACTAGATATACAAATAAATTTTATTCAAATAAAAATTTAGTTCAATTTAAAAACCTTTTATAACCCTTTATAAAATAAAACTTTATATTCTTTTAATTATTTTCTTATTTCTATTATATCATAAACTATCTACTTTAAGCATACCTTTCTTACAATACTTGACATAAAATATTGTCGCATTCACAGCGGATTCACTCGCGAATCGCGTTATACGGGTAAGTCATGCACGAAATGACAACTCTCTTCTTAATAAAAACTGAGAACTTTATTAATAACGAAGCAATTACAACACCGCGGACATACGTCCGTCCGCCTCAAGTCTCCGCGTAATAACAACTACGCTTGACAACCGCTTAATGACCGCGTCGGCAAGGAACGATCTTCAAATTAATAATCGATGTGAGGGCAGCAGAACACCGCTCGGTCGTAACATTACTCCTCCTCCTCTTCGAAATTATCGTCCCGACAATTCCAGGGAACTCTCTCGCAGAAAAGTCAGCTTCTTCTTCCATGGTGAAGTTCTCAGGGAATCTGTCGGCTTCCTGCTCTGCCCCGAGCTGCTGCTGCGAGTTATCGAATGCCGAACCAGTCCCAAACTTCACGGAAGTTTCATGCCGCTGCAAGGTCATCTTCCCTCTTCTTTTTTCTTTCCTGATCTTTATCCTGAGCTTTATCTTGTGCTTGTGTCTTGCATACTTCTCTCTTGAATCTTCGGACAAGGGGGAGAGGTAGATAGTATGTTTTGTCCGAAGGGGGGGGGGGCAGAACATATTAATTCCACGCATACAGTTTTCAGTGCAAAACAAGGTTCCACCAATGGATTTACCATTTTCAACACAAAAGATGGGAGAGGGATTAAATTAGATCTTTCGGTAGTGGAGCCTCCCGTAAAGGAGGCAGAACATACTGATTTCACGCACTACACTTTTCAGTGGTGGAGATATAGAGGAAGTATCTTCATCTACGTGTGTACTGTATCTAAATATACATTAGCAAATTATGCCTTCAGCACTAATATAAATTATTATATTGTTGAAACTTCTTTTGTTAATAATTTTTTAACAAAGGGCGAGCAACGGCAAAAACTTTTTGTAAGTCACTCAGGATCATGACCTTGTCAAAATCAAAGTTATCGAAGCTGACTCCCCTAAAGGAGAGTTTTACCCTCAACATGCATGCCTGCATTTTTGTCATATATATTGCTAGTTTTTGATGGTAATATTTTTTTTTGTCGATTATATTGTTACGACCGAGCGGTGTTCCGCTCGGCGCTGCCCTCACATCGATTACTAATTTGAAGATCGTTCCTTGCTGACGCAGTTGTCAAGCATGATTGTTGTTACGCGAAGACTTAAGGCGGACGAACGTGTATCCACGGTGTTGTAATTGCTTCGTTATTAATTAAAGTTCTAAAGATTTTTATTAAGAAGAGAGTTGTCATTTCGCGCGCGGCTTACTCATATATAACGCGATTCGCAAGTGAATTCGCTGTGAGCGCGACATTTTTGGGGGCTCGTCCGGGATCGAACGATTCGATCGGACAAATCCTTAATATGGCGATGAGCGACGGCAGGGACCAACAGCATGATGAAGCGACGAGCGATTCTTGCAGGAAATCGAAGCTGCGGATCGACTCTGAATGGAAGATTGTTCTTTCAGCGGAGGAACAGGTCAAATGGCGACTGGAGCGTTAAATGCCAGGCCAGTCATTAATTAATTAATTTCTTCTCATTTTTATAAAATAAATTCTGTTTTTTTTTAAATTCGCATTTGCGCGGTATTGTAAAAGAAAATGCTTTTACGTTGACTTTTTTTTTAGCACGGTTTGATTTGTCGGACGGATATGTTTTTCAAGTTTGGCACCAATATCTCGATTTTAGACAGGAGGGAAATCAAATAAATAGGAGTTAAATAATCTTCGAAGTTTTTTTCGAGTGTCCGGAAGGTCGTATCTGTTAGATAGGACTCGTTTAGATGTGTAAATTCTGTTTCAGAAAGGTTCTAGATTGGATCGTAGTTTTCATCGGAGCCTATGGGAATGTTGATTGTTCTTTCCGTCCGAAGAAGGGAAAATAATAAATTTGTAGATGTTTTAAAATGTTTTGAAAGAAGTAGGTACTCGTTTTTGTTTTCATTTTTGTTTAAGTTTGCTGTTGAATTGGCGTCTATGGCGGGAGATCTTCTTTTCTGAAGTCCAAATATCTGGCTGAAGAATAATTTTAAAAAGTCTGCCTCGCCCTTGGTTTTTTTGAACCGTGATTTTTCCGAGGGACTTAGGGCGAATGCTGAGACGGGGACTTGGGGTGACTGTAAAGACGAGAGGTATCCCTACTATCAAAAGATCTAACTGGGGGCGGAACATATTGATTCCACGCATACACTTTTTAGTGCAAAAACGAAGTTCTACATGGTTTCCACATTATCATTTTCAACACGAAAGATGGCAGAAGGATTGGGTTAGGTTAGACCTTTTGGTAGTGCAGCCCCCCCGTAGAAGGGGACGGAACATACTGATTCCACGCATACACTTTTCAACGTGTAGGCAATGTATTAGGTGTACAAAAAAGTTCTGAGCTTTTTTTTGTAAAATTCAATCTTTATTCAAAAACAAACAAAAATATATTAATCAGCGAAATATTCCCCATTTGCATCAACGACCTTTTGCCATCTTTCGGGTAGCTTGCGAATTCCTTAACGATAGAAGCTCACCGGCTTCAAAGCGATAAAGTCATCAATTTGTATTTTCGTATCTCTTCAAATCTTACGAAATGTGTATCAGCCAAATGATGCTGCAGCGACCGGAATAGGTAGTAATCGGAAGGCGCCATGTCTGGGCTATACGCCGCGTGCGGGAGAAGTTCCCAGCCTAACGCAAAGATACAGTCCTGAGTCGCTTTCGCAACATGTAGTCGAGCATTGTCATGAAGCACGATCATTTTATGACGTCCTTGGCCAGTAAATGGCCTCTTTTCTTCTAATGCATCGCTCAAATTGGTCAATTGTTGTTGGTAGCGGTCTGCCGTGATTGTTTCACCCGGTTGTAACAACTCGTAATACAACACACCTTTCCAACCCAGATACAGATCAAAACCTTCTTGGCGTGGATATTGGGCTTTGGCGTCGATGTCGAAAGTTGACCAGGTCAACCCATGATTTTCTACGTTTAGGGTTATCATAAAGAATCCACTTTTCATCGCCTGTAATGATTTTGCGCAGAAAATCTTTTTTCCGGAACTTTGAAAGCAAAGTGAGTGCAGTGTCACGCCGACGATTTTTGTTGTCTTCGGACAATTCATGCGGAACCCATCTGCCTTCCTTCTGAACCTTTCCCATCGTATGTAAACGTACGGAAATGGTTTGCTGCGTAATGCCAAACTGTTCTGCAAGCTCCTTTTCAGTTTGCGCAGAGTTTATATCCAGCAGTGCTTGCAATTCGTCCGTTTCAATCTTTTGAGGGCGTCCAGCACGCAGTTCATCTTCAAGACTGAAATCTTTTTGGCGAAATTTTTGATACCATCTTTTACATGTAGTATGACTTACAGCGTTCTCTCCATATACAGCACAAATCATTGCAGTGGCTTCAGCAGCATTTTTCTTCAGATGAAACGCGAAGTGGATGGAAAATCGAATATGCTCTTTTGTTATTGCCATCGTGAACACTACTGATTTTTGAGGTTATGTGCATCAAACGCCAAACCGTATGGCATTTTAGAAGGCCAAATGTCAACGCTTTAAAACCGCAAAAGGGCGAAGAGATATATAAAATTTAAATTGTTATTTCGGTTGTATGAAATCTAAAGCTCAGAACTTTTTTGTACCCCTAATATATGTGTAGGAGATTTTACCCGATATAGAATAGTAAATATATATTGCTATATGTGTATGTTTACATTTATCGCATACTGAAGTTTACACTTCTGTTTTCATTTCTAAGATCAAATACATTCAGAATTCTCACCTGATGTTTTTAGTGTCATATCAATATATCATAATTGTGTCATGGAATTTTTTGAGTGAGAAGAACGTCGCAATGAAATAAAATGTTCAAGGTGTCAAAATTTATTAGTTCTAATGAATAGTTCCGAAAATCATTTATTTCATTGCACAAAAAATTATTATAAAATTATTAGAGATCGAAAACAACGAAGGGTTGTATGTAATTTCAAAATTAGTGCGTTTCATGGTACCTAGTTCGAATAAATACATATGGATCTATACAAAGTTTGTCGCTTTATTGTCTACTTTCTAATGCTGCAGCTATCACGATACAAAATCTTGAAAACAGAATTAGAATTAAATGATAAAGCTGTAGTTGATTGGGCAAATTTTTGTCGAAAAGTAAGTAATATACTACTAATATATTTATTTTTTTTTATTCTTAAGTAATATTATGCGTTTGTTCTTTAAATAAACTCCAGTTACTTCAACAATGGATTGAAAATAAACAAAAACCAATTGATGGAATGGGTAAAATTGTTGAATTAGATGAAGCAAAAATAGAAGAGAAAATACAATACTGGACGCATAATTCGAAGACAGTGAGTTTTTGGTGGCATTGAGCGCAGCAAAGAAGTCTTCATTTTACCTGTATCAAATCGATCTACTAAGACACTTTCATCAATTATATTCTTCCTGGGCCCATTATCTATACAGACAAGTGGCGAGCATATGGCATTTTATCTAATAAATAAAAATTATACACATAAATAAAAATTATACACATCAAATGGTGAACCATTCGACAAATTTTGTAGATCCAGAAACTGTGCTGTACACACACAACATTGAAAGATAGTGGAGAGATATGCGGACACATATTTCTCGTTATGATACACGTGATTACCGTTTTACTAATTATTTAGCAAAATTTTTATTTAAAAGAAAATACAATTATGATGACCGAATTGAAGCTTTTTTTAAATAATGAGTTTAATATAGCCATTAGACCATTTAAATATTGAATAAAACTTTGTTCACACATCAATTATTTTTTTTATTATAATCCTCCATGCAATTCCTAAGTTGAAATTAAAATTTGAGTAGGATGGATCACTAAGTGGGATGGACCGGAGATTTGTACACATGAAAATTACCAAGAAATTATCTCCAAATGTGGAGTTGAACGTATTTTTATTTTGTCAACTTTTTATGATTATAACTTTTTAGAGAAGAGCGAGCGACGACTAAAACTTTTTGAAGATCACTCAGGATCATGACCTTGACATGAACATATGTCAAGGTCAAGGTCATCGGAGCTGATTCCCCTAAAGGGGTTTTATTATAGCATTTTACATTGTTTGAAAAAAATATTAATCCTATAAAATATATATAACAAAATTAAAACGATCAAATCACATGATGTCTCATAAATTTATGTGCCGTAATCTATTATTTTGCTGGTAAGTTCTAAGAAGCAATATAAATACTGTTATTTTGATATTGTCCTTTTTTTACATACGCGTTTATGCTTTTTTTCAAAAATCAAAGCTAGAAGTATTCAGGTACTATGGTCTGTGCAGATTGTTGTGCAACTCTTGACCATATTATGATATATTTGTTTAAACAATATATCAAAAAGATAAATTTAATAACTTTAATTAATAAAACTGAATTATCTTTTCAATGAAATTGTATTAATAAAAGTATAAAAAAAACATATTGCACTTGTACTAAAATTACATGTATCATACATTTTCAGGATATTAAAAAAAAAAATTATAAAGCAACACCTGAAATACTTCAACAAATCTTAAGTAAATTAAGAAAAAATATTAAACATTAGAAAAAGCACAAACATATACGTAAAAACAATACAATGAAAAATACATTTATTCAAAATGATAGTATTCATATTGCTTAGAATTTACTTATATAAGATATCTATTATCTTATATATTACTTATATAAGATAATAGATTATGTCACACAAACATCACTTACACTCCGAAACGAACTATCAGCAATTATCAAATTCGCTGCGAAACTCAACGACATCGTCGACCGCCAATCGGACGCGTGGAAAAAGAGAAATATGCTATCTCGCTCGTTCTCTATTCTATTTACTCTCGTTATGCTTATTATAGAAAAAAAACGTCAAGTATAAAAGTATCAAGATATGTTTTTCGAATATAGAAAGATGATTAATACTACAAAATGTCTGATATCACTATAAAATTACCATTCTGTAAAAATGTCTGTTACTATAAAATTATCTTTTTACAAAAAGGTAAAAAAAGGATGTCAAGTATAGTAAGATTTATCTAAATCGCATTTATTTAAGTATTCAAGATCATAAAAAAATAGAAATAAAATCTAAGTATATTTTTAAGTATATTACATCTAAGTATATTTTTAAGAGTTTTCCTTTTTAAACCTAAGTGTTATATTACAATCTTATTAAATTCAAATAGTATTTAATACTCAAACCTAATATTTATATCATTTATATAAAAGATTTGATATTAAAAATGTGGCGCCAAGTTATAATCTTATTACCTCAAAAGTTAAATGTACAATTGCTTTTAAGAAATGTAAATTAATGATTCGTATCTTTGTATTCTCATTGAAATCTTCTTATTCTAAAACCCAAGTGATAGTAGCTTTAAATCTTTTTCAAAATTATAAAAATATAAAATTGCGTTTAACCTAATTTAATTCAAATGATATACATATGATATAAATACATATATATTTGAATCGAATGGAAAATTTAATTACAAAGAATTAAAGCGGTAACATTAAAGTAATAAGAATACAGTTTCTTGCACATAATATACGTTATCATATTACTTTATAACAAATAAACTTAATCTTATATCAATCTTATATTAAACTTATATTGCTCGAACAATATACACATAGTGGTCATTCTTATTGCTGTCGCAATGTTCCTTAAATCTTGTCATTATTTTTTTAAATAAAAATTTCTCATTTTTACTTTGTTATTATTTCAATCAAGGTCTAGCAACGTCAAGTTTTTTTACATAATTTTTTTATTTAAATTAAATTTTTTTTCATTTTGTACTATTACCTCTTTAATTTTTTGTAATTAAATTTTCTATTCGATTCAAATATACATGTATTTAAAAATTCTTTACAGAAGGATACGCCGGAATATTATATGTACATATTATATGTTTGTACATATTATATTGAGATAGAATGAAAATTACTATCACTTGTGTTAGATACATATCATTTGAGTTAAATTAGGTTAAATGCAATTTTATGATATCATAATTTTGAAAAAGAATTAAAGTTACTGTGTTTTAAAATAAGAAGATTTCAATGAGAATACAAAGATACGAATCATTGATTGATTTACATTTTTTAAAAGCAATTGTACATTTAACTTTCGAGGTAATGGGACTATAACTTAGCGCCACTTTTTTTATATCAAATTTTTTATATAAATAATATATAATACATATTAGTTAAGTTAAATGCAATTTTATGATATCATTATTTTTTAAAAAGAAATAAAACTACTATCACTTGGGTTTTAGAATAAGAAGATTTCAATGGGAATACAAAGATACGAATCATTGATTTACATTCTTAAAAGCAATTGTACAACTTTCGAGGTAATAAGACTATAACTTAGCGCCACTTTTTGGCGTACTTTTTTTCGTGATATTCCAGATAGCAAAATGCTAGCAGTATACCAGCAATATGTAAGCAATATAAACTTGATCATAACTTCGCAGTAGATTCCAAGCTGCTTCTCCATTAAGCTTAATTTTTTGCGGCATAACTTGCCAATATAAAATGACAATAAAAATGTAACAAAAATCGAACATTGCATGCTATCTCATTGTAATAGCAAATATGTACAAATATTAGGCAAAGTCTGCCATATCAAACTGATAGCAAAAACATATCAAAAATCGAGCACAATGTGCCATCACAATGTGACGGTAAAATTGCGGCAAATATAGGGCACGATCTGCTTTATTAGCTGTTGTAGACAAAAAACGCAACAGAAATCGAGTGGGATCTGTTGATATAACCTGCTGGCAAATTAGCAATAGAAATTGAACAAATTCTGCTATTTTATAAATATTTAAATTGTTATTATTAAACATTGCATTACTAAAAAATCTTGAAAAGTAATGCTTCTATTACTTTTTCTATCTCTTATTTTAAAAGAATAATTTTAATTATTAATGATGAAATTAATATATTTTATATAGCATAAATAAATTATGGAAGTTTTTTAAAAATATAAGATATATCATGTCTTTTGATTTTTGTATAATGTATCAAATATTACATTGTATTTTATCTAATTTTTCCATTACTACACTTATTAACTTCTTTGTTGTAAAAGGACAATTATGTTTTGCATCATGTGTATATACAAAAAATAATAGCATAAAAAATGCAGATATAAATAATAAATGCATGTTTCAATTTTGATTACGATTTCGCTTATAAAAAGATAATTTAATAAATTTTATATGCGAGAAATGGACGCAATTTGGACGCAGTAGTTTTGCAAATACTGTGTTTAATGACAACACAGAGTTTTGTTCGATTTTTGTTGATGATTTGCCGACAGATTATGTCAACAGGTCCTATTCGATTTCTGTCACAATTCTGCCGTGACAGCACACTGTTAATTTTTGCTGCGTTTTTATCTACAACAGCTAATAAAGCAGATTGTGCTCTACATCTGTCGCAACTTCGCCGTCACGTCATAAGCACACACTATGCTTGATTTTTGTTGCCAGATTTTTTATTACATTTTTACAATATCTTGGCAGCATGTCATGCTTAATTCTGAAGTATTTTCTGTTTATATGTTGTGTCAATACAGACTGCTGCAATTCTGTTTTCTTTATGATGACAAATTGTTCAATCTTTACAGCATTTTTCTAGTATGTTACGACGCAAAGTTTCCTCAATATTTGTTAGGGTGAGGTATTCAAAAACGATATCCGTGTTACGAAAAACAGAATATATATATATATATATATATATATATATATATATATATATATATATATATAAAAGAAAAGATTTACATGCGTGGCGCACTCGAACGACTCACAAGTTAGAGAGGGAAGAGTCTCAAGACAAAAAAGAACTTAAAGTGTATAAACAGTATCATCATTAGAAAAACAAAGATTCCGGATTATAATAAAAATATTGCCAACTTCTACACTTTCCCTTAAGCAGGAATTTAATTACCGTTAAATGTATTCTTTGATTCTTAGACTATTTAGACATTTAAAATGCTTTACATAAACCTTTGGTCAATACATCTGCTTCCATTTGCTCGGAAGGCAGATACTCTAATGATATAAGTCCTCTTTTAATTGCGAACAAAATGATGACGAATGTCTATATGCTTTGTTCTTGCATGATACACAGGATTCCTGCTCAGTTTTAAAGTTTTCTGATTGTCATTATATAACTTTACAGAATTTTCAATTCCCAATTCTTCAATAAATTCCCATAAATAAATTCCTCCTTTTATTGCTTCATTTAGGCCCATATACTCGGCCTCGGTACTTGAGAGAACTACGGTATATTGTTTTCTGGAGGCCCAGTTTACGGTATTGCTCCCTAATTTAAATGAATATCCTGTAAAGAAACGTTGATCCTCTACACAATTGCCCCAGTCTGCATCCACAAAGCCCGTGAGCCCTTTCCACTTTTCGTGAATATCAGCTTATAATTGATCGTTCCTTTAGATATCTCAAAATCCGCTTTGCGGCTGTCCAGTGCATGTCATCATAGCAGACTAAATAAGAAGGGAGGATGTGCGTCACGGCGGGGCCCGAACCAGTCGTGAAAAACTCGTAATCATTTTGCGAAAAAATACCATTTCAGCCAGGAATAGAACCTGGATCTCCTGCTTACCGGGCAGGCATCTTATCCTTTCGATTACAGAGGCATATGATGATATTTATCGCAAATAACGTGTTTAGAGTAACATGTCAATAATACAATGATACATACACACACACACACACACACACACACACACACACATATATATATATATATATATATATATATATATATATCACAATATATATACATGTATATGTATATCTTTCTCGAATCCCCACGACCGGTACTCCAAAGCGATGTTGGTCTCTCTCATTGAATTGGCTCAGGAATGCAACGGAGAAAGCGATATCTGGTCTCGTACTCACTGCAAGATACATTAAGTAATTAATCAATTCTTTATAAGGGTATTTTTTCATCATCTGTACCGATAGTTCCTCTGGTTTTTTTAATTTTTTGCTACAGTCGAATAGCATGGACACTGTATTTGAGTTGCTCATTCCAAATCGCTTCATTGTTTTTTCGATATATTGTTGTTGCAATATATTGTTTTGATCTTCCCCTTGTTCTGCTCAAATTGGATTCCCAGACAACAGCGTACTTTTCCAATGTCTTGTATCTCAAAAACTTTCATCAACTTCTGTTTAATTTCATTAATCCAACATAAACTCTGACGCAATTAAAACATCTACATATAGTACGACCAGCATTATACAATCTCTTCATTTGGCAATATATATACAAGGATCTGTGTTCAAAGACTTCAGTTCAACTTCACGTAGTGTATTATCGAATTTTACATTCCATTATCGGCTGGTTTGTTTCAGCCCGTACAATGCCTTTTTTAGTTTACACACCTGATTTCTTCTTTTAATTCTTTGGAGCATTTCTGATGTTCTTTCACGCATTTTATTTTTTTCATCTAAGTTTCCATCCGAAATCATGTCTTTCAAGGTTTCTTCAAATAAATCAGGTATATTTGTCTAGATATATTTCTTCATTTATGTCACCATTCAGGAACGCGGTAGCCACATCCAATTGGTGCACCTGCATCATGTCAAAGCACATATGTAAGAAACAACCACTGTCAAGACACCAATTTGTACTTCCTTCACTGCAGTTTGTGTCGAGTCCTATGTGCACTGTCTTTTCCTGTTCTTGAACAAAAAACATATTCTCTCTGCTAGTTTTAGCTGTTTGTTTCCTTTCTCTTTGCATTCATACGATTTGTATCCCAGTCGATTACATCGGTAACATGTAATCGATATCACCTGAATTATGACTTTTTCTGTTGTCGTCTCTTTTCTTGAGTTTCCTGTGATAATTTTTATAAATCATCAACGCATTTGATTCTTCTTTCTTCATTGACTCAACAAATTCCAGAATCTTACTCTGAAGCACAGCAGAATTGGTAGATCGTCTCTAGACTCCATCGCGGTACGAAAAACATCGTAGCTAAGCAGAAGACTCACCACAATCAAATGCGAAACCAACTCATCATTTAATTCAATATTCATTTGACTCAATTTACTTATTACGTCAAATATACCAGAGCGACCTAACATCTTCTCCCTCTTCCATCTTGTGAACTGTCTAAATAACGTCGCTTTTTTCGCTGGTTCAGTGGACTGAAACGTTTGTTCTAACTTTGTCCGAATTTCATTAGAAATTTTACAATTCTGTACTTGCCTGAGTTCTTGTGGGCTTATTATCAGCAAGAGTTCTGACATTTAAAATTCGCCTCGTCCCATGTTTCTGCTGCTCTCTTCGATGTATCATTTTTAGCTTTAATCTCTGGTCGTTTACACATTCCGTTTGCATATTTCCACAGACCGACTTTTCCCAGTATCGATCTCGCATGGATTTTCCACGTGTCATAATTTTCACTAGTATAAGAATTAGACGACCGTAAGCGGTCATGAAAGAGATTCGGAATATAAACAACTAACAGTGAGGAGCCGTCGCAGTCGTGCAGACTAAGTGTCTTGGTAATAGACGAGGGATCCCGAGTTTAAATCCAGTCGGTCTCCGTTTATTTTTCCGAATCTCTAATAAATATCTTTCACTAATCAGTTTGTCTACGCGATATTTTAAAGCCATTATTCTATCGCCACGTGCTCGCAAGAACATAACCTCACTTTTTATTCTATTTCACAAGCACTTGCTTTCTTATAAGAATGAAACGAGTTTTAACATACGTATTCTGGACCCATAACCTGTTAGGGTGAAATACTCAAAAACGATATCCGTGTTACGAAAAACAGAATATATATATTCCCTGATAGCAAAGCCTGCAGAAATAAATTTTGAGCAAGACCTGCTGCCAGTGTTTGATATCAGAAAGGTAACAAATTATACGCAGAGTTTGTAATATCTAATGATGTCGGCAAATTGTCATCAAAATTATAATCAAAGTCTGCTGACATGCTATGCCAGCAGATTGAAGGCAGAAACCGAATAAGTCCTGCTAGGATTTGCCGCTAATCTGCTGTCAATCTGTCGTCAAACTGCCTACGCGAGCAGATTCTGCTCGGTTTCTGCCATCAATCTGCTGACGTAGCATGTCAGTAGGCTTTGTCAACAAACTCCGAGCCTAATGCGGACACAAACGGCTATGGATTTGTAATCAATATCTGATCGAATGTTGCCAATTTATCAGCAAATTGCTAACATTTTGCTTGCTGGGTTATGAAAGAAAAGATTTACATGCGTGGCGCACTCGAATGATTCACAAATCTGTAGGTGCTTACGATAATCCAAGTTCGAGTTAGTTCCACTAAGACCAAAAAATATAATACACATATCCATCTAGTATCTTCATGAGTCATGACAATTCAACTCAATGCTGTCTTATATTCCTTGAGTTGAGTTAGCTGTGATTAGCTGGTAGAAGATATCGAAGATATTATAAGTAATATAATATATTACTTATATATTGACTTATATTCCCCGAGTTAAATTAGTTAATTTATTTACGCAAATCTGATTTTAAGAAGAAAATGTCTATTGCAGATATATTTATGAAAGAAGAAAATAATGTTGAAAATAATGTTGTATGTGCCTCTAATAAGTATAATTATATATAAGTTTTAATTAAATATTAAGATATTATAATAATTTTGATAACATTTTGTTAATTATGTGACAAATGCTAAATAGGATAAATAATTATAATTATAAATATTTTAAATTTGCAAAATTACTTATAATATCTTCGATATCTTTTACTAGCTAATTACAGCTCAAACTCATGACTCAGGAAATATAAGAGCGTTGAATTGAGTTGTCATGAAAATAGATGATTATGTGTTATATTATATTTTATGGTCCTAGTGAAACTAACTCGAACTTGGATTATCGTAAGCACCCAGAGAGGGAAAAGTCTCAAGACGAAAAAGAACTTAAAGTGTATAAGCAGTAGAACTTAAAGTGTATAAGCAGTACCATCATTAAAAAAACAAAGGGTTATAATAAAAGTATTGCCAACTTTTACAATATTTTCTATATTTTTGCTGTCACTATCATCTATATAGCAGTTCATGATCGATCTTTATTGACATAATATATAGCATAACTTTGCAATGCGTGTTCTCGGCATGTTTGTCTGTCAGGGATTATATCCGATATATTTTTCTGTAACCCATAGTATATATTCTTGATTACATAGTATTCATATCTAATGTTATAAAATAAATTATATATATTAAAAATTATTTTAATTATTTTTTTATATAAGATATGACTATCTTCTTTCGAAGATCTTGGAACAAAACTAAGGTATTTATGCCCGTGAGGACTTTTAATCAACTTGACATGAGCTACAAAATATTAACATTGAAGCAATTTGTCCGAGAGTCATTTTCTATAAGATTTGTGTAAAGTTTTCTTTGAATTTTTTATTTTTAAAAACAATTAGTTTATGAATCAATCTTAATATTAATATCACACTAGAAGTCCAACACTTATTACAACTTTTGTCTTTCTCCTCGTAATATGAAACTTATGACTATAGAATTTATTAAATTTTTGAAAACAATATTTCTTGATTAAAAATCACTGATATATATGGTTTTAGAAACATGTTTTTTTGTTAGCAGAATATTAACAAGCATAGGAATGAAAACTGAATTTATTTTATCAGATAATGATTTAACTGTTATCAAACTTTTTATTAATAATAACCATTTTTTTTTACACATGCCGATAAGGGCAACACAGTGATATTGTTTAAAAAACAGATTATATTCATAAAATGGAATCAATATTCAAACAATGATACTTATACGAGGACGGTTTGAAAAGTCCGTGCAAAATCAGAAAGATAACACCACTGGTGTATCGAGGTTTTCAATTAGTAGCATCTCTTAGAAGAACACACTAAGTTTCAGTCAGATTGATCTATTTCTCTTTATTTGGCGTTCGTTTGAATCGAGGAAGTCGAGTGATTTCTAAAAAATGGATGAAAGAAAATTTCGTGTGTTGATCAAGCATTACCTTATGAAAGGCAAATCGCCTCAGGAGACCTAAAAAGAAGCTAAATATTATGGTGAATCTGTATCTTCGATTAGAACAGTTTATAAATGGTTTCAAACGTTTTGAAGTAGCCATATGAGCACAAGTGACACTGAATGTTCTGGACACTCTGTTGAGGCTACTACTCCAGAAATTATTGATAAAATCCATGATATGATAATGAATGATAGAAGAATCAAGGTGCGTGAGATTGCTAGTGCTGTGAACATCTCAAATGAACATAATATTTTGCATCAATATTATGAAAAAGTTATCTGCAAATGGGTGCCGCGATTGCTCACAATTGACCAAAAACGAAATTGTGAAGTGTTCCAAGGAATGTTTGCAGCTGTTCCAGCGGAATTCACAGGACTTTAGGCGTTGTTTCGTCACTGTGGACGAAACATGGATACACCACTACACGCCTGATACCAAAGAACAATCCAAACAATGGGTTGCCAACGGGGAATCTGCACCAAAGAAAGCGAAGACCATTTCTTTGGCCGGGAAGATTACGGCGACTGTCTTTTGGGATTCACAAGGAATAATATTCATCAACTATATAGAAAAGAATAAAACTATTAGAAGTGAATATTATTTATTGTTATTGGAGTGTTTGAAAACCGAGTTGCAAGAAAAATGTCCACGATCGAATCACAAGAAAGTCCTTTTCTATCACGACAACGCACCAGCTCACTCCTCCGGAGTTGTGACCGCAAAATTGATGCAGTTACAATTCCAACATCCCCCCTATTCTCCAGATTTGGCTCCCTCGGATTATTACTTCCCCAATGCGAAGAAATGGCTAGCGGGAAGGAGATTTCATTCAAACGAGGAGATGATTGCGGAAACGAATGCCTATTTTGCACAGTTGGATCAATCATATTATTCGGAAGGGATCAACAAACTGGAGCAGCCTTGGACGAAGTGTATAAGCCTAAAAGAAGACTACGTTGAAAAATAAAAAAGGTTTATCCCGAAAAATTAAGTAGTTTTCATTTTTGCACGGACTTTTTAAACCACTCTCTTATGTGTATAAAACGAAATCCAGTCTATAAAGTGATCTCAGATTTGAAATTAATGTTAAAGAAATGGAAACAATGAAAGTTAGTTTCTAATGCAATCCATAATAAACTTAATGCTTCTAATATAATATTCCTATGAACATATCTAAAATATACAAACCGGGTAACCTACTACATATCGTAATTTCCTCTATGGGAAGTCTCCCCTATAACTTAACTGCGTACTTAAGGCTATAGCACACAAAAAAATGTAAGCAGTAAAATTTAAGCAGTAAGCGAATCAGCCAAACACAGTCGAGAATGTAAAGCAGTAATCCACAACATTTCTTTACTGTTTAAGTTTTACTGCTTAAGTTTTTTTGTGTGCCCCGGCCCTTATATATCATTCATGCTAGTCTGTTAGATAATTTCAGAACAGTTTTCATTTAATTAAAAAATTATGAAACTTAAAAATTCTATATGATAACATTCTCATTTCCCTGGATGTTGATTTTATTATTTACAAATGTATTGGTAAAATTGTACTTGTTGAATGTTTTGATAGATGAATATCATACAAAAAATACAAGTTTAAAATGGAAATTCTCCCTAAAGCAGAATTTGAGTACAGTTAGGCTTGTACTTAATTTCATTTTTTTTTTCTTTCAACGGACTAAGTAGATTTTCTTGTTACCATTGATAATAACTGATTTAGACCTACAAGACTTAGACTCACGTTCTATTAGTATCCTTTCTTTTATGCCTGCGCTTTAGATACATAGATGATGTAGTAATCTCAGCACATGTGTCACAGACCAATATATTGCTCAATATTTTCAATTCTTACCATCCAAAAATAACGTTAGAAAGTGGAAGATAAACATTGAATTTTCTTCATGTCAAGCTAATTAAAAAACAAAACTTTCATTCACAATTAATAGCAAAAATCTTATTATTATTCTATTAATATTACTCTTGTCATTTTTTTCTTGCAGAAAATACAATAATTAGCTTAATTGATAGGGTCCTCATATTCTCATATGCTCCATAAAAAGTTTTAATAGATTTATTAACATTTTATTAATTAACAAATATTCTTTGGACATCATTTTTAATAATATTAAAAAGGATTACATAACAAATTAATATATTATATAACAAATTAGAACAGTTTAATAATACGAATATTAATGTACATAATAAACAACAAGATGAGAAGAGATTTTTTATTATATCTAGATTTTTTACTATTCCGTTCATTAATAGGATATCTGAAACTCAAAAACTTCTTCGAGTATTTTACAATACGCGTAACAGGTTTGAATAAATTAAGATTCATCAATATAGAAAAATAAATTTCCGAAAAGTTCATATTTCAAATAATATACAAAATTAACTGCAATGAATATGATGCATCATATATAGGACAGATTAGTAGACTATTGAAAACCAGATTTAGTGAGCATAAGAATCATATAAATAGAAATACTAATCAACTATATATGTTGTTATGTATACTTGTAGAATTAATTTAGAAGAAACGAAGAATTAATGTAGAAAAAGTAATCTTAGTTATTCTGAAACATAGAATCAATAGGTCGTATAAATTTGATTGGAATGGAGTAGAAATTTTAGATGAAGAAAAATAAAAGACTGATTTTGAAAATATATATCTGTAAACAAAAACAAGTTCTCGATTTACAAATAAATCGTTCTTGAGCTATATTACCAAACTATTTACAAAAAAAAAATAATGACATTTCTATTTCTTGTTACAATCGTTTATGTTTAAACACTTCTTACTTTTCAATTGTTTTGAAAGATTTTGAAAAAAGAACATTTAGAATTATTCATATCGGATCTATTATATTGTGTGTATGTGTACGTGTGTATAAGTTTACAGTATTTCATACTTTTTAAATTGTAAATTTAACATTTGACATTTAGAGATTATTAATATATAATTCTTTATTTATATGATAGAGATTAGAGAGATAGAGATTAAAGATAGAGAGTACTGAAACTATTTCAGCCTAAGCTTATTTGACACAAGACAAAATGTTAATCATCTGATATTTAATTTAATTTCAGAAATACTTAATTTGAGAAACGTTATTTGCGTTAACATATCTTTTTACGATTAATAAAATGAATAAAATGATTTTAAATGTCAAGTCTTAACTTTATAATATACAGTGTTATTTGATTTATAGTATTGTATTGAGGATAATCCGAAACTTGGAATCGAAACATTTACTTTGCAATTTTTGTTAATTTTGTTATTAATATATGCTTATATAGCTAATAACTTGCGTCAGCTCTGAATTGGCATCTGTTTCGATTTAATTCCTTGAGCCTAATTCTTGTTTATTTCATTTTTATATCATATTTATTACAATAAAAATAATAAAATATTGTGGCTTTTTTTAATACTTGATATTTTTCTAGAGATCTTGCTAAAGAATATCAAGTATCTTGGAAGGAATATTGGTCGTTTTTAAAAGATTTCGTTGATTTTCGAACTGATGAAGGATTAACAAAGCTTGAAAAATATTTAGAACAAAGATTTAAGGATAAACAGGAACAATTATTTTATTCTATGGTATAAAATACATCAAATAATGCATTTTTAACGTTTAAATATTCAATTCTTATAATATCTCATTTCTTTTAGAGAAACCTAATTACTAATGCGAATATATCAACATATGATGAAGATAAATCAACAAATTGCCAACAAATATCAAAAGAGATAAATGCTAGTAACGATATACAATATTTATGTGATAAATTCGTATGTATGCGCTCATTAACTGCTGAGCTTGACAATATTGACGGAGATACAGGTATTTGTATATACTTGTGTTGTGCGTATATATGAGTATATATATATATGTGTATGTTTATATTTGTATGTACGTATGTGCGTATGTACATGCGTGCGTAAGCAAACGTGCACGAACATACATATATGTGTATTTTCTTATATTTTATAAAAAATGATTTATATAAGAACGTTTTCTGTTCAAAATGTTTAAATTAAATGGGACATCCTATATGCATGCATGGGGTTTGTTTTTTATTAAGGCCGCATTAAGGCTGCACTAGAACTAAACTGAATTAATGCAAGCCAGAACTGACGAGCAGTTAAGGAATAGAAAATGATTTAGTGCAAGAAAAAAATGGCGTCTCATATTATCTGTATGGAAATATTAGATTCGTCTTCTGATGAAAACAAATCACTCATTAAAAATTACTTATTAATTATTTATTCAATAAAGTATGATTTTTATGTTATTTTATGCTCTATATTGAAATGTAAATATTAAAGTCTTTTAGGTTTTAAGAGAAATTTTTATTTTCACATAGTTACTGTTTAAATATCACTTAGTTATGACTGTAAATACTAAATTTAGATGGGCAATCTTCGGAGATATATGTAACGTATCCATTTTAATTTACGAGAATATTTCCTGCGCTGTCTCTTTTTATAATTGCTATTTCTTTATTGTTTGCCATTTCTACTTTTTCTTCCTCTAATTATTTTCTTCATACACATTTTGGGTAATATATATAGTAATGCCAGACGGAGGCGAAAGAAATATTGTGCAAAAGTCCGATTTATCAAAATGTCTTAAAAATTTTCTTTTATTCGTGATTTAAGAACATGTCTAAGTACATGTTGGTGTCCATCGGTCGAATGTCCCGTCCGTTATTCCATATCAACTCTCTTCCCTATACTTTTCTCCTTCGAGATTATTCTTAAATAATAAGTATTTTAATTCTTACAAACAAATACAGTTTCGAAGGAAAACCTGTTTGCTATTGTTTGTCTTTTGTTTATTGTCTGGATCGTTAAACATTTCGAATTATATTGTTCAACCCGCAGGAATTCGGTATTACAAAGACTTGAAAATAACGATCATGGAATATACAAGGTGTCCCAGAATTGAGGTACGAACCGCAGAGGGAATGTAGAAAAAATCAAGGGAAATAAAAAAGTCTAATATCATTTTGTGATATTCGCTCTAATTTTCGAGTTATAAAATAAAATATCTAAACCAATGAGTGATGACGCGCTATAGTACGGCCTACTACTCCTAGCTTACAGGCGCGCGGCGCGCGGTGAGAAGGAGGGAGGGAGGTAAGGCCGTCCGCTGTTCAGGCGGCGACACGTCACCTCCCTTTCACCGCGCGCCGCGCACCCGTAAGCTAGGAGCAATAGGCCGTACTATAGCGCGGCATCACCACTCATTGGTTCGGATATTTTATTTTACAATTCAAAAATTAGAGCGAATATCACAAAATGGTATTAGACTTTTTTGTTCCTCTTGATTTCTTCTACACTCCCACTTCGGCTCGCTCCCCAGTTCTGGGACACCCTGTACGAGGGTAGTATGAAAAGTTTTGAGCCTTAACATGAAGATGACGTTACTCGTCAAAACCATTCTAGTACTACAATAGTATATGCTTTGAAAGACTTTTGTGAAAATTTCAGCCATTTTGGAAGTCGCTCAGTTGTTGTTTAACAGTCGTTTGTCAGTCGATGTCAGTGTTTTTGTAAAAATGGAAAAAATTGAATATCGTGCCGTGATTAAATTCTTACATTTGAAAGGCAATACGCCTGCGCAAATTAAAATCGAGTTGGACGCTTTATGGGGACTCTGCCTCATCATTTGCCACCGTAAAAAGATGGGCAGCTGAATTTAAACGTGGTCGTACCAGCTTGGCTGATGATGAGCGTTCGGGACGGCCAAAAACTGCGACCACCGCTGATAACATCGAAAATGTTCACCAAATGATACTGGACGACCGTCAAATCAAGGTTAGAGAGATAGCAGAGGCTATGGGTCTATCGAAAGAACGCGTTTGTCATATATTGACTGAAGAATTGGATATGCGCAAGCTATCCGCACGTTGGGTGCTGCACTTGCTCACTTTGAACCAAAAACGAATTCGAATGAACATTTTCAAGGCCCTGTTGGAGCGGTTCAAGCGAAACGAGTCAGATTTTTTGCGTCGATTCATAACTGTAGATGAAATTTCCACTACATTTCAGAGACAAAAGAACAGTCAAAACAGTGGACTGCAAAGGGTGAACCTGCTCCGAAAAAGGTGAAGACGGTTCCATCAGCTGGGAAGGTAATGGCGACTGTTTTTTGGGATAGTCACGGAATTGTGTGTATCGACTACCTTGAAAAAGGTAAAACAATAACGGGAGCGTATTACGCATCATTACTTGATAAGCTGAAGGCAGAAATTGCAAAAAACGCACTTGAAGAAAAAGAAAGTGCTGTTCCATCAAGACAACGCACCTGCTCACACTTCGGCGGTCGCCATGGCCAAAATTCACGAACTGCACTTCGAATTGGTTGACCACCCACCGTATTCACCAGATCTGGCCCCCAGCGACTTTTTCCTGTTTCCTAAGCTTAAAGTTTCGCTTAGAGGACAGAGATTTTCATCGAACGAGGAGGTCATCGCATACGTAAACGCCTATTTTGCAGAGCAAGACGCCAACTATTATTTGGAGGGATTAAAGAGGTTAGAGTATCGATGGGAAAAGTGTATTGACTTAAAAGGAGATTATGTTGAAAAATAAAACTATATTTGACCGAAAAAATATTTGTTTCTATGTTAGGCTCAAAACTTTTCAGACTACCCTCGTATATCTAGTTCCGAACAATACAAAAAGAAATTATTACAAGAGAATATAGAAAATATCTATTCAGTTGAGCTGATATCGGATATGAATACATGCAACGTCTTCGTATTTGCGTGCGATTCTCTGAAAATAGATAATTTGGCGAAATCTAAGTACTGCCGCATGAAAAAATGTGGCCGTGAGAGTTGTGACGAATAATCGCCACAACATAAATCAAATTTTAATATAA
Organism: Pogonomyrmex californicus; assembly: GCA_024349325.1. Classification (NCBI taxonomy): domain Eukaryota; kingdom Metazoa; phylum Arthropoda; class Insecta; order Hymenoptera; family Formicidae; genus Pogonomyrmex; species Pogonomyrmex californicus. Next base: position 2,556,644 of record JAECZD010000021.1, read on the forward strand.
AATCTTTGTAAAAAAAGAATAATAAAAAAGAATAATTTCAAAAAAATTTTCAAGCATTTGTAAGATATTAAATAGTGAGTCTAAGTTTAAAAATGAATATGTAATATTTATATATAATATTATTAATTATTATGCATTAGCGTCCGAATTTCTAATCTACAAATTTAGTATTTAATGAATACTTTTTTGAACAGTGAATAATTTCAACTTGCAACAATTTGAACAGCCGATAATTTTAACTTGCATATCTCAAGTACTATGTATTAAAATATATAAACAATATCAATGAGATACTGAAATTTATACTCTAAGAAAGTTTCTACTTTCATACTTACTGATTAATCTTATGATGTTCAAAATTACCGCTACTGATTGAATTTCGTTTGTTCTGCACTGCTTGCACCGACTCTAAACCTATTGCTGCCAGTTCAGTGAACTCGTGCACTGAGTTCTGTTACACTGTGTAACGGTACGTCCCTGCGCGTTTGGTTTATTCTACGGTACGGACGCGGGGACGTGCGCTCGGAGTATGCTCGTCGGATGTCGGGTTTGTGAGAGGATTGCAGTCGCCGGATTTTAACTGTTTTATAATGATTTCGTTATAAATATAAATGACGCCTCTTGCAGCGCCTCCTCCAGGTGTTGCGTCAAGACCGCCCCGAGTCCGTGAGTGCTTGCATCGGTCTGTAGTATGAACCGACGAGTAAAATTCAAGCAGACAAAGACCGGGGCGGTAGTGAGTGCCTTTTTCAGTTCGCGGAATGATTTTTCTTCCTCCGATCCCCATTGCCACTTGATACCCTTTTTAGTTAATTTGGTCAGTGGGGCGGCGGTGGTGGAAAAGTTCGGTATGAACCTCCTGTACCAGGAAGCCACTTCCACGAATTGTCGAATCTGTTTGACACTGGTGGGTGCGGGCCATTGGGCGATGGCTTTAACTTTGTCGGGATCGGTCTGGATGCCACGGCGATTAATTATGTGGCCGAGGTATTTAAGCTCGGTAAGGCAGAAATGGCACTTTTCGGGATTTAGCTGGAGGCGGGCGTCGCGCAGTCGGCGGAAAACTTCCGCGAGATGTGTTAGATATGATTCGAAAGACAAGCTGGCGACGACGATGTCGTCCAGATATACGAAAACGTGCGGTTCGAATTCGGGACCGAGTATGCTATCGAGGAGGCGTTGAAACGTGACCGGTGCAGAATATAGCCCGAACGGCATAACTCTAAATTGCATCAGCCCTCATACTGTCGCCCGTCATACTGTGAACACGGTTACCGGTCGACTTTCGGGGGCGAGGGGTACCTGCCAATATCCCTGTTTTAGATCGAGGGTAGACAAATAGCGCGCGCCGCGGAGTTTGTCTAATGTAGTGGCGATGTGCGGCAGCGGATATGCGTCTCGTTCGGTCACGTTGTTCACCTTACGGAAATCGATGCAAAACCGTCGTTTGCCGTCTTTTTTTCGGACGATCACGACGGGGAACTCCACGCGCTGGAGGAGGGCTCGATGATGCCTTCGTTCTCCATCTGTTGCACTTCTTCGTCTATAATCTTTGCATCGCGGGATTTCGGGGGCGATACCGCTGTTTGATCGGTACGGGGGTGTTTACTCGGATGACATGTGCAATCCGGTCGGTGAGCCCTTTCACGCCCTTGAATTTGGCCAGTTCGACATTCAGGAAGGTCGTTAATTCGTGTTCTTCTCGGGGCATGCGGCGCGTTAAGCCGGCGGTGACGGCATAGAAGGGGTGACGTTGTTCGGTGATTGTTGATGGAGGGAGCAGTGTCAGGCGGAAGTGGGATGAATCTATGCCGATTAGGATCGTACTGTCTAGGGTCGGTAGGATCTGGAAGGTGTGCTTGATGTCTTTTTGGTGGGTGGTTAAAGGCAGAGTGATCTTCCCGCTAATATTGGCGAGTGCCCCATCGGCTAAGTGGATCTGGCTTTCGGCGGAGGTGACTTCGTAACCGATTTCTTGGGCGTAGCGCGCGGTCTCGGAATTTATCATCGAGATTTCGGACCCCGTATCTAGGAGTGCGGAGAAGTTGCGAGTGCCGATTCGGACGCGGATGTGTGGACGGGGTGTATATTCTACGGCGAGTTTCCCGGCCGGGGTGCATTGTTGGCGACCCCGGCCGTTTCCCGGACGGGGGTGGCATTTTTTTGTAAACACCTCGTCCTTGCCGCATTGCGAGCAAAATTTCTGGGGGGGTCGTTTGCACGAGAACCGATCGTGACCTCGTTGCTTGCACCTCCAGCACGTATTATGGCGATCATATGGGATTGGTTGCGACGGGGCGGCTGTATTCACGCGTCGATGGTTCGGTGTCGGTGGATGTTCCGACTTTTACGGTAGGCATAATGTGCGGATGAGTGTTAGCGTACGTTTATAATCGGCGGCGGAGGTCTTCGAGAGTCGCGGTTGTATCGAGACCGAATGATTGTGCTATACGAAGGGCGTCTTGTTTTGAAAGAGTTTGTACCCAGGCTGGCATCTGCGATCCCCTTTTTATTTTTTCCTTAAAACGGTCCCTGTTCGGGCGCCATGTAACGGTACGTCCCTGCGCGTTTGGTTTATTCTACGGTACGGACGCGGGGACGTGCGCTCAGAGTATGCTCGTCGGATGCCGGGTTTGTGAGAGGATTGCAGTCGCCGGGTTTTAACTGTTTTATAATGATTTCGTTATAAATATAAATGACGCCTTTTGCAGCGCGGTCGCTCGTTGTCGTCTCTCATCGCTTTGCGATGTTCGTAACGCGATTGGATTGATGATGCGACGGATGACGGCGGTCTGATCGTGGTCGTATCGGTGATGCGTTGCTAGGCAACCAGGCCCGCGCGTGGCTGAGTGTTCGGACGCGTGGGTTGCTAGGCAACAGTCGATGCTTGCCGTGACACGCGTGGTGACGGATGTCGCTGGAAAGTCTGAGAATGCTCCAACTTTCGAATACGCCGGAGTACTGAGATCGTGCGCGCCCGATATTCCGTAAGAAAGTCCGAGAACACTCCGACTTTCTGGATGGGATGAAACGAAAATACTGAGAACGCTCGGTATTGTCGTGGGGAGAAAAATCCGAGAACACTCTGATTTTTCGAGAAGGAAAGAACGAGAATACGGAGAACGCTCGGTATTCTTTGTGAGAATCTTATCTCGCTGTTCTGATCGGATCGGTGTTTCGGAACGGACAGGTCGGATGAGCGGACAGGTCTCGCTCTTTTACGCGAAATTCGTTGTGTATTTATACCCATTTTCACGCCACGTGTCAATGTTTAATTTGTTATTCATTGTCAAGTAAAACAGCTGATCGGTCACGTCGTCGACAGCTCAGAGACGCGCGTGTATTGTTCGGTCGCGGTCGGGGGTTCGGGCGGTCTCGGTGCGAGCCGCATAGCGCGCGCTAGCAACGGAGCATCCGAAAGATGCTCCGTTACAACTGAAATAACGAACAATCTCGTTGATGTCATTTCGGGAATAGAAAACGCTTTAGTGTACACTTCTTGCACTAGTTTAGGAAGTTCAGGAATAAAAAACAAACCTATGATTGGCTGCTCAGGTACTGAACCTCAAGCAATGTAAGGAGGATAATAAGTAGATTCACTGAATTCTGTACTATACTGAAATGCTAATGTCATGTAAAGAAGTTAGGATATTCTAAGATAAAGGTAGATTGCATAAGTCTTATTTCTTTCTCTAGTGATTTCTAGTAACTTAACGATTTTTTTATTAATCTTTTCTATTCAAATAGTGCGAAAAAAAAGGATACCGATGGAATTTTTTTCTGTCTCTTTTCGTCTATTTCCTTCTATGGCATCTAACATACCAATATAATATAAAGTTCAGTTATGTTATTTCAATAATTATGCCAAAAGGGCATCAAATTTTGAACAGTGCTTGTAAGAACTATGTACAAATTATTATAAATTATTATAAATTATATTATTATGTTATTATAAATTACATTATTATATTATTATAAATATTATTATAAATTACAAGAATTTAGCAATTATTTAGAAATTATTTTATATTTTATTCTGAGAAAAAGAAAAGATCTATGATCGCGGTATGAGCAAGATTGAAGGAATGAAGGTATCTTTTTAAAAAATTTTAAATAATTAAAAGAAACAATGGAATGTTTTGTCTATAGCAATTATAAGTCTTCATAAATCAAATTAACTTTAAATTATAAATAATTACATAATGAAAAATGTCAATTAATGTCAATTAATAATAAAAGTTAAATCAACACAAATAAAATCTCGAAAGAAATGGAGATATGCGAAAAAAAAATCGAACAAGAGACAAATCCAAAGTCAAAAAATATTGTAAAATTTCTTTATAATAAATTAAATATTAAAACTATAAAATATAACAAAGAGTCAAAAGTTATAATAAGACTATTATAACTAATTTTTCATTCGATATAAAAAAAATGTTAAATTTAAGTACTAAATTTTGATCCAGTTAAGTTGTCAATAATGTCGTAAAAGTAAGTAATGATATTTGTATTGTATTTGAATATGTATTTGATTTAAGTAAAGAAAGTGGGTCTATAATTGTATACAAATAATAAATTATCAATAAAAATATAGAAATAGAAAGATTAGTTAAAAATTTTTAAACTTGTCGAAATAAGATTGATACTATAGAATAAAGCAAAAATATAGATCTGGCAATTTGTATTTGTTAGTTATATCTTACGTCTTATAAATTAGCGGACCAAAGTGAGCAGAACCAATTCTAACATTTTTATTTGTTGTTTAATTGTTGTTAAAAAGTTACTAAAAAAAAAAAATGTGTTGTTCTGTAATTTTTTTTCAATGTTTCGCTAAAGAAATATTAAGTTAGTGAGACAATATATATGTAATAATAAATATGAGAAATATTGTAATAAAAAAAGCAGAAGAATTTGTTGTTTATTTGTTATTCTCAAGATATTCATGTCTCAAACTTCTTTCTCGCGAAATAAGTATAAACAATAGAGAGAAATCACTCAGCGTGCAAACACAAGAGTAAATTATCAGAAAAAAATGTGTTGCTCGCTTAATTTTGGCACTGAAACGTTGAATGAATTTGTTGCTCTCGAGATATTCATGTTCCAAACTTCTTTCTCGCGAAATAAATATAAAAGATAGGAACCATTCAGCGTACAGTCAGAAGAGTGAACTGTCAGAAAGAATGTGTTGCTCGCTTAATTTAAAATTTCTTGCTTACGAAATAAATGTAGAAAATATACAGCGAAAAACTTTAACATACGGGAAGTTAGAAGAAATCAATCGTTTATCTTTATTGGTTCTTCTCTATTTTTATACTTATTTCGTGAGAAAGAAGTTTGGAACATTAATATCTCAAGAACAACAAATAAGTAACAAATTCTTCTGCTATTTTTATTACAATATTTCTAATGCTTATTATTACATGTACATTGTCCCGCTAACTTAATCTTCCTTTAGCAGAATATCATTTTTTTTTAATTATAGCGCAACCAATTTTTTGGCAACTTTTTAGCAACAATTAAGCAACAAATAAAAATATTAGAATTGGTTTTGCTCATTTTGATCCTAAGTTATAAGATGTTCATATCTTGTATTCGAATAAGAGAAAAATATTTTCTAAGACAATAAGTAAACAAATCACAATGTGTCACATGTCAGTAAAAAATATATATATTAAAATGAGTCATCAAATAATTTAATGTTTTTATTTAAATTGATTCAATTGATTTTTTTTTTAAGGATTTTCATATATTTTCGATCAAAAGTATGATATAGATTTAAAATATGATTTGAGATGACCGAATTCTCAACAATCTTAACTTTGTTATTCATATTCTGTTCTTTAAATTTTCTTTTTGAATTATTTTGTCTATTACTAAGATATTTTTTTAGTTTATATTGATTTCTTTGAATATTAAGATTCAACTCTCTCGCAGCACAATATGGATTATGTAACGTCAGAGGCGAGAAATAACAAATACAAATACAAAAAATTTCTTCGTCATATAATTTTATTTTGTACTTTTTTCATAAAAACGTGATGTTTTCATATTCTTAAAACTTGTAAAATATACCAAAAAGTAAATATTCCAATAAATCACGTAAAAGTGTAAAATAATTCTTGAAATAATGATCACTACTCTATCTATAACTATCTATAACTATCAGAAACAACTAGTGATTTAGTTTCTAATAGCTGAGCAGTGTATCATTATTTCAAGAATTATTTTATACTTTTACGTGATCTATTAGACAGATATTTTACTTTCTAGTATTTTTTATAAATTTTAAGAATATGAAAATATCATGTTTTTAAGATAAAAATACACAATAACATACTAACTATATGACTCAAGAAACTTTTTGCATATCATTTCTCGCTGGGGGTCGATCATGTAACTTTTCTCCTAAGGCGGAAACGTGAAAAGTGAAAAGTTTCACGTGAACTTACGATCATGTACGATTTTGCAGGATCATGTAACTCTCTCAAACGTGAAAATGTGAAATTTTTCACGTGAACTTTTTCGCCATGTTTCATGTACCTTGGTGGCGGAAAGGTGGAAATCTAGGGAATTAATAAATATGCTTCGAAATTAGAGAAGATTAGGGCTGCGTTAGGATTAAGTGTACGTAGTACACTTATACAATTGGTTATTAAAAGATGTATATAATACTGTACCAATAAAATAATTTTCATTAACTATAAAATCTATGAAACTATGTTTCATGATTTCCACGCATCCAAGCTACATACATAATTGCTGTACATGACAAATTTTACGTGAAATGTCAAGGTGTGAAAAATGAAAAGTAAAAAGTGAAAAATGAAAAGTGAAAAATTTCATGTAAAGTTGACATGATTGACCTCTTGATGTTATAATTCAATATGGTTGCAGCGAGAAAGTCTTAAAAGGATATGCTACAGGTTTAAAAATCTGCTATTTTTACCATTTTTTTTCTAAATAATTAAAAGCCTTAGAAAAAATACGAATTAATTTTATTTCTGTAAGTTTAAAAAAAATTTTTTTGTCTAATCCTTTTTATTTTCATATTTTTATTATAATTTATTTTTTGCTTTACCTCTAATTATAGAGCCGGTTTTCTTTAGAATTAAATTGAATATATTGTGCTTATTATGTGTTAAATCGCAGTTACTTTTACATGTTATTTTTACGTTATTGATAATTTAATTGGACCATATTTTACTACTTTTAACTTAACATTTTTTCATCATTGAGATAAAGAATTAATTATAATAGCTTATTTTAATCTTTTATTATTTTGTGGTAAATAATTAATTGTAAAGAAGTTTTGTAATATTTCTTAATATTAGATTTGCTTATTGATTGATTTTTTCTTTTCATATATCTTCATTTTTTTTCAAGATTGTTATTTGTATTTAACTTTTATTATTAATTGAGATCGTTTTTCATGTATTATGTAATTATTTATTACTTATTATTTGCAGCTAATTGGGTAATTTGATAAAGACTTATAATCGAAACGTTCCACTGTTTTTTTTTATTTAAATTTAAATTATTTACAACTTTTGAAATCATTCATTTATCACAATTGTTAACCTTTTCTTTTTACTTTGCATTTTATCCTATTTTTTAATTTATTCTAATATATTGTAACATAAAAAATGAAATACTTCGTAAAATATTTGTCTATCGAATATCTTATTTTAATACTTTACGATGTTTTTAATGCTTTACGATATGAGATAAATCGATCGAGGTAAAGAAAGCACATGGTTGCTTAAAAAAATATGTAATTTTATATTGTGCTTATTATGTGTTTATATACAAAACCCATTTTAATGAAGAAAAATAATTATATTTTCTAAACTTGATATTGTAAAAAATAATTTCAAATAAAATTTTAATGTTTTAAAAAATTTATGATAATGCTATTAGTTTTATATTGGACTGTTTATAGTTTGCATGATGATTAGTACCATTTTTTAATGGAATTATGATTCATTTTAAATAATTATTTTGGTTATTCTAAAAATATTAAAGTCAAATGATCAGATAATTAATAGTTTACGAAGAATTTAATAGTTTATTCTGGCATTTTTTTATATAAAATATAAAATATCTTCTAAATTATATACCATAGTGTCCTAGATTGATTATATCATCTGTTAATGGCAAAACAAATAAGATTATTGTAAGACAAAAATCTTTATACTAAAATGTTGAGGTTATAATTTCTAAATAAAAAATATTTAAAGTTAGTCAATTATATTATTCAACATTTATGCGTTGACATATTGTACAGTGAAAATATTCATATTGATGTCAATTTGCTTTCAAATTAACACTATAATTATAAATCTACCACTTTTTAACTTTCATTTATCTACACTCGCTAATAGTATTAGCAGTATTAGCATAAAAAAATATTATTTTGCAGAAGATTTTAGAAGACGTTTATTGTTGTATGAATTATATTAAAAGCAAATTATCCGTCGAATAACATCCGTACTTAAACGTGCAAATTTTGTATAATCTGATTGGTTAACTTTAAATGCTTCCTATTTAAAATTATTAGGAAAATATCTGTGTTGTATGATCAGATACGGTTAATCTCAGTTATTTAATCAATAGTTGTATTTAATAAATTAGAAATTATGATCAATCAGTACTCCAATAATATCTATATTTTCTTTCTTCTCTATGAAGTTATGATACTTTAATTATATACTAATACAATTAATAATTATATTAATCATCATTTTATCACACTTAACAGAATTAATCTTTTATTATAATAATAGCATTAACTATTTAATTTTTATTTTGCAGATAGTTCAGAATTTTTTACACCTCCATCCTCACCAGAACTTATTCGAGACAATTTTGATGATGATATGCAGAATGCTGAAGAAGGTCCTCCAATGTTTATCGAAGAGTAAATAAATTTCTTTTATTATTATTCTTTTATTATACAAAGATTATATGTAATATTCATTTAACACTTTATATGATTATTAATATTTTTAGATCTTTTCCAACAAAATTAGATTATGCTGTTTATAATGCGCTTTCATCTGTAATTTGTTCCGAAACATATCCTTACATTTATCGTTGGCGACATGATATGCGGTTAGCTATGAAACGTGATCCATACAGGTATTGTTATACTGTGTCTTCAGTTCATTTATTTTTTGAATTATATTTCATCTGTTGTTAGTAATATAAACATCTCAACTTTATGTTAATACATAATCTTTTTTTCTAATTTACAGATTTAATAACAAAAATTCTCTCAGAAGAAAATTATTTACAAATAAATAAATAACAAATTATTATAAGTTATGTATATAAGAACCAAGTATATATTAACATTTGAACTTTAATATTGATAACTATGAACAAACTTTGGATTAACACTCGAGCTGTTTTTTTTTTTATAGATTATAATCTTATAACATAAAGAAAAATTAACTCATTTGAATTTTAACTGAAATTTAAAATTGATGTATAACTGGTTCAAAAGTTAACTATGTTAATGTCGCATAAAATGTATGAACTTTTGTTGCATAATATTGTTAGATAGATCCTAAGTATATTTGAAATAAGATAATATATTTTGTGATATTTTTACAAGATTTGTGACTAGAAATGTTCATGCTCAAACAATTCAAATTATTAGTGTGCATAGCTTTTTTTATTATTTACCATTTATAATTACAATAAATATTCATTACTGGAAATTACACTTGCTGATTTTCGCAAATTTCGTCTCCATCGTATTTTATAGCATATATTAGAAGAAAAATGTATATATTAGAGAGTAAATATAATTATATTATTATATTACTCACATGTTTTTTGTAATGCATTTATTATCAATATAACTTTTATTATATATAATGTTACTTTTTATTTAACAGAAAATTTGTGAATTTTCTTTTGTTAATATCATCGTGATTACGTGCATTATTTTGTTTCATCTTGAATTTCTTTCATTTATTATTATCATAATTCATATGCTCTCAGTGCCCAGTTCCACTCAAAGATAATTTTAATTTAATCAAGCGTTAATGGGAGTAGGCGGTGTCTGCTTCAATTGCAAAATAATTGAACGCATTCGAGAAACATCCTTGGAAGTGCGAGACGATTTTGGGTTAAATTCGCAAAGTTTGGCGATGCGTTCCCACTCGGTACCTGGTTCGACCTCATCTGCTTCTGCGACAAATTGCTTCTCTGCATTCCTATTCATGAAAAAATGCGCATTATGTATGTATGTATGTATGTATGTACGTATGTATATACGTAAGTATGTGTGCGCGCGCGCGTGCGTGCGTGTTTTTAAATTATTATGTAGTGTACAAATATCAATGTAATGTATAGCTATTAAATTTAATGCCAAGTCAATTATATTTTTATAACATTCATATTATACATAAGCGGGTAATTTATTAACTTTATTAATAAATGTTTTTCAGTTTATATAAAATTTTTAATATGATATAAATAGAAATAGTAACACAATATTTATTACAGAAATAGTAATTAATTATCAATAACTTTCAATTATATTAATAAGTGCATTTAGATATAAGAACATATATTGCTTGTATATATTAAGAAAAGCTAATTTTGAGAATATTTTCATCAAACAATGTCGAATAATGCAGTGTCATAGCAATTTAAAAAATAATAACTGCAATAATTGAAAGAAAATACAAGAAAGAGAAAAAACGAATAGAATGAATAGCAAACTGCACTTTTATATTCTTAATTCACATTCTAGGCAAATTTAGTTTCAGAATTTTTAAAGCAAACTATGATGCATACTATATTATGATGCATACTTTCATGCAGAAAAAAATATTTTAACTTACTTGGCTGATTCCCTAAGAAGTAAAATGGAAACAACACAATTATATAACATGGTAATATATAATAAATATATATATATATATATATATATATATATGTATATATTATATACAGGGTGTCCCAAAACTCCCGCATTTGGAATATACTACGTGATTCTTACATATGTCGATGGCCAAGTTAATACATGAATTTTTTTGACAGCTATCAGTATAGTACAATATGTCGTTATTGAACAGATATTTTGCAACGTTATGTTGCGATATTAATTGTGTAATTTATTTATAAGTTCCGAAACAGAAATAATTTTTTAATAAAAATGTCATTGTATATTCTGTAATATTCTCGATGTTGTAAGAGAACCTTCGTGATGGAATCTTTACTACTTGTCACCATGTCTGGCTTACATTCAGAAACATTACCTAAGTGATTCCATGTATCATCTTATCTTATTATTCCTCGAATGTTAAATAAAGATAAAATGATACACAAGGGCATTTGATAATGTTTCCGAACGAAGCCTGCGAAGCGCGCGAAATATCAGCTTCAGTGATTAGCGAACTTTAATCGCCAATAATTTAAGAGCTATTATAGCCTCGACATTTTCATATTAGCATTTTCGTTTTAGAATGTTCCAAAAAATTTGCTCGTAAAAGGAAATGCGGTAGTTTTGAGATATCCTGTATATATATATATATATATATATATATATATATAAAATACTTAAAATATCTATATATAGCATATTGATTTAATTGTCCATATTAATTAAATACTTTATTTTAAATAATTTAACATTTATTTTACAGTTTTTAACTACATTTCAATATTTATTTAATTTTCATATGTTTAATACTCGGTTGTCTCTGCAGTCATATTGAATTGTGACGTCAGAGACGAGAAATGACATGTAAAAAGTTTCTTGCATCGTATAATTTTATCTTGTACTTTTCTCTTAAAAACGATATTTTTATCTTGTACTTTTCTCTTCAAAATGATATTTTTGTATTCTTAAAACTTGTAAAAAATACCAGAAAGTAAAAGATATCTGTCCAATAAATCACGTAAAAGTGTAAAATAATTTTTTAAATAATGGTCACTGTTCAGCTATCAGAAACCACTGTGATCTGATGAATTCTGATAGCTGAGCAGTGATCATTATTTCCAGAATTATTTTACACTTCTACGTGATTTTACACTTTCTATGTGATTTATTGGACAGATCTTACTTCCTGATATTTTTTACAAGTTTTAAGAATACGAAAATATCATGTTTAAGGAAAAAATACAAGATAAAGATACACAAGAAACTTTTTACATGTCATTTCTTGTCTCCGACATCACACAACCCATGTCGTACCGCGAGAGAACCGAGTCTTAAGTGTAAATATTACTAGTATCAGATACAGGCTCTATTAAATATAATGGACAATCATAAAAGTTTCTTAGCAATCACAATTTAATGCTCAATTTTGTCAACTCTTTCACAGAATAGACAAGGAAAAAATAAAAGATGATTAATAAAATTACCTGTTTGTAGATTTTGTTTTATTAATGGCTTCAGCATGATGCTTATACCATTCTTCTAACTCTTTCTTTGCAGCTTCTCTCCATTCTTCTTTCTTTTTTTCCTCTTCTGCATCTATACAATTTGAATATTATGTTACTTATATTATTCTTATATATAAATATATTTTAACAATTTGTTTAACAATATATTTTGATCATAATTTAATACCTTTTTCTTCAAGACGTGTTTTCTGTTCTTCCCTCCACTTTTTTATCTTTTCTGGTTCTTCTTTAATCGGAGGAACTGGTTCTAAATATATATACATACATACATACATACATACATACATACATACATACATACATACATACATACATACATACATACATACATACATACATACATACATACATACATACATACATACATACATACATACATACATACATACATACATACATACATACATACATACATACATACATACATACATACATACATACATACATACATACATACATACATACATACATACATACATACATACATACATACATACATACATACATACATACATACATACATACATACATACATACATACATACATACATACATACATACATACATACATACATACATACATACATACATACATACATACATATATACATACATATATATATATATATATATATATATATATATATATATATATATATAAAAGTTCATAATATAATATTCATGTCTTCATAATATTAACTTTTCAAGAATAAAATAATAAGACTAAATATTAAAATAATTTCACACCTGATGCTGTTGGTGGAATTTGTGCCTCTGTAGATTGACTAATAGTATCTATGATTTCAAAACTACCTTCAGCATCCCCTCCTGGGCCAACTTTTAGATTTCCAAATTTTCCAGATAGGTCATCTATGAGACATTGTTTAAATCAGTGCTATTCAGAATTTGTAACTTTCGGTTTGCGAATTAATATGTATCAGTATATAGACCAATTATCTTTTTTATTCCTCACTTCCTAATTATCTTTTATAGCATGTGACAATGAAGTTTGAGATTAGTCTGAGATTATTAGATATTTCTGACAGTGAATATTGCAAAAGCATAGTCAAAATTAAAAATGTTGTACAATAAATTAAATTCGGTTAACAAAAATAAAATAAAAGTACGTCTTAACTGTTTCGTGTTAAAAATTAAAAAGCAATATTTCACATTTAATTTCATCTTTGTGCCTTTTATTAGGATAATTGACGATATCATCGAGTATCTCCTACATCAGCTGTGGAACTATTTTGGACAGAGGCTCTCAATGTGTTGCATTGTTGCGCTTATCGGTGCGAATCTGTTAAGTTTTTGACTAACACACCGCATGTAACTCAGAATTTAGAGACAGTATCTACTGAAAATTATCGGAAAGTGGATCGAAATGTATGGATTCAATAGAACCTAAAATATAGAAGTATTTTAATGGACTTTTTATTTGTGTTCTTTCACTGCGCTTGACTCCTAATGCCCTTGCTCTTCATTGTTTATTTATATACACACACACATACACACACATATATATGTATATATATATATATATATATATATATATATACACACATACATATGTATATATACAAATAAGTATAAGATATAGATATATCTTATCATGTGTCCACTGTGTTTAATCTTTATTTTGAATTTTTATTTTCAAAATTTAATATTTATTTCTATTGTGTATAGAGCCTATAGCATCTAATAATAATAATAATGTTTTTAAATAGGACTGATGCATATAAAAAACTTTTAATAATCTCAAACTAATCTCTTCCCTAATATCAACTGCTGCAAAAAAAGCAGCTATAAAAAGAAAGTTACAAAGTGAAGAATAGGAAGGAAAGGTAATCAGTTTGAATATCAATACATATCGATTTCAAGCTTAAAGTTACAAATCTTGAATCTAGCAACAAGTCTAAGTTTATGATATTTGTATAATACAAATAAAAAATTACAATTAAATATTATGAATATTTTCTTATTTATATTATATAAATTTCTATTTACCTTCGTTATGACCTGCTGCTGCAGCCAGAGTTACAGCCATTGGTGTAATGTCATCTTCTAAACCAGCTAACTGATCTTGCTCCCTTGCTAGAAATTCTGCTGCTGGATCTACATCAGGTTCATTGACAAAATTGTCACCAAATGCATCCATTATCTAAAAAGAAAAAATATATTGATGTACATACATCTGTAAAAAATAAAGTATACTCTCAAAATTATTTTGTCTATATTAAGATGGAATAAAATAATAAACATTGTGTGAATAATATAAAATATATGAATAATATATAATATACTAAATTATGTCTTGAAAAATGAAATTAAATGTCAGTAACATTTTGAGCAACATCTATTATTAAGGTTAATCAAATCTTTCGCTAATCGAAATACTAAGTTTAATATTTATTTATTACACGACAAATTTTTTTACTTGTGTGTACTTGCACGGCGTAAAAATATAATCCACGTATAAAAGAAACTATGAAATATATGTTCTTATCCAAGAGAAACACCTCCAACTAATCCAATTGCACCTTTAATCAGAGAAGAGCATGAGAGCGACCATTCCGGTCTTTTTCATGACACCGTTGAAAATCGCAAGTACGCAAGCGCTACCAATGTCTATGACCAGGGAGTCGATCATGTAACTTTTCCCCTAGGACGGAAACGTGAAAAGTGAAAAGTTTCACGTGAACTTATGATCATGTATGATTTTGCGGGATCATGTAACTCTCTCAAACATAAAAATGTGAAATTTTTCACGTGAACTTTTTCGCCATGTACCTTGGTGGCGGAAAGGCAGAAATCTAGAGAATTGATAAATATGCTTCGGAATTAGAGAAGATTAGGGCTGCGTTAGGATTAAGTGTACATATACAATTGATTATTAAAAGATGTATAATACTGTACCAATAAAATAATTTTCATTAGCTATAAAACCTATGAAACTCTGTTTCATGATTTCACTTTCCATGCATCCAAGCTACATACATAATCGCTATACGTGAAAAGTTTCACGTAAAGTTACATGATTGACCCCCTGGGCATCGATCATGTAAGTTTTCCCCTAGAACAAATCAGTAAGAAGTGACGATCTCATGTGGATTTCATCATTTTGTGAGAGTGCGTCGCCATGGACAAGGAAATAGCGGAACGGAATAGTCAGTACAGTACATACAGTAGCGCAACTCTGTCGGCACCTTTGATGTAGTGTGTACGAAGTTGAATTGCACATGCGCGAGCTAAGTAGGTAACCAATCATAGATCTGCGGTGCTGTATTAGACTGCACTAAAATGTTCTATCTCGCTTTCATCAAGTTTTATATAAATATCTATTTTATTTAAATATATATCTATTTTAAGTACATTGAATGTATATACACTACTTTCTCTTTTTCTAACTTATTATTTATATGCTAACATCATATTTAAGATATATATAAATTAAATAAAAATAATATAAATATGATATAAATACATAGCTAATAATGAAAAATATTCTATAGACAATATAAAATATAAATATCAAATATCAAATATAAAAGTCAAAAAATAATTAAAAAAATATACATAAAAATATATAAATATTGATTAATAAAAAGGAAAACTATATTATATTATTAACTTTGATAAAAAAATTGCATAAAAAATATAAAAATATAAAAAAAATATTTAACATAAGGAAATAGTATATAAAATAAAAGTATGTATTTAATTAATATTATTACTTTAAAATAAAAACAAATGTATATATATATATATATATATATATATATACATTTGTTTTTATTTATATATATATATATATATACATTTTTTTTATTAAAATATAAAAAAAATGTATATATAAAATATTTAATTAATATTATTACTTTAAAATAAAAACAAATGTATATATATATATATATATATATATATATATACATTTGTTTTTATTTTAAAGTAATAATATTAATTAAATACATACTTTTATTTTATATACTATTTCCTTATGTTGAATATTTTTTTTATATTTTATGCAATTTTTTTATCAAAGTTAATAATATAATATAGTTTTCCTTTTTATTAATCAATATTTATATATTTTTATGTATATTTTTTTAATTATTTTTTGACTTTTATATTTGATATTTGATATTTATATTTTATATTGTCTATAGAATATATATATATATATATATATATATATATATATATTTCTTTAATTTATAAGATTTAAAAAATACAATTATTTAAAATTTAAAATTATTAAAATTATTAAAATTATTAAAATTATTAAAATTTAAAAATAATACAAAATTTAATGAATAAATAGAAATACAATACAATACAAAAAATATTTTTATATAAAAAAACAATTTATTTTAAAAGCATTATAAATATACTTATACATATATACAATTACAATTATGTTAAATAGTTCATTTACTTTTAGAATAAGAACAAATAATTTTCAAAGGAAATAACGTTTTTTTAAATTTTCAATATTCTAAATTTATAATAAAATAAAATCTAATAAAAAAAATCTTAAATCTCTAATAAAAAAAAATCTATAATAAAAAAAATGGAAAATAATTAATCTGTATAAATCTTTATAGAGATTAACTATTCTCCAAAGAGAAAATAACTCTTCGTTCTTAATTTTATTTTCTCTCATTAATCACTATTCACTGAACACTGAACTATTCATTAATCAATATTCAATATTCACTCAATACTGAACACCCTTATTTATTTTCTTTAACACGCCTTAACAGAATAAATTCTTTATGATTTCACTTTATATGTCAGATGTTTGTTCCGCTAGTATGTTGGATATTTAAATGACAGAGAACGCTACAGAAAAACCCATAGACATTTATACTATACACTAGACCACTAACTCCTCTATTTATTGGGGGTCAATCATGTAACTTTACGTGAAATTTTTCACTTTTCATTTTTCACTTTTTACTTTTCATTTTTCACACCTTGATATTTCACGTGAAACTTTTCATGTACAGCGATTATGTATGTAGCTTGGATGCGTGGAAAGTGAAATCATGAAACATAGTTTTTATACATAGGTTTTATAGCTAATGAAAATTATTTTATTAGTACAGTATTATACATCTTTTAATAATCAATTGTATATGTACACTTAATCCTAACGCAGCCCTAATCTTCTCTAATTCCAAAACATATTTATTAGTTCCTTAGATTTCCGCCTTTCCGCCATCAAGGTACATGGCGAAAAAATTCACGTGAAAAATTTCACATTTTTATGTTTGAGAGAGTTACATGATCTCGCAAAATCGTACATGATCGTAAGTCCACGTGAAATTTTTCATTTTTCACGTTTTCGCCCTAGAAGAAAAGCTACATGATCGACCCCCTGAGCTTGAAACTTGATCCCAAAATGTATTACATAATATGACGTAAGGGGGACAAATAATGTCACGTGATCAAAACGTGGTCACGTGGTCATGCGAATGTAATATAGCTGATGCACTATAAGCATAGATATTTTTATTAAAAATCTTAAATATTTCCATTCTTCAAATTCTGCTCTAGAAATTTTTTTCATTTTATATTAAATAAATTTCTTTATCTAAATCTGATTATATATATATATAAAATATATATACCTATTTCACATGACCAAATACTTTGTAATATATACATATATATTTCTAAAAGACGTAACAACTTTTTGTTAAAGAAACTTTTTTCTTCAAGAAATAAATAAAAGTTATAACAATTATCGAAAAGAATAAAAAAACATTACATATTTGTTATTCAAATATATATAAAATTCGTGTGCGATATATATAGCATATATAGGATTTTCATGCGCATGCGTGCCTCCTTACTTCATACGCATGCACATGTGTTTTTGTACATGCTTTTCAGGGTCATGTATTTGAGGCAAGTTAGCAATCTAGTAAATATAAATGTCTATGGAAAAACTCGAGAAGAAATGTGACAGAAAATTAGTTACTTGATTGGTTACCTACTTAGCTCGTGCATATGCAGTTTAATTTTATATATGTTAAAATCGGGAAAGTTGTGCTATTGTATATACTGTGGAATAATAACGGAAAGGAAATATGGTGAAGGCTAACCAATCAGAATGATTCCGTTCCGTTTTTTCATGGCCGGGTTCTCCATGGCAAACATTTAACAGAACGAATTGAGTGACACTCGTTTCATCACGTCCCGATTGACCACTAGCCACTCATAGCGCTTGAACAGTGGAAACATTCTAGACGCCGGCCCCTGTAAGTGGCTAGTCAATCGGGACATGCTCAAACGAGTGTTACCCGAACGGATTTATTACGGAATTTAATCTGTTATCAGATACATCGTTGGACGGCCGGACATAAAGCCACTTTAATCGTTCTCTTCACCCGAGAAGACATCCAAAAAAAAAGCAATTTTCGCATAATATGATATACAATATTTTAATATATATGATATTATAATATTAAATATAGAAGCTACGGCAGAAAACAAAGTGGACGAACAAATATTGAGACAGACGGTGCGTAACGAGCAGCCGGGAGTGAATGTGGAAGACGAATTGGCGGATACCGTAGCGAAAATCGACGAACAGACCGAACGTACAGAATCGAGGGATCAAGATGGAATATATAAGTCGACTGGACTTCAAAATTGAAGGATGACTGGGAGGAATTCGTGGAGCGGATTGACCTATACTTCGAGGCAAACGCCATAGCGGAAAAGAAAAAACGAACTGTTGACGAAAATAGATGCAGAAGCGTACAAAGTGATGCGAAAAGTGTGTGCTCCGGTCAAACCGAAGGACGTTTCCCTCAAGGAAAAAGTGACCAATTACATTAAACCGAAGATCAATAAGACAGTGTTGAGAGCGCAATTCTGGGAGAGGAAGCAAAAAGAGGAAGAAACGGTCACGCAACTCTACTGCATAGCCGCGTTACGCAGTTTGGCGACGGAATGTGATTTCGCAGACGAAGAAGAAGCCATAAGAGATCAATTGTTGAGCGGAATTCGGAGCAAAACGATCAAAATTGCGCTGTTCAAAGTTAACAATCTGATTCTGGACGTCGCGATGAAAACAGCCGCGGCGATTGAAGAGGCAAACAAGGCTGCCGAGGAATTCGAAACGGGGACACAAAACGAGAAGAAGATTGCCGAAGACGACACCGAGGTCTATCGAGTTCGGACTTGGCGTCAAAATAAAAGGAACGGACAACGGAATATGAGACAGCGGCCAAGAGAGCAGAGCGCGGCGAACGACGGGTCAACCGGAGACGCGGGTAAAACGCACGTGTTGTGGAAAAGAAAATCATCAGAAGAATCGCTGTTGGCGTACAAAACACTGCGATGACTGTGGTCGTCGCACCTGCGGGTGATATGCAGAGCGAAACCACAATGAACATGAAAAACATTCAACAAGTCAATAAGGAAACGAGCGCCACGGACTCCGAATCAGAAAGCAAATGATACGATAAGGTTACGTTTACAGTAGGTAGCGAAATAAAATCGTATAATCTTTTAAAAATAAAACCGCAATTTTTAGGAGTTAAAGTCGAAGGCAGGCCGGTAAAAATGGAAATAGCTGGAGGTTCCGAGGTATCGCTGATCAATGAACGAGACTGTAGTACATTGTTTTCAAATAAAAAAATTGAATCGGCAAACATTAAATTGATTTATTTCGGCGGCGAAAGACGAAACGCAGTGGGGATGATCCGGGACGTAATGATCAAGTACGGTCGCGTAATGACAACAGGCGAACTATATTGTAGTAGGTAAACACGGGAAGCCACTAATCGGCAGAGAATGGCTATATAAGCTACAGCTTTGACCACTGGGTATAAACCGAGCGACAGACACGAACAGGCGTGGAGCAACGCAAACGATAAGGCGACGGCGACGATAAGGACAACAGAAAAAGAAAACGAAAATCTCGATAGTATACGGAAGAAATTTCTAGCAAAGTACGAGCACCTATTCTCAGCGGGATTAGGAATGTACAATAAAACTGATTTCATACATAGAAAACACACAGCAAACGAACACAATTCCGATATATTGTAAGTCGCGAACGCTACCGTTCGCAATGAAAGATAAAGTGGGCGCGGAAATAGACAGACTAGTAAAAGAAGGAGCGTGATCACCGGTAGGGGAATGGGGTATACCGATTGTATCAATAGTCAAACCCGACGGATTTCTAAGACTGTGCGGAAACTATAAACTCCCCGTTAATAGAACAATCATTATTGATAGATCCGATCCCGAGAATCGAGCATTTAATAGCGAATTTATACGATGCCGTCTATTTTTCGAAAATCGAGCTGAAAGAGGCATACGCGCAAGTGCCAGTGAGCGCAGATTCGAAGCGGTATCTAACACTGAGCATGCACAAAGGGTTATATCAGCCGAACAAACTGTCATACGGTGTCGCATCCTGGTTTTTTTTAAAGGCAAATGGAGCAAATTCTCGCAAGTATGCCAAACGTGAACATATTTTTAGACGACATAATAATAAAGGGCCAACGATTCACGAGAATCTACAAAACACGGCGGAAGTGTTAGATAAACTAAAAGAATGCGGATTAAAAATAAAAAAATCAAAATGCATGTTATTAACGACTAAGATTAATTATCTAGAGCTAGAAATAGACAAAAATGGAATTCACACATTGCCAGAGCGAGTAGAGGCGATCGATAAAATTCCGACTCCGAAAAATGTGAAAGAATTACAGGCATTCCTGGGAATGATAAACTATTATATTAAATTTATAGAGAATCGAGCGGAAAAGTTGCACCTACTGTACGAGTTGTTAAAGAAAAAAAAATTCAAATGGTCAAGAGAGTGCCAAGAAGCATTCGAAAGAGCAAAAAAAACCTGAAATCAGCGGATTGTTCACAAATTACGAACCAGATAGACAGTTAATATTAATGTATGATGCATCGAATTACGGGATCTCAGCAATTCTTTCACAGCCGTAAAGAAAAAATAGACGGCCATTTCTTTCTTAATGCCGGAAGGAGAATGATCCATCGCGTATGCATCAAAAACATTGGCGGCAAGCGAACGTAAATACGCCGCGATAGATAAGGAAGCGCGAGCGATAGTATTCGGAATCATCAAGTATTATGGTTATTTGTACGGAAGGAACTTTATTCTGAAAACTGATCATCAGCCGTTGATTCGAATTTTCGGGAAAAAAGGAAAAATTTTCCCGAAAAAAGGAATTTCGATAATGGCTACGAGGCGCTTGCAGCGTTATGCAAACTTTTTAAGCGCTTTTCAATATCAAATCATGTACGTCAAATTCGCGAGAAACAGCGCAGACACGTTACTGATACCAAAAGGAAGCGAACATACGAAATCAGAATATACATATTTGAATTATATTGCACTAGAGGCACAAGTTTGTTTGGACGACAGATTTATAGCGCGCGAAAGTAGGACGGATAAGACATTAGCAGAAGTTAGAAGATATCTAGAACTCGGATGACCAAACAGAAAAACGTTGTCAAGCAGTTTGTTGCCATTCGAAACGAGAAAAGATGAGTTAGCGATAAAACAAGATTGCGTGATGTGGGGATATCGAATCATAATATCGAGTAAATTACAGGAAGTACTAAACGAACTACACGAAAATCATGCAGGTAAAGATGAAATTGGTAGCGAGATCGTTTTTTTGGTGGCCACAAATAGATAAGCAAATAGAGGAACTAGCGAGAAGTTGTCGCGACTGCGCAGAATTCCATGACAACCCGTCCGCAGCACAGCTACACTCGTGAAACTGGCCAGAGAAACTATGGGAAAGAGTGCACACCGACTTCTTGGGACCGTACAAAGGTCATAATTTTCTACTGTTAGTAGATGCGAGGACAAAATGGCCCGAGATTTTTGTCATAAAGTCGATAATCGCGAAAAAAACCATAAATGTATTCCGGCAGACATTTGCGAGACACGGAACTCCGATTCAAATAGTCAGCGACAACGGACCGCAATTTACGAGCAATGACTTCCAAAAGTTCTTAAGTAATCTTGACGTTAAAAATGAGCGTCGAGCGTCAGCATAAAAAGTCAGTCTTACGCTTTGATTTTTTATACAAAATTCAATATGGCTGCTTATTGAGTTTTGTTTTAAATGACAGTGTGATATTAGTGCTAAAAATGCCAGTTTGTTGCGTTCAAAATTGCAAGAGTCGGACCGGTCGTAGTAACAAGGAAAATTACAATTATGTATTGTATTATTTTTCCAAAGAGCATGGACTACGAAAACAATGGCCCAAAGCGTGTCAACGCTTAAGGAAAAGGAAAGGAAAAGGATGTAAAACTCAGCTATGCCCTAATAGCACGCGTACATTCTGAATATGTTCTGAGAAGATCGCAATGCGTATATTGCGATCATTTCAGAATATTCTCATACGTACCGTGATCGACTAAGTACGTTCCTATGTCCGAGGTAACACCTATGGAATTTCGCCGCGAATATTCGCAGCGAATGATGATAGTATTAGGAAAGGATGAAAACGGGAAGTTTTCAGTAGATTATGGTTGCATTCTGATATTGATTGCTAGCACTGAAAATCTATAATATACGTGACACCTACGGAAAATAAGTAAAAAAATGAAAAAATTAAAAAAAAATAAGAGAAAGTAATGATCTTTTATCTTGGTACCATCGTATGTTTCT
Source organism: Pogonomyrmex californicus (assembly GCA_024349325.1). NCBI lineage: Eukaryota > Metazoa > Arthropoda > Insecta > Hymenoptera > Formicidae > Pogonomyrmex > Pogonomyrmex californicus. The sequence goes on from JAECZD010000021.1 coordinate 2,579,752, forward strand.
AAAACGACGACCCATCCAACTTGGGATCCTGACTTGATGCTGCTTCACTTCTATGTTGAGATAAAACCTGTTACTGAAATAATGATATAAGTGAATTTTGACATAAAGACAAAATTTTGGCATAAAATATGACAGATCTAGTTAATGAATATTACTATTGTCGTATAAACAGTCGAATGTTAATATTGTTGTATAAATCAGTATCAATTTTAAAATCTCGATTACATATGTAATTTTTGTAGATAATTTAATTAACATATATAAAGCCGTGAATATATTATGTTTAATGAAAATCATTTTTCTTATGAAAATTGTTATATATTTTTTGTTTATTTGTTTATGAATTTGTTAATAATTGTATTAAATATGCGAAATATTTTTTTTATTTATATATTATATATTATAGTTAGTAGTATATTATAGTTAATTAGTTAGTAGTATATTATAGTGAATTAGTTAATTAAAAAAGATAATAATTAATAATGTTATTTTATTATTTATTTATTAAAAATGGCTTAAAAATAACGATTAAATGATGATATATTTATGACGATAATATTTCGTGAAAAATGTTGTATACGCGCGCGATAGAAAGGCGTACATATCATTTCTGTACCTCTAAGTATAACTTGAGAATATATTCGTGCGATGAAAAAACGTATGTACCGCTGCGTAAATCCTGAGAATATACGCGCGCGAGAGGAAACTGAATGATACTGTCAGTGATGTTCTAGCGTGCATCAGTACGTTACAAATAATCACAGTACAAGCAGTATGAAAATGGGATGATTCGCAGTATGTCGCATGCTGTTAGGGTGGTAAGTTTATATTCCGAACACTTATAAATATAATCTTTTCTTTTTCGTATTTTATATGTCACAAATAGGTATGATGTAGTGATACATTCTTGTAAAATCAAAATCATATTTCCTATTAATTATCTTTTATTTTAGTACACATTTGTAATATAAATGTACATATATAAGGTGAGGTCCAATCGGTCGATTAAATAAAAAAATTTTTGATAGGTGGCTCATTAAAAAATTCCTAGGCATCGGTTGATGTGAATGGTGTGTCCGATTGAAAATGTGCGCATCTGGAATGCTCCCCATACATATAATACTTATACATTATAAAACAATAAAATTGAAGGTCGAAAACAACAACAATTTGTTAACAGAATACCCTAATAGCACTCGTCTTTATTCTGAGAACGTTCCACGGGATATCATACAAGTATATGGGTGACACCCGTTTGATCACGTCTCGATTGACTACTAGCCACTCACAGCGCTTAAACAGTGAAAAAATTTTAGACGCTGGCCCTTGTGAGTGGCTAGCGGTCAATCGGGACGTGGTCAAACGGGTGTCACTCAAGTGTTCGAGATATTCTCCGAACGGATGGCGCCCGATTGCCCACGTTGCCGATTGGCCAATTTAAAATAAAATTATTTGATTGGTTGATCCAGTAGAAAATTTCCAGGCATCGGTCGCTGTAAGTAGCTGTGTCCAATTGCAATGTAGTCAAGCGGTACGCTCCCTCTCCGAACATTCGAAATACGTACTGTGATATACTGTGGAATGTATTCAGTTCCTTACTACCGCTCACTAATCCCTACCTAATCCCTAGTATGTACTGGAGAATATCCCGCAATATGGCCATAGGATGAAAATGGTTTAAAAACGGTATATCATGTAGGGCATGCATAAGGATATCCCAGACAGCCATATAGACCATGAAAATCTAAACATACGTGACATCTCTTATGGAAAATAAGTGAAAAAAATTAAAAAAAATTAGAGAAAGTAATGAAGTATTTTTTATCTTGTATCATTGTATGTTTTTAAAACGGTCACCCATCCTACTTGGGATCCTGCTCGATGCTGCTTAACTTTTATAATGGGATGAAACCTGCAACTGAAATGTTGATATAAGTGAACACGGAATTTTGACATTAAATATGATAGATCCGGTTAATGAATGTTAGTATATTGTCATATAAATAATCTTAATTTTAAAATCTCGGTTGCGTATGTAATTCTTGTGGATAATTTAATTACATATATAGATCCGTGAATCTATTATGTTTAATGAGAATCATTTTTATTATGAAAATTGTTTATAAATTGTTGAATATATTTTGTTTATTTGTTTATGAATTTGTCAATAATTGTATTAAATATGGGAAATATTTTTCTTATTTATATATTATAGTTAATTAAAAAAGATAGTAATTAATAATGTTATTTTATTTATTCATTAAAAATGACTTAAAAATAACGATTAAATGATAATATATTTATGATAAGATTTCGTGACAAATGTTATGTTTATTTTACGTTGTTTTTTAGTACACTGACAAAAAAATGACTTTAAATCATCGTCATATCATCTTGCTACTTGGGATACGATAAATGATACTCTATACAGATTTTATACGAATAATCTTAGTATATTTGTATATGATCACAGTACATTCAGTATAAATACCGAATATTCGTATGATATCATGTGCTGCTAGGATATATTCTGAAGATGAGCTTAAGAATATACGAGAAATGATATACCATTAAAATGTCATATGAATTCTCTGGTATAATAGTACGTATAACCACAGTACTTTCAGTACGAGTGTAGAATATTCGAATGATATTATGTGCTATTAGGATATTTATTATAGATAAGTATTACCATTTTTGTTTAAGCGAATGATTGTTTAATAATTTTTATTTACATTAATTATCGAATATTATTTACAATTTCATCTACCTACCAAAATACCTACAATACAAAAAGAATATTAGGTTAAAGAACACACACTATTTTCTGAGCATTGAATTACAGTTGGCACTCTTGCGGGTTAACCGTCAATTAACTTAACCGAAGATTGGTGAAAGAGGCCCTAAAAGGGTCACATCTTTTTCTGACTGATGAAATAACCGTCATAAGTAAAACTATTTTTATCCTAACCTTTTTGTTTATACACGGCTTATTGAGGGCCGCAATCAGTAATAATAACAATAAAAAATAATAATTATTATAAGAATTATTATAATAAAAATTATAATAATTTGATTTTGGATAGTACTAAAGCTCTTACCATTAAAAGTTCGGAAGTAGTTTATTTTATTACTAATAGATGTCTTATGGCACTAGTTTATCACGTGGTCTATAGACGTTGCACGAACAAGTGTAAGACAATCATTTTAAAAAGAAATGCCATTTGTTGTACCTGGTACACTCGCTTATAGCGACGTAAATAGTTTTTAGCAGCAGCGCGCGTGGTACTTCAGGCAGCCGAAGTGGAGCACATTTTCGGAGCATTCGGTGTTCTAAGTCGTCGCCCGTTCTCCGAACAGTTAGCACGTATTGAAATCGTTACTCCGGAATAGCAGCTCGATCCGTGAATTGTCGATAGCGCCTCGCATCGATTAAGTCCGTCCGCCTCTCGAACATTCATAGTGATAATTTTAGTGAGAAATAAAACTCTGTGGTTTGTGTACTTGACAATTTTCGAATTTATTTTAACCGCCTTCCTGATCATTCCAAACTATCCTTACAGCGTTTCAGTTCAGAAGTGGGAATCGGCGTCCCCCTCAAAACGCGTTTAAAGACGGGACACGCGGTAGCGGTACGGTGCACGCGATTAATTATCGCGATTGCGGATGCACGACTAAAAGAGAACGGAACGCGTTTTAGTCGACACGTGGCGCAGCCATTATATCCTCTTGCGTTCCTTCTTGAACGACGATGAATTGATCGGACAAGTTGTCCTTGGAGCAGTTCAAGGAGGAGACTCAGAGACTCCAGATCCTTGTGACGGACAATCCGTAGGTGATGCTGGACAGACTCATGTCGCACTATGAGCGCAGAGGCCCAGCGATAGAGCTTCCTAAAACTCCAACAGCGAGGAAGAAGCCGAACGAGGCGTACACGTTTTCAAAACCGCTCGACGCGGCGGGTATACTATCTCGATCCGTAGCCACCTCGAAGCCAGCTCGAGCGACGGACCTCGCAGCGATAATATCACCGAGCCCGTCAGGCTCATGCAGCAGCAGATAATGCATGCTCAGCAATAGCAAAACAGAATATTCTGCAGCAGGTGCTGGCAGCGTTCCAGCAGGCGGTTCGAAGTAGTCAACCCGTAAGGGAACCCTAATATTGATATCGAGGCGGTGGCGAATTCTCCCTGCAGCGCTTCCACAAATCCCTCTGATTCAATAAGGACTTCATTGGTAAACGCGGTGCCGACATTATCGTCGCAGATTCCTGAATTTGGAGGAAAGGGAGAAGAAAATATACAGCTCTGGCTAAATAGAATAGAGCAGGTAACACATATTCACAAGGTATCTGGCGATATGGCACTGCTCGCCGTCTCCTTAAGGTTGATGGGTCCTGTTCGCCGTTGATTTGACTATGGTTCAGGCAAAATGCTCGAATCTTGGCAAGACTTCAAGGAAACAATCCTAAAAAGATTTCAACATTATATCACATTGCATTACAGAGAATCAAAGCGAAAAAATACCACCTCAGCCAGGAATCGAACCTAGATCTCCTGCTTACCGGGCAGGCATCTTATCCTTTCGACTACCGAGGCATGTGATGATATTTATCGCAATAACGTGTTTAGAACAACAAGTCAACAATACAATGACATACACACATATACATATATTACAATATACATATATATATGTATATTCTCTCGAATTCCCACGACCGGTACTCCAGAGCGATGTCTCTCACTCGATAGATGCAGGTCGGACTGCAGCGGCGACACCCTCCAACGCCATTGGCAAATATACAAATAATCCTCCTGGAGCACGACAGGAGAGATTGCATCAAGCATGGCTCGAGCACGTAAATGGCAGTTTCAGCGCGAAAGTTTCGCTGAATATGCAATGGATAAGCTCACCATGATGTACGGCTTGGATCTGTCACAAGATAGCCAAATCCATTTGCTAATCGGAGATATTGGCAGCAGATCTTTATGGGAGACAGCAGCATCGCTGAAATGTCACATAGTGGACGCATTTCTCGACAAGATGCACGGAATCTGTGCCGCTTCGGCAGAGCCGGAAGCAGTCAGGCGACCAACGCAGCCCTAAAAACAAGGATCATTTGTCAAGAGCAACCAAACTGGGTCAGCCAACGTCGGTCAAAAGAGCGACAAGCAGTGTACGTTCAACTTCTACGGGCACGTACGTGGAATGGCGCAAGCTGAAGAGGATGGAGTCTCATGCAGTGGCCGCCTCTCGTACCAATCCAGCAGCCGCCTCGACAGCGCAGCGGATGAGTCAGGCGCAAGACACAGTAGTTCAGGTATAGTACCACGACCATAAGTTGTGGATCACCGGCGCCCCCATAGAGGTTAGAAAATTGAATAATATTAGTTGTAATTTGTATGCGTTGATAGATACGGGTAGCTCGATATTGTTTATAAATTCTCGCGTTTTTAAAAAATACTTATTCGGATTAGTAAATAAGATTAAACCCGCGACACTTATTTACAGAACGATTATCGATAAGCCAGTTGACTGGGCGCGATCCAATCAACGGTTACGTTGGCACAACACAATCACTGCAATTACGATGCGATATTGCATATCCTCGATAACACGAACATTGCTACGGATCTCGTACTAGAGCGCGACTTTCTCAACGCGCATAAGATAGTGGTTGAGTACCACACAACGGAAGATAAATCGGCAGAGAATTTCCCAAGTCAGATGTTGCACATTTTAGCATGCGAGGTTTATCGATCTACCCGACGGTTAACCCGATCGTCGTTGACGTGTCGATCGATTTTGGAACAGACACGGACGCCAGATTAAAACGTTTATTAGAGGAAATCAAAAATATGACTGTCAATAAAGTCGATGACGACTACGCGGTTAAAATAAGATTGAGGGACGACTCAATCTATGCGTTTGCTCTGACAGAACGTTTACAATTGCGAGATATAACGGTTTGTTGTCCCGTGGAATAATTAAGCCCAGTCAATCTCCGTATTGCTCGCGCGTAGTTCCTGTAAGGAAAAAGGATGGTCGCCTCCGTTTATGTGTCCATTTACGACCGCTTAACGGTCGCGATCAAACAAAAATATCCGTTCCCTATGATAGAGGATTGTATTGCTCGCCTGACTGATAAACATGTTTTTACATTATTGGACTTGCGAGACGGTTTTCATCAGATACGTGTAGATCTCGAATTGACAAAATATTTAGCGTTTGCGACCCCAGACGATCAATACGAGTATACTTGCTTGCCCTTCGGTTTTTGCGAATCTCCGGCGAAATTCTAACAGCGAAAATTGGTAAATATTCTCGATCTGCTAATACGAACAAATAAGGTCATTGTGTACGTCGATGATATTATGATCGCTACGGAAACGGTCGAAACAAATTTAAAAATTTTGGAAGAGGTCATGATTACACTCAAACGGTACGATTTTGAAATTAACTTCAATAAGTGCCAATTTCTCAAAAGTAGAATCGAATACTTGGAGTATGTTGTGGCAGATAATGAAATCACACTAAGTTCGCGGCACACGGAAGCAGTAAAGAATTTTCCACGGTCCAGATATATGAATTACGGCGTTTCTTGGGTTTGACTAATTATTTTCGGAAATTCATAGGCAATTACTCGGAAATCACTAGATCCCTTTGGCATTGTTAAAAAAAGAGGTAAATTCAACTTCGATAAAGAATGCATCGACGCTTTCGAATAGTTAAGAGTGAAATTATCGCGGGCCGTCCTTGCTTTATACAGTCCAATCGCGGAGACAAAGTTACATACAGATGCCAGTGCATATAGACGGCATAAGTGCCATATTACTCCAGAAACAAAAATCAGCCCAATGGGCACCAGTAGCGCGTATATTTCAGTCAGGGAACAAACAAAGCCGAAGTTAACTATCATAACTATGAGCTAGCGATAGTCAGAGCAATCAAAAGGTTTCATATATACTTCTATGGTATCAGTTCGCGATTATCACAGACTGTAACGCACTTGTTTTTAAGCGGTTAATAAAGCGAATTTAAACCCGAACAAATCGCCCGATGGACGCTCGCTCTTCAAAATTACACATTTAATGTCAAACACAGGATCGGAACTCGAATGGTGAACGTCGACGTGCTCAGCCGACAAATTCTGTACTCGAGTGCTCTGCCGCTGGAGAAGGAGCTCGAAATCAGGCAGCTACAGGATGCGCAACTTAAGATTCTTGCTCATGATTTAGAGTCGAACGATAAGTTTGAGTTAATAGATGATCTAATATATAGAAAAACTATATATAGAAAAACGGATAGTCGGCCACAATTTGTTGTACCGGAATGGTTTCGAACATCATAAGATGCTACCATGACGATATGGCGCACTGTGGGTTCAAAAAGACGTATCAGGGTATTATGGCAAATTATGGCAATTATGGCAAATTTGGTTTTCGACGATAAACGAATCAATGAACATTTGAACAATTACGTGACCTGCCTGATTGCGAATTCCTCGTCGCATACAAAAGAAGATGAGATGAATATGGTGCCCGGTCCCTCCGAACTATTTCAGACATTGCATATTGATCACTTCGGTCCTTTATCGATTATGGAAGACGGTTTCTGTCATATTTTCGTGGCCGTAGATGCGTTCATGCGTTTCACTTGGTTATATGCTACTAAAACCACTGGTACAAAAGAAGTGATCAATCATTTGCAGAATTCTGTTTGGTATTTTCGGAAACCCAAAGGAAATCGTCAGCGACAGAGGCACGGTGTTCATTTTTAAAGAATTTGAAAATTTTGTTAATCGGTGGCATATTAAATATCGTTGCATAGCGATAGCGTCGCCATGGGCCAATGGCATGTCGAACGAGTCAATAGGTTCCTCAAATTCTCTCTCAAAAAAACGATTAATGATTTTGAGCAGTGAAAATGCGTGTTGTCCACGGTTCAATACACAATTAATAATACCTTCCATAAGTCAATTAAAAGTTCACCTTCTAAATTAATGTTTGATTATGACTCTCAGAATCACGTGGAAAGCGCTAACTGAGCTAATTAAACTAACTATTGACAAAGACATAGACGAATTGCTAGCTCGAGATATTAAAAGAGAAATGGCTAAGGAAGCGACAGAAGAATTGAACTACAACAAAATCTATTACAACTCAAAACACACGAAATCCACGAAGTACAACGAAGGGGATTATGTGCTAATTAGAAATCTACAACTTAAACTGGGTAGCAAACTTAAACCAGTGTATAAAGAACCTTACGGTCTCTTACCTTATGGTCTCACGAGTTCTCAATAAAAATCACTATGTAATTCGCGACATTTCAGGTTTCAATGTGACATGAATACGATTGTATCTCCCGACAGAGAAACCTTGGTAAAATTAGGTTGTAGAGAAAGAAAATCTTGTGCATATCGTCATTGTTAAATAGTAAAAATCATAGCAGAGTCAAGTAGACGTAAGACTGTTCGATTCCCCTGCGCTTCTTGCTTGTTTTGTTAATTAAGAAAGTTTAACATTATTAATAAACTCGTTATTAGTTTTAAGAATATTAAATATTAAGCAATCTATAGAAATAAGTGAAGGTGAGTGCAATCTAAATTTATTGTTTGTTAATGGTCCATTCGAGACGAATGTATTAGGTGTACAAAAAAGTTCTGAGCTTTTTTTTGTAAAATTCAATCTTTATTCAAAAACAAACAAAAAAATATTAATCAGCGAAATATTCCCTGTTTGCATCAACGACCTTTTGCCATCTTTCGAGTAGCTTGCGAATTCCTTGACGATAGAAGTTCACCAGCTTCGAAGCGATAAAGTCATCAATGCATTTTCGTATCTCTTCAAATCTCACGAAATGTGTATCAGCCAAATAATGCTGCAGCGACCGGAATAGATAGTAATCGGAAGGCGCCATGTCTGGGCTATATGTCGCGTGCGGGAGAAGTTCCCAGCCTAACGCAAAGATATGGTCCTGAGTCGCTTTCGCAACATGTGATCGAGCATTGTCATGAAGCAAGATCACTTTACGACGTCCTTGGCCAGTAAATGGCCTCTTTTCTTCTAATGCATCGCTCAAATTGGTCAATTGTTGTTGGTAGCGGTTTGCCGTGATTGTTTCACCCGTTGTAACAACTCGTAATACAACACACCTTTCCAATCCCACCAAATACAAAGCAAAATCTTCTTGGCGTGGATATTGGGCTTTGGCGTCGATGTCGAAGGTTGACCAGAGTCAACCCATGATTTTCTACGTTTAGGGTTATCATAAAGAATCCACTTTTCATCGCCTGTAATGATTTTGTGCAGAAAATCTTTTTTCCGGAACTTTGAAAGCAAAGTGAGTGCAGTGTCACGCCGACGATTTTTGTTGTCTTCGGACAATTCATGCGGAACCCATCTGCCTTCCTTCTGAACCTTTTCCATCGTATGTAAACGTACGGTTTGCTGCGTAACGCCAAGCTGTTCTGCAAGCTCCTTTTCAGTTTGCGCAGAGTTTATATCCAGTAGTGCTTGCAATTCGTCCGTTTCCATCTTTTGAGGGCATCCAGCACGCGGTTTATCTTCAAGACTGAAATCTCCTTGGCGAAATTTTTGATACCATCTTTTACATGTAGACTTACAGCGTTCTCTCCATATGTAGCACAAATCATTGCAGTGGCTTCAGCAGCATTTTTCTTCAGATGAAATGCAAAGTGGATGGAAAATCGAATATGCTCTTTTGTTATTGCCATCGTGAACACTACTGATTTTTGAGGTTATGTACATCAAACGCCAAACCGTATGGCGTATTTTAGAAGGCCAAATGTCAACGTTTTAAAACCGCAAAAGGGCGGGAAGATATATAAAATTTAAATTGTTATTTCAGTTGTATGAAATCTAAAGCTCAGAACTTTTTTGCCTAAATACCTAATACAACCGAACTGTAAGACAATTATTAATTTTTAAAAACAAAGTGCCACTTGCTGTACCTGATACACTCGCTTATAGCGACGTAAATAGTTTTTAGCAGCAGCGCGCGTGGCGCTCCAGGCAGCCGAAGCGGAGCACGTTTTCGGAGCATCCGGTGCTCCGAGTCGTCGCCCGTTCTCCGAATAGTTAGCACGTATTAAAATCGTTACTCTGGAATAACATCTCGATCCGTGAATCGTCGATAGTGCGCCTTGCATCCATTAAGTAAGCCCGTCCTCTCGAACATTGTCGTTAGAGAATAGGCTTACAGAATGCCTTAAACAAATCTTAAATAAATGATTAATTTCAAAACAAAAAAAGACAGAATTCTTTTTCACTATTCAATGCTACGAACATAAAAGTTTAAAATTGGCAGCATGATGCAGAATACGACTCTGCTCCGTAGCTGTCGAAATGTGTTGTATTGTGTCGTAACAGAAAAGCACGTATAGCGACACTGTGTTATATTGTGTCAACTGTGTCGCTTGTGCTGGAGAGTTCCCACATATTAGCATACTTCGCACACGTCAATAATGTTAGACAAGGACGGATATACGCTATCCTTGTTTTCCGACAATGCCGTTTCGGTCACAAAATACTTTTAAGCCTAGTCTACAATGACATAAGACTATAACTGTGTATATTGTGACGTAAGGTTGTTAAGCATAAGAAATGAAAATAATTCATTTAAGTAGCTTCTTACAACCACGCCTTACAGCCTTATAACCTTATGTTACGTCATTGTAGACTAGGCTTTAGCCTACTTGGGCCAGAAAGCAGTAATGTGACTCTCAAAAAGACAGCGGTCTATGTGCCAACCCCACTTCCACATGGTAAGAGTCGGTAACGCCGAGATACCCCCTCGGCGGCTGACGGGACTCTGGCTTCCGGTAGACCGCATGCACCGGCACGTGTGTCTGGGTTCGGGATGGGCGGTCGGTCTCGCTACGGGCGTCGCGGTCACGGTACGAAATTCCGGGTGTATGCCCGGAAAAGTAGGCCGAGGGCAGATGCCCTTAATTGGGCTTGTGCCCGTGATTGGGCTTGGTTGACGTTAGAAGGGGTCAACGCAAGGACACGAGCGTCCGTCTGGGCATGGAGGCTTATCTCTCCTCCGGACGGGCCAATGGACAGAGGAGGGAATTGGCGGTGGGATACATCTCGACTCCCGAATCTGAAAACAGGGCCGGCCCCTGCCGGCGGGGGCATCGGGATGCGACTCCTTGGGCGGGCGGTCCTAGGCCGGTACTCGCTTGGGACGGTCGCTATCCCGCCGTTAGGGTAGATAACCTTCACATTAGGAGGTCGAATAGAATACCCGTCTCGATATTATTATCGAGACAGATTGTCTGGAATTCATGTGGATTCTTTAAGTTTCGGGAAGGGGAGATGGGAGACGAACGGATGTCCGCATCCTGGTGCCCTGGTGCTCGACATCCTCAAACGGGGATCTACTTTTCTCCTCATATAAAAACTCGGAAGCAGGGACACGAGTACGGGCGATGATTAGGCGCCGGCATCTCCTCGGAGATGCCGATGATGCCACACATCACCAACAAGGATCCGCCTTCCCCCTCGTATAAAAACTCGGAGGCGGGGACACGGGTAGGGGCGGTGGATAAACGCTGGACCCGCGGGTCCATGATGTCATACATCGCTAACAGAGGACTGCCTCCCCCTCATATAAAAACTCGGAGGCAGGGACATGAGTAGGGGCGGTGGATCGACTCCGGACCCACTCACAGAGAGCCAGTGGACCCTAGGAAGTCACACACCGCCAAACAGAGCGTCTGTCTTCCTCTATATAAAAACTCGAAGGCAGGGACACGAGTAGGGTGGCGAATGACCTAGGGCCGGATCTCGAACTTCACTTCCCACCAAAACAGGGATCCGTCTCCCCCTGGATAAATAAACGGAGAGCGGACTGGGGCTAGATGGCTTACCACACTCGGTGGAAGTGTCTGGCACAAATGGCGTGGCCTGATCGGTAGACGGGTCGGACTCTTCTCGGCTGGTAGCAGGCTGCCGGGGCGGCACATCCTTCCGCAATAGTCCTGCCCCCCTCTCTTCTCGTCGGAGGGCGTGTTCTTCGGGAAATCAGCTAGGGGATCCGGCCTGAACGTCAACACAGGCGTCCGTCTAGTGGGAGTTCCGCATCATCCCACTATAAACCAACCGGATGCGGCGCGCAGGGGCAGGCTCTCTAGGATAGTAAACTAGGGAATCCGCATCACTATACAGGAGGTTGTACCCCCTAAGGCGAGACTTTATAGGGCGGATTTTTTGGAGGGATCTCCACACTTTGTGGAGATTATCGACCTCATCTGGGTGCACTCCTTCATGGTGTGTCACCTTGATGTGGTGAGGAAGCTCCCTGCCCCTATGACCACTTGCTGGCAGTACCGGGGTCCAACCCCGGGAACGCCCGGGTGCGAGGGCTCAGGATCCAAGGCACACCATACGGACCCTCTTCGCTATGACGGGAAGGTCTGTACTCTGGGCCCGGTCCCCCAGTAGAGTGTCAAATCTCCTTCGGGAGATCCGACCCAATGGGCCGGTAGGGGATGCGGCGACCCTGACTAGAAACGCCCGGGGGCGCCGATAGGGGGAGGTCTGCTCCCTGTTCGCAACGACGCGGGTGTTTCCGCAGGCGTGTCGCCGTGTCGCTGGGTGTTCCTGGCGGCACGACTCGACACAAGCCAGGGGGGAACGGTGCTTCGCCCAGGAGAGTGACGGGCTGTGGGGCCGCTCGGACGTTTCCGAGGCAGGGCCCACAGCCTGGGTGTCGTCGGGGCCGCTCGGACGTATTCTGAGGTCAGGGTCCGGCGGCACGATGTGTTTGGAATAAATCAGACTCCTTAGTCTAGGCAGCCGGTCTGGGGGAAGGCCACCCCGAATAAGAAACCATTTCAAATATTATGAAATAAGTTTCTTTAAAAAAGTTTTTTACTGGCCCAGAGTGAATGGTCACCCAGAACCCAGAACCCGTGTTGGTGGGGATAGTGTCCCGGTCTCCCCGCGTTGTCGGACGACGGGCGGTCCGCTGAGTTGCCAGCGTGAGACTACTGGCTAGCGCTGACGAGCCAGTAGGGCCCAGGGCAACCTGGACGTTTCGCCCGCTTCCAGGTCCATCGCGACGGGCGACCTCGCCCACCCCGTGGGCCACGGGTGCGGACATATCCGAGATAGTCTCGAACGAGGAGGACCCTCCATCCATCTCTTCTGCAGCCTCGGAACGTATGTCTCTAAAGAGATCACGGGGATGCTCTCCGATTAGGGGGGAATACGTTGGCCTAGCGAAGGCCAAGAGGCAGCTCTTATCGAGCTGCAGAAGGAGGAAGCAAAGCTGAGGGGCCTCATGGGAGCTCGACCCTCTCGAGCCATGGGAATCCCTACGGCAGAGGCAGAGGAGGTGGACCACTTCTCGATCTAGGAGCTAGTCCAATGGATCGAGGGACAAATGGAGCAGATCCAGAAGGTGGCATCCACCTCCAAAAATTTAAAAAGGGGTACATCTGCTCCCTGAGGGAGGCGAGCAAGGCTATGGTCTGCATGGCCGTTGCAATAAGTCGACGCGTCTCGGCTGATGACGAAAGATGACGCTGAAGAACAAGCGCCTGCGGGAGCAGGTCCAGGACCTCCAGCGTCACCCCTGGAGAGGTGGGCCTACCTGCATATGCAGGGTCGGACCGAGAAGAGGCAGCTTCAAAGCCCGCTCGGGACGGAGACTGGTCCACCCCATTGACTCGGAAGAGTCGACGGGAGAAAGATGGAGAGGGGAGATCCTTCCCGGTCCACCGAAGTAAACCGTGAGGCCTTCTACGAGAGGCCTGGGGAGAGCGGGCGACTCGCCTTCTCTGCTCGGCGAGCAGACCTTCCGATTATTGGAGGACTCCGTCGTCGAGAGGGTGAGCGCCCGACTAGAGGAAAGGCTTACAGCTCTTGCCGCATTTCTGTCCCTTCCGGATGGGGGGCCTACGGGCCGGGATGACGCCGAGCCTGCCTTGGTACTCGCACCGGTTTCGGTGATCCGGAAAACGAGGGGTGGCGGCGCGCGGACCGCCCCCTCTGGGCCCATCCCTTCCTCCTTCAGGGGAGGCTAGAGATCGGGCCGCGGAGAGAGGAGTGCGGAAAGGAGTCCCGCAACAGGACCCTACTCCTCCTTCGCGACCCTCTAGTCTCGAAAAGGGAAAGAAGGAAGTCCTTCCGCCCCAGACGGGGCGGAAGAAGAAAAAGAAGAAGAAGAAAACGGCCGCGGTGTCGATAAAGCGTGCTGCCGGGGGGCTCATATGAGAAGACAATTCTCAAGGTTCGCGAGAAAATAAATCTCGCGACCTTGGGGATCCAAGGGTTGAGGCCCAGACTGGTACTGGGGGCCTCATTTTGGAAGTCCCGGTGAGGGATGTGGCCCTAAGGCTGCCCAGTTCGCCGAGCGGCTGAGGGCCATGGTCGGCCCAGATGGGATGCGAGTCGGTCGTCCCGTCCGGCGCGCGGAATTGTGTCCGGGGGCTGATCGATTACCCCCGAGGAGGTGGCGGCGACCATTGCCACCAAAGGTGGGTGCCAACCCGGAGAAGTCCGGATTGGTATAATCCAGCGCTCCCCGGGCGGACTGGGGTCCGTTTGGGCGAAATGTCCTATAGCGGCCGCCATTAAGGCGACCAAAGAGAGGAGGATCTGCATCGGGTGGATCATGGCTCCATTGAGCCACTAAAGGCCCGCCCGATGCAGTGCTTCAGGCACGTGAGGGCACGTGAGGGCAGGGTGCAAAAGCGTGGTGGACCGCAACGATTGCTGCTATCGCTGCAGTCAGCCAGGTCACCGCGCTGCCAGTTACACCGCCGCGCCGAGATGTCGGCTTTGTGCGAAACTCGGCCGCCCCGCGGGGCACAGACTGGGTAGAGGGGCTTGTTCCAAGCCCCTAAGCAGCCAAAGGCGCGTAAGGTGGGGCCGGCACCCGCGAGGGAACCGCCCCAATCGCAAGCCCCAAAGAAGGGGCCAGATAAACCCTTCGGAAAGAAGGGGAGAGTGGACCCGGGCCGAAAACTGGCGGGGCCACCAAGAAGAAGGGAGGTCCTCCTTTCAAAGAAGGAAGCACTCGCCCTGGCCCCATCAAACAAAACTGGTTGTAAACTGACCGGTAAGGGTGAAGATAAGGAGGAGTCAATGGACACCACGTAGATTCCTCCCCACGTAGGGGGCTCCGAATATCGAGCCCCTCCTCGAGAGGTGTGGAAGGGAGTGTCGTGGCCACACTCCCCCTAGTAGGGGCGTATTAGCGCTGGGGAGAGTCTGGAAGTATGCCTAGCGTTCCCGGACTCCCGCCCGTGTAACGCTGGTAATGCCACCATGGAGTTTTAGTGGGTAGTGGGAAAGATTATTTCTCCTCTAAGTCCCACACTCTCCCGATAGTCTTATACCCGGAAGGTCAGGGCGTAAAAGCATTTCTCCACAAAAGAAAAAAGAAAAAAGAAAGCAGTAATGTTATGGGGATAATAGATGCCCTCTTTTTATTAATTTTATTTTTGCATATACAAATATATGTACAAATTTTAGTTAACAGTTATATAAATATATTAGAAAAGTAATGGATAAAAAATAATTAACCATTCTTGAGTTCTAAAAAAAATTAAACAATCATAAAAAGGCTTGAAAGAGTCGGCGCAGTAATTGGAGCGCAATAATATATAACAATTTATTAAACGATAGTCATAAACTAAACAGAAATAAAATTAAATCAAATAACGATACATAATAATTAAATACGTATCGACACGTTTGAGCCCTCTAGCGCAAAGAAATACCGTTCAGTAGTAGTAGTTCATCCGTATACATAATTTCATACAATTGACTACAAAACCTGCTGACTGTCACATTTCCAAAATGGTCCAAAGTAGCTGCACGATTCAGGAACAATAAAAATATGGACTAATAGTTCCATATTTCAACGCAATAAAAATTTTTTCCATAAAAGATTAAATACATAAAATTGTCCGTCATAATAAAAAATTTAAAGATTTCAGATAGAGTCATATTAAGAGATAACCAAGTGAAATTAATTATGTCCACAGTTATTAATTTATTTCACTCGCTTATTTCTTAATATGTGACTCTATTTGAAACCTTTAAAAGTTTTTGTAACAACTCTAAAATGAAAAATGATTAAATTCTTTTTATTCGGACTTGGGACTGATAGTGAAGTTACAAAATCTGTATATGTGCATTCTTGTGCGCATGTGTGAGAATAAATATGTTAATATGTATATATGTATGTATGTATATATGTAAATATTTAAATAGGAGATATAATTTTACTGTCAGTCCCAAGTCCGAAAAAGAAAGAGGGTCTCGTTATTTAATCATTTTTCAAATGACAATTTTTATTATAATTTGCTATCAATTATCAAGATATTCCATATATATAATATAAATATCTAAATTCGATATAATATAAATCGAATCTAGTAATACAAAATGGTTCATAAAGAGGATTAATTAAAAAGTAATAATTGATGTGTCATCGTAGTTTTAAGTTTTCATGTTTTCTATAAGATTAAATTCTAAAGATATTAAATTCTTTTGTAACAAATGTTATAGTGAAAAATATAATCTAACTGAAATTTTACGATACAATATTACTCGCATTTGGTCCAACTTTGACTTGATTTTTAATTTAATGAAGCATAATTGACAGCGACTTTATAGCGATGCGGACAAGAATTTTATTCTATCACTTTATTTTAATGTATCAATTTTTTCTTAAGCCTGGCATTAATTTGTAATGATAATTTTCGGTGTGTACGAAGAAAAATAGATTAGAAAATGTAAAAATAAAACGATTCCCGATCACGAAATTATGTATACATTATACCCTTTTTTGCCTTTTTTGGGAACTCAAAATGGATAATGTTTTAACTTTGCTGTCGAGTGTATTATTTTAACCTTAATTAACTTAAATAATAATTTAATTTAAATGATAAATAAATCAATTCTTCTTGATTATCAATTTTTATTTTTTAATTATAAAAATTATAATTAATTATATTTTTTCCCCTCCCAATCTATAGCCACGATATCCTCTTCTTCGCTCCTGACCCTGGCTTCTCCTTAAGAATGGGGGAGTAAGAGAATGCTGTTGCTGCTGCTGCTGCTGTTGCAGCAATTGCACTTGTTGTTGCAATTGCTGCTGTTGCCTTGCTCTTTCGCGGCAGTGTTGGCGGTAACGCCGTCGTTGTTCTGCCTGACGATTCTGTAAAAATAATTTATAAAATAATTTATATTTTATATCAAAATGTGCCTCCATAAAATAAAAATTATTGCTAAATACTCCGATTTTTTGATAATTTTGTCTCAACACTATGAAGAATAAATAAATTAGTTAAAAATTAGTTAAAAAATCATATATTATTTTAAAAAATAGCAATAATTTTTATTTACTTTGTAATCACACAAACACTTTTTAAGTTTTTAATTTATACTTTTTAATGTTAATCTTAAAGAAATTAATTTTAGTATTAAATTTATTTAATTTCTAAAACTTTTGCCAAAAACATTTTTTTGTGAAAGGCATAGAAAAGAGATATTGGGTATAGGAAATATTTATATTAAAATTATCGATTTTTATTTAAAAAAATTACAAAAAAATGAAAAATTTTATTTCATTTAATACTATTATACTTACAAATATTTCTTGGTAGTGCGGAATTGATACCCACACCATCGTTTGCCACATCGTTTTGGATGATGTAAACCGGCGAGGGTATTATAAATACCGAACCTGGAGGTGGTAAGGGTATGGCTGGAAACATATTTGTAAAATTTTTAAATATATATATATATATATTTAATATTTAATAATATATATATATATATATATATAAAGCTGAACACGCGTATTTAGAAAGACACACGCACACATAGTTACTCGGAATCGTTATATATTTGCGCGGAATCGAGCAACAGGTATAACGATCGTACTTTCGTTTGTTTTTGAAACGGAGATGTCGTTTAATTGTTTCGAGCTGAGTGAATAATTGTCTGCGTGCATTCTTTCTTGTAAAATTTAGAGAGATTTAATTAATTATTGGCAGTCGGGGAATTAAATTATTAGCAACATTGATAATAACCCGGAACATTCAAATTGTAACTAAAGAGAGAATAATAATAAGACGAAAAATATTTTGACGACGGAGAAACATCCCCAACAAAATATGTTACCCGGACAATTGATCTGGCAAAAGGAAGAGATACATTCGGTCTCGAGATTTAGAGGAGTTAAGACGCGTCGCGAAATTTCACTTTTGTAAAGCTGGAGTTAATTAAGTGATACGATATGTTAACCGAGAATATATAATTCAGAATTCCGTCTGAATCTAACTGATTTTTCTACACTCACCAATTCGTATCACCAAAATATTAGGTGTACAAAAAAGTTCTGAGCTTTAGATTTCATACAACCGAAATAACAATTTAAATTTTATACATCTTCCCGCCCTTTTGCGGTTTTAAAGCGTTGACCTTTAGCCTTCTAAAATGCCATACGGTTTGGCGTTTGATGTACATAACCTCAAAAATCAGTAGTGTTCACGATGGCAATAACAAAAGAGCATATTCGATTTTCCATCCACTTCGCATTTCATCTGAAGAAAAATGCTGCTGAAGCCACTGCAATGATTTGTGCTGCATATGGAGAGAACGCTGTAAGTCTACATGTAAAAGATATAGATATGGTATCAAAAATTTCGCCAAGGAGATTTCAGTCTTGAAGATAAACCGCGTGCTGGATGCCCTCAAAAGATTGAAACGGACGAATTGCAAGCACTGCTGGATATAAACTCTGCGCAAACTGAAAAGGAGCTTGCAGAACAGCTTGGCGTTACGCAGCAAACCGTACGTTTACATACGATGGGAAAGGTTCAGAAGAAAGGCAGATGGGTTCCGCATGAATTGTCCGAAGACAACAAAAATCGTCGGCGTGACACTGCACTCACTTTGCTTTCAAAGTTCCGGAAAAAAGATTTTCTGCACAAAATCATTACAGGCAATGAAAAGTGGATTCTTTATGATAACCCTAAACGTAGAAAATCATGGGTTGACCCTGGTCAACTTTCGACATCGACGCCAAAGCCCAATATCCACGCCAAGAAGATTTTGCTTTGTATCTGGTGGGATTGGAAAGGTGTGTTGTATTACGAGTTGTTAAATATATATATATATATATATATATATATATATATATAAAACATATATAACATATTGGGTTTTGAGACCATAACGCTTTGTTTTCATTATAATGAGAACAGTAAGACGACATTCATTGAGCCAATGAGTGGATAATCTTTGCAATTCAGCGTAAACGTATCCAAAATTCATGAGACATCATTCACTGACCTCTGCAGAACGCAAACGACCTGCATCACTGTTCTCATCGACATGCAAAATAACATTTTCGATATCTTTGACATCTTCGACATCTTCAATATTATTTTGCATTTTACTTTTCTCCATCACAGCACATGCATTAACAGAAATTTGAGGAAATGTTTCAGGCGATAACAATTTCGATATTGATTCATCTTTATCAATTACACTTCTCATATCCATATTTATATGCATTTTATATATATATATATATATATATATATATATATATATATATATATTTTGTGGACTGTCAAATGTGTTATTTCCAAGATAACTTTTGGAGTGAACCGATGAATGACAAAATATTGAATGTCAATAGAGGTGCC
Organism: Pogonomyrmex californicus; assembly: GCA_024349325.1. Lineage (NCBI taxonomy): Eukaryota > Metazoa > Arthropoda > Insecta > Hymenoptera > Formicidae > Pogonomyrmex > Pogonomyrmex californicus. The sequence goes on from JAECZD010000021.1 coordinate 2,599,460, forward strand.
GTATGTGGCACTATATTGACAAGGACTGGTTACAAGCAGCTTGGAGAATTTCTTGCTGCTGTGAATATTCCGTGCATGAACAATAAAATTTATATTAATTAAATAATAAAATGTCGAAAGTCTTCGCCGCCGCCGCGGAAAAAGAAATGTGGCGAGGAGGAGAAATGTTTAATTGAAAGAGGAGATATAATAGATATTCCACATATACCCGTAATAACAGACGGCTCATGGACGAAGAGATCTTATCGCAGTGGTAGTTTTGATTCTCCATCTGGAGCAGTTATTATTACGGGATATTATTCTCAAAAAGTATTGTTTGTTGGCGTAAGAAATAAATATTGTGTAGTTTGCGTAAGAGCAGCTAAAATTAACATAAACCTCCCTAAGAAGCATGCATGCTTTAAGAATTGGGGAAGTAATCAAAGTTCTATTAGTATGGAAAGTGATATAATCCTGGAAGGCTTCCGACATAGTTTAGAAATGCATGGATTAATTTATAGTAAATATATTGACGATGGAGATAGCAATGTAGCTAAAAAATTGAGAGATTTCCCACCATATCCAAATATCATTGTGGAGAAGATTGAATGCACAAATTATCTTCTTCACAATCTTTCTAATAAAATACGCGAAGCAGGGAATACTGATGGTAGAAATCTTTCAAAATTGAAAAAATGTGTTACGAATAACGTTATAAAGATTCGGAACGCTGTCATAAAGGCTGTAATAGCAAAGCATCTTGGCAACAGAAAATTGCAGAATTAATTAAAGATTTAAATAATATATCTAGTCATGTATTTGGTGAGCATAAAGGTTGTGCTTCGCTTAAATATTTTTGTAATGAAGAACGAAAAGAAGGCAAAGAAAATCTTGTACCTCAATTACAAATGGCAGGATTATATTTCAAAATAGAAAGCGCAATGAAACACATTATAAATAACGCGGATAGTTTGTTACATTAATTTACTAATAATTCCGTTGAAAGTTGCAATGGAATTATTAGTAAATTAATTGATGATAAACGCATCCATTTTGCTATGAAACATTCTTATGAAACGCGTAAAAGCATCCAGTAGTGCAATTCAATACATCATACGTATTGAGTTCTGCTTGTCGTGCAATGGAAAAAGAGCTACCCGCATGTGCGAAAGTAATAGAACAACAATATATGACTAAAAATTTAAAACAACATGAGCGAATATGCGCGGCAAAAGAATTAGGTCTTTTCATTCATACTTCGAAATATGTTGTCAAGATGTTTAAAGTTGACAAAGATTATAGACCAATGTTGAACGGCAAGGTATTGAAGACAGTATGTATGAACAATTAAAATCTATTCATTATGAAATGTTAATGGAGCAACAGCGCAGTCGTGTCGTATTGAAGTATGCGCGGGGTCAGCATGAGAATCCGCAGTGACATCACGTATGACAGAAGCTTCTCATCATTTCAAACTTTGGAAAGGTTTGCAGCAAAAGAGAAACAATTCCGTGCCAAAATCTTGTGAAGATTATTCTGTATCCTCCTCGATTAATGAATGCAGCTATTGAATGAGGTAGAGAAAATGAATCTGTAGCACGAAAGCAATTACAGGAGGAATTGGGAGTAGAAATGATTGATTGCGGACTCTTTATTGACGAAGAATTTCCATATCTTTCTGCGTCGCCTGACGGCATTATTGGAGACGATACGATCGTTGAAATTAAATGTCCTCATGCAGCGCGACAAGTGTCTCTCATCAATGAATGCTTTATAAAGTTATGAATATTCATCGCATTTTTTGATAAGATGAATCAAAGACACGCGTACTATTTCCAAATACAAGAGCAATTCCACATAACGCGAAGATTATTATTGTATTTTTACCCTGTGGATGCCTTTAAGATTAAAGTACACAAGATTGTTCAGCGTGATGATACATTCTGGAGAGAAAGAATGCTATCACAGCTGAAACGGTTTTACGAGGATTGTTTAGTTCCTGAAATAATTGAGTAGTAGAACCGCGAAAAATACCAATACGGGAACACAGAAAGCACACAGAAAGCAGTTAAAAAAAAAGAAAGAATATCATTGAGCGAAAGAGAAACATTCGCTATATCATAAAATATAAAAATTAAAAAAAAATGAAAAAATAAAAAATAATGAAAATCTTTAAAACATTTAAAAAATATATCTTAATTATTAATCATAATATAATTTATTTTATAATATAGCGGAAAACGTTTGCTCACTCTTTTTCGTGTAATGATATCTTACATAGAAAGAGGAGGTGAGCAAAATTCTGCTTGTTACTAATAATTAAAATATTTATATATTGATAATTGTTTATTAATTTTCTGCTTTTAAATTTTGTTAAAATTTGAAAATAATGCATTGCAAATTAGATTGCAATTTGAACTAAGAAAATAATTGCGTTGCAAAGTATTTTTTATTATACATTATTAAATTTGCAATGCATTGTTTTCGTAAAAACACAGTAATAAGCAGAAAAATAAAAAAGATATAAGAAAATAACATTATACAGAAACACACATATTAATATTATATTATGCAAATACAAGTAAATTATAATCAAAAATATTTTAAGTTTTACTAATAAGTGCTTCTCGCTATGCGATTGAAGTCACTTTGTGACGCGATCACTCAGTTTGAATTGCGATCCAATTTATTAATTCATGTCCACACGGAACAAAATGGACGTCCATTAAAGATCCATCATGGAAGTTTATAACCTCCATTGGACGTCCACGAAACCTCCATTAGACGTCTATTAAAGATCCATAGTTCCGCGTTTTTAACTTCCATTAGACCTCTATGTAAATATCTTATGGAGGTTGTATAAATCAATTATAGATGTTTTATATGATTTTGAGTGTTTTGTGTGTGTGTGTGTGTGTGTGTGTGTGTGTGTGTATGTGTGTGTGTATATGTATATATGTATGTATGTATGTATATGTATGTGTGCATATTTCTTCTTTACTCTCCTTTTCTTATAAAATTTCTTATAAAATGTTCAAGATATTTTTTTATTGTTCTCTTTTTATGGATTTTATCTCATTATGAATTGTAACGTTAATTTTTTATTTTATTTATTTCATTTATTCAAAATTTATTTAAATTTTTCATTTTTCTATTCAAAGTATTGTTTCTTTTTTCTGCATGATTGTTGTATCTCGTACGAAAATATATTTTTACAGTAATCATATATTTCAAAGCTTTCATTCGATGATTATAACACTTATGATTAATATTCAACCATCCAGCATAACTTTTATTCGTAACATGTACACATTCAGCTACAATATTTTGAAGAAGGCGATTGGTCTAATGATGTTGCCACATACGTATAAATGTCGGGTGATACCCGTTTGACCACGTCCCAATTGATCACTAGCCACTCACAGGGGCCGGCGCCTAAAATTTTTCCACTGTTCAAACGGGTCAAACGGGTGTCACCCGTAAATGTCATTAATTGTGTTTTTGTAATATTTGTAAACGCAGCAGTTGGTCTTATTAATTTTGTTACTGTTGGAACATCTTCATCCTTATTTGAGTATTCTTGAAATTCTATATATTTTTCACTTGCTATCGCATCCATGGGAGTTTTTATTATATCATTGCGGCAATCTTCACAATTAGTTTTTGCAAAACTTCGTCGTGCCATAAATCCAGTGAAATATGCAATAGCATTTTCATCATAACCACACAATGGATTTATATTTTCTATATCTTCAAAAATCTATATATTCCCCCACAAGTTCTACATCTTCCAAAAATAAATCGCTGTCAAAGTTATTATATTCTACAATGGAAGTACTTGTATTGCTCATGACTTTTTCTACTTCTTTAGTGAGACGACTTGATTGAGTGATAAGAACCTCATTTTTTGGACATTGAACATTGCCTTTGTTACTCATTTGGATATATCCTGTTGAAAATATATGTCTAATGGATAATCGTACCATTCTTGCCGTTGGATTTAGATTAAATCCTCCGCGTTGTCTAAGTCTAGAAAATAAGTGCTCCACCAAATCTTGGTTATAGAATCTTGTTGCAAGTTCAAATCCTTCAAATCGATTTGCAAGTCTCTCATAAGTTGCAAGAATCGCTCATACAGTTAAAACAAAGCCTCTAAAACAAGGAACTTGTGTTATTTTGTTTGGTGATTTTGACCATCTCGAGCACCAATCAGTAAAATCTGTTAACAGAATATTTAAATTAGGATTCTTGGAGGACAATGGTCGTTTTCCGTCAAATCTAACTTTAATACTATAACTATTACAAGCGTCGATAATATTATTAGATAAATATTCTGCAAAATCGGCAGTTATTTCCCATGTTTTAGTATTTAATTCTTTTTCGTAGCCAGCTGTTTTTATCGCAACTGCGAAAATATGGCTAAATAACTGGAAAGCTCTTTTAACGTTCGTCGCTTCGAAATTATTCGGACGGAATGTGCGCTTCTGTAATGTGAGATAACAGATTTGAGCTTCCTTTTGTAGCATTATCGATAGACCACATCATTTCGAAATCTGAATATGATGCAACTATTTTTCTATCACAGTAAAACTTTGTATGTGTCCTCAAGAAATTTGCCAATCTTTTTCATGTTTGTGTGTAAAATATGGTTTCTCTGTATTAATGTCCAGTTAAGCATAAGCACTCTGATTACTTGTGCATGTACTTGATCGCATGTTAGAAGTTGCACATCAACTCCTGTTTCATTTAATCTATCTAAGCATTCTTTCACTAATATTATTATATCCTGTTTTCATGCATTTTCCCGGTAAGAAATATGCTAGAGGTTGACGCCATGGATGATGCGCGTTTAAACTGTTTAAACAGAACACGAAGACACATTTAAATTTATCTGATGATCTTCTGGTAATTCCAAAGACTGTCGTTAATAGTAAAGATAATTAATTAAATCGAGTAACATTTTTGAGAAAAAGTTGTTAGATATCTAAGATCCTGCCGAGAGAATTATCCGTATCCCTTTCTGTTGTTGAACATATTCGATTTGTTTTATATTACATATCTTTATTTAATCTTTATTTAATTTGCTACGAATATTATTGTTGTTATATATAAAACATTGTTATAAACATAAACATAATAGATATATGATACAGCAAGGGAGATTCGAGTCATTATGCAATTGGAAGAAATGAGACAGAAGATCGTTTTTCTATCTGGCAGCCGAAGCGAAGACACTAAGCGCACATGATTTTTCTTCAGTGTGCGTGATTGCCAAGTTTTTCGTGCGTCGGCATCGTTGGCTGACCATGTGTATCGCTCGATCACTTCAGTCGACTGTCGAGGTATGCGTGTCTTCGCAGAGAGAAGTCTTTCATCGCCAAAAATGTAACTAAATGCATCATTTGCTCTTTCCTTTTATTAGAATATTACCAAATAACACGCGTGTCTAAAAGGCATCTTATAAAGGCATTCTCACAGAAAGTGTACGAGTAATTTTTTCGATCTAGCGAAATAGATTTTTGTTTAATACACTGTGTTCGGACACATTCACGTGAATACATATCGATGTAGCATGTACTCGCACCACATCTATTTCACGAGACATTTTATCGGCAATGTCGCAAAATAGATGTGACTTGTAGTTCCAATTATAGACGTAGGCTCAATTATAGACGTTGGTGACGGTAGTGTATGGCGATTTTTACGGTGTCACGAAAAAGGCTGGCGTAGCCGCTCTCAGGTTCCTCTCTGGCCATACTATAGCGCGGCGCGCCACTCATTGGTTCGGATATTTTAATTTATAACTCGAAAATTAGAGCGAATATCACAAAATGATATGAGGCTTTTTTGTTCCCCTTGATTTCTTCTACACTCTCACTGTGGCTCGTTCCCCCCAGTTCTGGGACACCCTGTATATTGATTGCAATTGTCACGTACATGGTAATATTTTTAATATTCTCATCTCAAACATTTTATTTAATTATTAGGTGTACAAAAAAGTTCTGAGCTTTAGATTTTATACAACCGAAATAACAATTTAAATTTTATATATCTTCCCGCCCTTTTAAAGCGTTGACATTTGGCCTTCTAAAATGCCATACGGTTTGGCGTTTGATGCACATAACTCAAAAATCAATAGTGTTCCCGATGGCAATAACAAAAGAACATATTCGATTTTCCATCCATTTCGCGTTTCATCTGAAGAAAAAGCTGCTGAAGCCATTGCAATGATTTGTACTACATATGGAGAGAACGCTGTAAGTTATACTGCATGTAAAAGATGGTATCAAAAATTTCGCCAAGAAGATTTCAGTCTTGAAGATGAACCGCGTGCTGGATGCCCTCAAAAGATTGAAACGGACGAATTGCAAGCACTGCTGGATATAAACTCTGCGCAAACTGAAAAGAAGCTTGCAGAACAGCTTGGCGTTACGCAGCAAACCATTTCCGTACGTTTACATACGATGGGAAAGGTTCAGAAGGAAGACAGATGAGTTCCACATGAATTGTCCAAAGACAACAAAAATCGTCGGCGTGACACTGCACTCACGTTGCTTTCAAAGTTCCGGAAGAAAGATTTTCTGCACAAAATCATTACAGGCGATGAAAAGTGGATTCTTTATGATAACCCTAAACGTAGAAAATCATGGGTTGACTCTGGTCAACTTCCGACATCGACGCCAAAGCCCAATATCCACGCCAAGAAGGTTTTGCTCTGTATCTGGGATTGGAAAGGTGTGTTGTATTACGAGTTGTTACATCCGAGTGAAACAATTACGGCAGATCGCTACCAACAACAATTGACCAATTTGAGCGATGCATTAGAAGAAAAGAGGCCATTTACCGGCCAAGGATGTCGTAAAGTAATCTTGCTTCGTGACAATGCTCGACCACATGTTGCGAAAGCGACTCAGGACCATATCTTTGTGTTAGGCTGGGAACTTCTTTCGCACGCGGCGTATAGCCCAGACATGGCGCCTTCCGATTACTACCTATTCCGGTCGCTGCAGCATCATTTGGCTGATACACATTTCGTGAGATTTGAAGAGATACGAAAATGCATTGATGACTTTATCGCTTCGAAGCTGGTGAGCTTCTATCGTCAAGGAATTCACAAGCTACCCGAAAGATGGCAAAAGGTCGTTGATGCAAACGGGGAATATTTCGCTGATTAATATTTTTTTGTTTGTTTTTGAATAAAGATTGAATTTTACAAACAAAAGCTCAGAACTTTTTTGTACACCTAATATATCATATTAAAGAAATTGCAAATATGATTACATACATTTTTACTTTTGTTAAATAATATTCTTTGAGATAAGAATATAATTACAAGTACTTGCGCTAGTTATTGTGTTTCTGACAGACGTGAGGATTGTTATGCATGTTTTGCATGTTTTCAGTACAAGAAATTAGTCTTTGTATGTATTAATGCATGTGATTTAATTATAATAGTTTCAATATAATTTATAATTTATAATTGCTTAAATATTTTATTTTGTAAATCCTTTATGATTTAAAGATATTAATATATAGTATGTCTGCGTGTGCGGCAGTTGTTTGTTGCAGGTATAACATTTAAACTGAGAGGTTATCTGCAGTGTACAGCTCAAGTGAAAAGCATGAATTTTTCAATATAAAATAGCATCCAAAGAAGACATATTTACGCACAAAAGTTTACATATTAATTAGTATTTATATGAAAAAATTAATATAAAAGGTATAAATCTATGATTGATGTTGTTAAATAAAAAATGCTAAACAACTTTTGAAAATATAATTTTATTCTGTAATAAATTTCAAATCACAATAAAATTACATTTATGTTTGTAATAAAAACTTTTTATGCTATTATAATTTTAATATTTCTTTTTCATTTAATTTAATTTTCTTAATTTAGTTCCTTCAAATTAATTTTTCTTTACATATATCTATCATCTGTGTTTATACATAATACGTATAAAATATGTATGTATAACATGTAAATTTATAACGTGTAAAGTAATTGAAAATTCAAATCAAATATCTTATAAACATTTTTGGCTGAGATTTTAATACAGTGAATAGAAACAATCAAAATAGCTATATCGCATAATATGTAATATGTAACATCTTAACATCTATGCATCTTAAAAAAACAAAAACAGCATAATTGTCAGTTTTTCTAAGTTTTTTGAGATTTTATCCGCGTCAGCAATAGATTAATATTAGTGTATGTGTGGATACACAACGCCATATAAAAACAGATATTTTATTATTTGAAGTTAGCAGTCCTGATCTCAGAGCTTCGCGCTTTCACCGCATGAGGTCCTCGAGATCAATTTTAGTTAGAATAGGAGTTAGAGACACTATAATCAGAGACTGGTCACGACTCTGATCCGCCAATCGGAGACTCTGATCCGCCATGTTTTGGCTAAATCTACGAGAAAGAAAGAAATATACACCATCTCACTCTAATCAATAACATGTTGGTTAGACCGAAAGAAATATACACCATCTTACTCTAACCAATAGCGATATTTTTTACTTTGCATGTGCATTGATTTAAGTGTATTGTGCATGTGTATTAAACACGTAGAAAGCGTCCCAGCAAGTAAAATCCAGCTAGCAATTTGCTAACAAATTGATAACAAATTCGATCAAATATTGACTGCAAATTCATAGCCGCTGTGTCCTCATTAGGCTCGGGATTTGTCGACAAAGCCTGCTGACATGCCAGCAGATTGGCGGTAGAAACCGAGCAGAGTCTGCTGATATGTTAAGCTGGGTATACACTTAGCGAACGAATATCGAACGAACGCGAACATTCGTTATTATCATTCAGCAAATGTATACGCAAAGGCGAATGCAAATAGAACGTTCGATTCGCATTCGGCTCGATTCCTTCATGAGGTGGTCATCATCAAAGACAATTCGTGCGCGATGTGGACGCGCACGAATGCTATTCGCTGCTGTTTGCTTTTAGAATTATAACCTATACTTTTTCATTAAAAGTGAGTTATCACGGTAAGCACTCGGCAACATACCTTCACAAAAAAAAATCATTAAAAGTGAAAGTGTAAGGAAATTTTATTATATCTTTTTACGTTTCTGTTTATCTTGTCAAAAAATGAAATGGACTGAAGAAAAAAGTTTAAAATTAATATCATATTATAAAAATTATGAATTACTATGGGATCCAACAAATAAATTTTATTACAATAAATTAAGAAAAAATATTGCGTGGCAAGAATTAGCAGAAGAATTTAGTTGTCAGGTAAGATAGACTTTGCAATAATACAAATTTTAGAAAAAAATATATCTTTTAAAAATAACTTATATTTAAGTATTATTAATCCTTAATGTAGTTACCTTAGACTATTAATATTGTAAGAATTAGACGATCGTAAGCGGTCATGAAAGAGATTCGGAATATAACAGCTAACAGAGAGGAGCCGTTGTGGTCGTGCAGACTAAGTATCAGATTAGTAAACGAGGGATCCCGAGTTCAAATCCAGTCGGTCTCTGTTTATTTTTCCGAATCTAATAAATATCTTCCAATATCTTAATTTATTAAATTTAAATGTAATCTATCAAGTTTTTTTATTTTAACATGTCATATGATCAGAAATAAAGAAAAAGATAGATTCTTTATTCTCTTCCTTTAGAAGAGAAAGAATAGATAGAAGAGAAATGCATGACAAAATCTGAATCTGGCAGCGATGAAATTTACAAATCTTAGTTTGCTTTTAACGACATGATGTTTCTTCTTGATAAATTCCAATCACGAACAACATGTAATACAAATACTTTTTATGTAAGTACATATATATATGAAATAATAAGACATATATAAAATATTAATATTTTATTGGATAGTAATTATGTTAACTTTGTTATTTTCATATAAATTAATTTTTATCTTTATTTATTATTTTTAAATCATATATATGTAATTTTAATTTATACCTATATTCATATCTTATACCATATATATAATATAATTTTAAGTTATTACTTAGATTACTTATTAAACTTAACTTTAATTTATAATTTAAATTTATAAACTTAACTTTAACTTTTACTTAATTGTATTTATCTTGTCATGAGATACTTCCTATATCTGTTTTAAAATAATTTGCAAATTCTTCTCTAATTGCATGACAATTTTATAAAGCTCTTCTAGCTATTTTAGATAATGAAAGAAATGATGATAATTCACTATCATTTCTCTATGTTCCTTCTATTATATGTCTTCTATAATAGTATCAATTGCTCCAAATGGCAAATGTTTCGAGATTTACTTTTATAAAGAAAATTATGTAAATAGATGCAACATAATACTATAAAAGTTGCTTTCTCTGGTTTTATGAGCATAGGTTTGCGCAGAATTCTGAATATAGATGACATTATGCCAAACATATTTTCAACAATACGTCGTGCTCTAGATAATCTGTAATTAAAGATTCTCTCTTTGCTTCCTTCTTTTATATACCCAGGAAAGATTTCATAATATTATTTATTAAAGGAAATGCATCATCAGCTATGAAAACATAAGGTACTTTCATGGTTCTTCCAGGAAATGATTCTTCGATAGGAATTCCCATCTTATTTTGTTGTAATTGTTTATAAAAAGAAGTATTTCTAAAAACTCCTCCATCTGAAATCCTTCCCTGGCAGCCAACATCAGCGTACACAAAACAATAATTAGCATCTACAATTCCCATTAAAACAATGCTAAAAGATTTGTAATTGTAATAATCACTTCCACTGTTTATTGGAGCTTGCAAAATACAATGTTTTTCATCGATTGCTTCTAAGCACTGTGGAAAATTCCAATTTTTTTTCGAATTGCTGTGCAATATCTAATCATTGTTCTGCTGTAGTAGGCAGTTGAAAAAAATATAATAATTTAAAATTATTTGTTGTAGGAAGATGAATATCCATCACCAATAAATGAATTAATAGAAAATCAGGATGATGATAGTAACAAAAACTCTGAGGAATCATCAACTTCTGATGTACCAAGAAAACAAAATATACAAATGACAAATGAAAGTTTGACAAATAAAACTATTTCTTCAAAAATAACACAGTTAAAAAAAAAGATCTTTTTCTACAGAAGAAAAACAAGTATCTGAAACTTACAATTTTTAAAAAATACGGTACAAATAAGCAAACAAAAAGATAATATTGATATTTTTGGCGATGTTGCAAGAAAATATCGTAAATACAATGTTAAAACACAAAGTTGTGTTGAATATCAAATCAATAATATCTTATTTCAAGCTGATATGGGAACATATGAACATGTGACTATTTGGAAATATTGATTGTGTTGACATTTAACAGAAATGTCAACACAATCAATATTTCCAAATAGTTTTCATGATGATATATTAACATCTTCCTCTGAATCTTCATCATCACAACTTTTAAAAGCATCAACTGTTTTGCCTGTTTAAAATTTAAACAATAACGATACATATATCATTACAAATAACATTCAAGATATTCTCAAAAAATACAATAATTAATTATATATTATTATTACTAAGTTGAACATACAACACATACATTCAATAACTTAATAATAATAACTTAACAATATATGCATATATGAAACGTAAAATTGTTCAAAATTGTTTTCTACTATAGTTTAAAATATAAGTATTAATAATATTAAGTTACAAAGAGGAAAATAAATTAATGTTACAAAGAGGATTTTAATTTTATTTTATGATATTTTATGCATCATATGTTCAGTATGTTTCCTATTGTAATAAAGTAGAAATATAAGCATTGATGGAATCTGTTTATATTTAAGTTTTATTTTATTTTAGTTCGAAGTTTATTTTTATAATATTAAAATCAAAACAATATGCATTGTTCAGACTGTCTTCTACTATAGTATAAAATTTAAATATTAATGTTACAAAGAGAATTTTAAGTTTATTCATTCTATAGATAGCATTTTTTTTATGTTTTCTATTGTGATATATAAATTACCTATTGTGATATATAAAGTACAAGTGTAAGCGTTGACAATGTGCTTAATTTTAAATTTATTTTTATAATATTAAAATCAAAATAATGTGTACTGTTCAAGACTGTCTTCTAGTACAATATAAAATTTAAGCATTATGTACAAAGAGAATTTTAAGTTTATTCATTCTGTGATAGCATTTTATGTTTCCTGTTGTGATATATATAAAATACAAGTATAAGCATTGATGATGAAAACTGTTTATACTTGATTTTAAGTTTATTTTTATTATATTAAAATTAAAATAATATAATAAAGTAATAAAGAAATAAAATTTATTATATTTTGAGAAAATATAGAAAATTATATTGTAAGTAAATTAATATTATTAATTAGTATTACTTAGTAACTATTTTGAAAAAATGTAAATTTGATGTGTTCAAGTAAAAATATATAAATAACAATTTAAGAATATATATTTTTTACAGTTATATTGAAATATAATATTTCATTCTTACTTGAATCATTTCCTGCAATGCTTCTATTATTGCAACACATACTTCGGGTACAATTCTTGAAATCAATTGTGTTGATACTTTAAAAAGATACATTAAATTGGTAAATAAGAATCTTCTGTTGCAAGAAAACGAAGAGTAATGGCAAATCTTTCTTGAACAGGAATTGACGGACGGAATACTGTATCTTGTTTTGAAATTTTTGATCCAATTTTATTTAATAAAAATTCAAAATCTTCTGCAGATATTCTGCAGAAATTTTGAAATTGTCTCATGTAATTTTTTTTTAAATCATTTAATAAATTATTTCCTCTATTGTTGACGATTTCAATACAGTTACGTCATCCACCACCTTCTCTTTCTTTTTTTGGTTTTTTTCAAGTTATAAACCATTATAATATAACACGCACTTGCTATAATTATATCGTCAGACATTATCTATAATGAAATAAAATTATAACCTTAATTCTATTACACTTTTTTAATTATTTTATTTATCTAAAATGTAAAAAAAGAAATATGTCTATAAAATACATACACACACACACACACACACAGTTTAAAAATCCATATATATATATATATATATATATATTATTAAATAAAATATCAAAAATTAATACAAATCATGAAATTAATACAATATCATAGAACTATATAAAAATTAAATATAGATTATTTAAATAATATATTCTTCCTTTTCAGAAATATAAAATCAAAATAGTGTTATAATTTATTTCTATACATTTTTAATCCTACAATTTTAATCATTTTTATTTTAGATAATAAATATTAATTAATTTTTTTTATATACCGTAAAAAGTTGAGACACCGCCGAACATCAAATTAAAGCCAAATGCTGGTGTTCGCTGCAATTGAGAACAGAAACGAACGACTTCAGAACAGAACGCAAATGTCCGAACGTTTGCGTTTGCTGTTCGTTCAGTGTTCGTTCGCTAAGTGTATACCCAGCTTTATGCGAACAGATTCGCGGCAAAAATCAAGCAGAGTTTACCCTAATTTCCTTGTTGGACGATTATATCTTGCATCAAACATAAACATACATAAAAATACGTAAATAATAAATGCATGTTTAAATTTTATGATTTCGTTTATATAGAAAGTTTGATAAATTTTGCATGCGAGAAACAGACACCATCTAGTTTTAGCCGATAGTTTTTCAATTGTTGTGTTTAAATATGCGTAATGACAGGCTCTGCGGTTTTTGATGCCAATCTATTGGCATAACATGTCGGCAGGCTTTGCTCGGTTTTTGTTAGCAATCTGCTAACATAGCATGTCGTCAAGCTTTGTCATATTTTTGAGGACAGTTTGCTCATATTGTCAGATATTACAGACTCTGTGTGCAATTTGTTGCCTTTTTGCCATCAAATATTGACTCTGCAGGCTCTACTCAAAATCTGTTTCTGCAGGTTTTGCTATCGGGGGTGATAATATATTATTAAATAATAGAGATACTAAAATTGCAAAATATAATCATAAATTAATTAATTGTGATATTCAAATCAATATAAAAAATGGGTGGATGTTCATTTTTTTTTACTTAAATTTTATTTTATATTGTAATAAAGTTTATTTATAATAATAATAAGTATGTATAAATATGTATAATAATCCTTTCTAAAAAAAGGCATGACATTGATACTTGCATCTCTCGAAATTTCCTCGAAGTTTATTGTTGACGCTTTTCCGTGATGAGTTCTCTCGCTGCGCTAACTTTGTGAATAGCTGTCATTGTATTTCACAGAGGATCGTTTTGACAATTATGTATCAAAAAATTAAAAATATTATAGTATAACAGTAGTATAATAGTATTATATTAATTTTTGCTCTTGTGTTGAAAAAGATAAATAGCGAGAAAAAAATAAATAAATTTAAAATCGTTAAAATTAAAGAATATATATTAATAAATTGGTAATATAATTGTGTAAAATAAAGTTTTATAACACATTTTATTATCTTTAAAACGTTTATGTTTTTAAATTATGATATTACAATTTAAGATTAATGTAGTTAATGTATTTGAAAATAAATGGGAATAGCCAAAAGATGGCGGACCAATCAAAAGTTGCTTTTTCGTGGCCAGCTTTGATTATAATGTCTTTATTCGGAGTTAGCCGTCACTCCTGCCGACTTAACTTTTATACATACAAGATAAAAGAAAATATTGTAAACAAAATTATTATCACACAGGGAATAACGGGATAATAATAAAATTTTTGAAAAGACACATATAAATAAGATCATGATGACGTCACTCAAAATCCTGCGAATAACAAGATAAATTTAAATTTGCAAAATAGTCAATTTAGTAACGATGGGTGCGATCCATTCAGTGCTACAAATGCTTCAAACGTTTTTGCTTTCATTTGCTTCCGTAAAATGGTCCATTAGCGCTACTAATGTTGCCAACACTATGCAAGTGGACCGGTTTGAAGCGTTAAAATAGTCGGAATTGTGTTTACAAATATATTCTGCAGTCATGAATTCTGATGAGATAAAAGTTATATTAGCTTATATTGTTAAGACTTTTTTAGAACCACTATTTTATATTTACGAAGATAACGAAAAGCATTTCAGAACAAGTAATTGCACATATCTCAAAAAATAAAAGACATTTATTTTTTTTTTAACTTATTTAAAATAAAATTACATGTAAATGATTATAGATCATTATAATATTAGTTTGGTTAGCCTTAACAGTATCCTCTTCAGAAACTTCTTTGTTATAAATTATTTCTTTATTATATCTCCTTCCTAATTTTATAATTGGCATTTTATCTTTAAATATTTGATGCAATACACAATAAAAATAATTTTAAAAAATTAGTACAATAACAGAAATAAAACATGCATTACACGCAAAAATAAATCAGATCGCCACACTACTTATCATGATATACGCTTTCGTCCGTTAAGCTTTCCCGCATTTTGTACATTTAAACTGTATGCTTCAATGATACTGACTGGGTTCCGTAAAGCGCATATGTGCGCATTTTGTTATAGTATACGTGACATGAACTATAGATAAATGCGCGCATATGCGCTTTACGGAATTCAGCCACTACCTCTCCAAGCAGTAGCATTAGGAGCGAATTGAAAGTGAAAATCTATGACGTATTAATGAAAAGTATAAGAAATATATATTGTAAAAAAGAAATATATATTGTACCGACGTCATATGTGCTATTAGAACGCTTCGAAATGCCAAGTTGACCGGATAAAATGACATTCCAAACAATTCGAAACATTTGTAGCGCTAAGTGAACCGCACCCGATAACAAGGGCATAAAAGAGATTTTTCGAAAATTCAAAATTGTAAATTTTCAAGATGGCGATTCCCTGATAACAAATCAAAATGATAACGCCATTCGATAGCTCTATGTTAATTGTAAAATACCACATTTAAATTTTCTTGATACGACAACGGTTTCCGAAATAATTCCATTTGTTTATAATTTTGCAACTTTCTCTCAACAACTTTCCTTATCTCCCTAAGTGTACTAGTAAAGATCTGATATCGATCCGATGCTCCGTTCTCGAGATATTCACAATTATTTATTATTGTGTTATTGCTACAAAAAGCGATCAACCAACTAAGTTATAAATATTGTTATAAAATAAATTATAAATAATAAAAATTTCATAAGATCAATTGTTATAAATTGTTATAAACGATTAACGGTAAATTTTTATTAACAAATAGTAAATAATGTTAATTTACTCCCTCTTTCTTAATATAAAAATCTTGTGAAAAAAACGAGAAATAAGGAAAGAAATAGGGAAAACCATTTTTATGGAAGAATGGCATTAAGCAATGACGCCATCATCGACATACAAGTATACCTTGTTCTATGTGTGTCTCATAAAAAAGTATCACCTATAGAATATATGCGTACTACCTACTATATAATATATTTTACGGACACCTTATATTCGTGTTCGTCATAAACTATCAGGAGACATGGTAATATCTCAGGTGTCAAATCAACCGAGAACACTACCGTGTAACTTTATGCGAGATGCGAGAATCCGAAATTATCGCATCTCACTAACCACTAATCAAGTAGGCTTGATCGATAGCTTGAGTTTGACTTGCGTAATAAAAGTATTTTTATTTTTCTGCTACGTACCCTACGAGCGGAGATATTGTTACGCAAAATCCGATTTGGAAATTTTTAGTTTAAGAAACGTCATTGTCGCCTTTGTACGGCTGCAATGTCTGTCGCGAGATGTCAGTATTAATTTTATCGGACCCAGCGGATCATCAGACTGATAAGTCAGGGTTTACAGGGTTACTGTAGGATCTAGCGAATCAATGTTCGCTGGGTCCTGCAGTGACCCTGACTTATCGGCTTGATTTATCCGCAGGATCGATAAGACTAATAATGTAATTATAAACATATATTTCGTAACCTCTAATCTCTAACTACAGTCTTTGCTCCTTATGTCACGATTCTGATTGACTGATTATTAATATTAATAAATACACATAACGAGAATAATAAATAAAGTAGAAAACAAAAGAGTAAGCGAGGTAGTATGCTTGTTGCTCTTTTTCTGCGTATCCGATTGGCGATCAACGATATCGTTGAGTTTCGCGGCGAGTTTGACAGTTGGTGATAATTTGTTTCGGAATGTAAGTAACATGTTTGTGTCTATTATTTTGCATGTAAGTTTTATTTTTCATGTTATTATTCTTTACGTATGCGTTTGTGCTTTTCTGCATGAAAGCTACAAATGTTTAGATACTATGGTCTGTACAGATTGTTGAGGAACACTTGATCATATTATGATATATTTGTTTAAACAATATATCAAAAAGATATATCACAAAAAGAAATTGTAAAGCAACATCCTGAAATACTTCAAATCTCAAGAAAATTAAGGAAAAAATGATTATTATTTACACAAACGTTTTTAATTCCCTTGGAATAACTAATTTTGATTTTTATGTATACATACTATTAAAAATTGATATAATTAATTCAGATAAAAATCTAATAATAACTTTTTATTACTTCTGATCTATATCTTTATCAAGATACATATTAATATACATATTACAGTCATATATTATGTATTTGTTAAAAGTTAATTTAATTTAAATAATTTAACAAAAAGATATCATCAAATCCTAAAAGATATATTAAAAATTGATATAATTAAAAATAAATTGATAAATAAATTGATATATTAAAAATTGATATAATTATTCTTATTGTAAAAAGATATACTTAATTATTATTGACAAAACAGAATGATTTTCTTAATGAAATATATTAATAAAAGTATTACTCATATATTACATATTTGTTAAAATTTAATTTAATTTAAATATTTAATAAAAGAAATTATCAAATCCTAATCCTAACAAAAAGATATATTTAATTGTTATTTAATTGTATAAAACAGAATGAGCTTCCTAATGAAACTTATTAATAAAAGTATAAGACATATATATTGTAAATTGTATGGTTTTACATTTCATTAATGAAACTGAATTTTCTTTTCAATGAAACTGTATTAATAAAAGTATAAAGAAACATATTGAACTTGTATTAAACTTATATATTAAACTTGTACTAAAATTACATGTATCATTTATTCTCTTACAGGTTTATGTAAAATTTATCAAATACTTAAGAGAGATATTTAGAAGAGACATAATAAATGATATCATGAAATACTGATGATTTGAAGTAATGCTGTTACCTCAATTAGACTTTCTACTTTTTGCCTGTCAAATGTAGTGAATGTCTATACAAGTGAAATTTTAAAATAATGAAATTAAAATTATGGCTTAAAATGAGTATAAAGATATATAAATATTATCCTTTTACATAAAAAATATATATGATTTACATGTAACATTTCAAATTAGTTTTCTATTGTTAGTAATTTTTATGAAAATGTATAAACATATAATTCATAATTATATACTACAAAATCATCATATCATAAAGTTGATATTTTAAATTCTTTTAAGATATCATTGTTTATTCGAAGGTTTTTAATTATACTATTATTTTTTATTATACTATTAAAAATTGATATAATTCTTTTTAAAATTCAATTTAATTTAAATAATTTAACGAAAGACATCATCATCGAATCTTAACAAAAAAATATATTTAATTGTTATTAATAAAACAGAATGAGTTTCTTAATGAAACATATTAATAAAAGTATAAGAAATATATATTGTAAATTGTTTTCATACGGACGTCATTTCATTAATAAAACTGAATTTTCTTTTCAATAAAACTGTATTAATAAAAGTATAAAGAAACATATTGAATTTGTACCAAAATTATATGTATCATTTATTCTCTTACAGGTTTATGTAAAATTTATCAAATACTTAGGAGAGACATATTTAGAAGAGACATAAATGATGCCATGAAATACTGATGATTTGGAGTAATACTGTTACCTCAATGCTCGTTTTTTCATTCTCTACCCTATTTACTCTCGTTGTGCATAGAAAAAAAATGTCAAATATAAAAATATCGAGACGCGCTTTTCGAATATAGAAAGATGGTTAATACTATAAAATGTCTGATATGACTATAAAATTACCTTTTTACCTTTTTAAAAAAAGGTAAAAAAAGGGTGTCAAGTATAGGATACTTGAAAAAAAAAGAAACTGTTATTAACCAAGTTAAAAAAATAGAATCTAATTTACAATATCTTTTATTTTAAAGAAATAGAATCTAAGTGGTACGTATCTCTATATCTTCATTGAAGATTCTTTTTATTCTAACCCATGTGGTAGTAGTTTTAATTCTTTAAACAAAATTGTGTTACGAAATTGCTATATCTAACTCAATTTCTAGTTGTGATCAAACTAAAAAATAAACTCTAAGTGCTAGTATCTTTGTGATCTTTGTATTCATTGAAGAGTCTTCCTATTCTAACTCAAACAGCTTTAATTAAAAAACTACTAGCTTTAATTAAAAAACAAAAAAATTTGTTTCCACATTGTTACCAACTCGACTCAAATGATATCATTTGAATAAAAGATTTGCTATCAATAACCGGCGCCAAGTTATAATCCTACTATAAAAATTGCATTATTCTACTAAACTCAAGATATATATTAAAAAATAAAATCTAACTGGCAATATCTTTTATTTTAAGAAAATAGAATACCTAAGTGATACGTCTTTGTATCTTCATTGAAGAGTCTTTTTACTCTTACCCATGTGGTAGTAGTCTTAATTCTTTAAAAAAAATTTGAATTTTTAATGAAGAATCTTCTTATTCTGACCCTAATGATACTAGCCTTAATTCTTTAAAAAAAAAGATTTTATTTCTACATTGCCAACTCAAATAATCGTAATAATGTATAAAATTTGTTTAAAAGATTTGATATGAATAATTGGCACCAAGTTATAGTCCTATAAACATTGAGCTACAAATCCACTTTAGTCAAATTACATATTTCAATTGTATAAAAAATATATCACTATTTAAAAAAAAATAAAATCCAAGTAGTAATATCTTTAATTTAAAAATAATAAAAGCCAAATATGTATAATATTATATGTATATCTTTCTATCCATTTAAGACTTCTTTTTCTAACCCAAGTGGTAGTAATTATTTAGCTTTAAAATATTATTATCACAAAATTGCTTTACTCAACCTACGTTTTTATCACAAAGAAAAAGTAATAGTACAAAATAAATGATAAAATTTTATTTAAATAAAAAAAATTTTTGTAAATGTAAAATATCGCACGGCGCATATTGCGTGAAAGAGTACGATAATATTTCTATTTCCTTTTCATACGCATCGTAAGCGCGAAAGAGTACAACGATATTCCTATTCTCTACTTACGGAGCTTTGGTGCGAGAGAGTAAGATGATATTTCTATTCTCTTTGGCCAACCCAACGTTGCCGAGCGCCGAGTGCACATGTACGTGTCTCGTCTTTTGTATGCGTGCCTCGCACACGTGAACCCGCTACGATATGGTCAAAACAATTAGAATCAAGACAGAGCGTGATACGAAGTTACGTACTCGGAAAAAAACGCTCTTTTCATAATTTATCCATAATTATATTCTTATAATTAGTGCAATGGTGAAAAGTTTCGTCAATGTCAGAAGCGTCTATTTGGACGGTACTGATAAAAATTATAATCTGAAATGTCTGTTCTTGCAAAATAAAATGAATGCCAGAAGCGTCAATTTGATAGTATTGGTTATTACAAATAAATTATATGTAAACAATCAGAGAGACAAGAAAGAAATTATCAATTGCATTTTCATGAGACTGAAGAAGTCCATTCTATATTTCATATTACAATATGATTCTAATAATAAAAATCAGAAACGTCTATTTGGATAGTATCGATAAAAATTATAATCAGAAGCGTCTGTTCTGATGGTACTTGCAAAATGAATGCCAGAAGCGTCAGTTCTGACAGTACTGGTTATTACAAATAAATTAGTTATAAACAATCAGAGAGACAAGAAAAAAATTATCAATTGCATTCTCATGAGAATGAAGAAGTCCATTCTATATTTATTTCATATTATAGTATGATTCCAATAATAAAAATCAGAAGCATCTATTTGGACGGTACTGATAAAAATTATAATCAGAAGCGTTTGTTTGACGTTACTGGCAAAAAATAGAAACATTTATTCGGACGATATCAATTATTACAAATGCATTATTTGTAAATTGGAGAAATACACACACACACACGCACACACACACACGCGCACACACACACACACACACACACACACACACACACACACACACACACATATATATATATATATATACAGGGTGTATATATAAAACTCCCGCGTTTGGAATACGCTACGGATTTTTTATGCTAAAAGAAACAACTTTTTCCTTTAGCAAAATTGCGTGCAACGAGTAGTTTTTGCAGTAAATCAAATTAAAAGTGACGAATGAGCGTATGTCTGTAGCGGTCAGAGCCAGCGCGCGTTTTTCAAGCCTGGGACTTAATCTTGGACGACTTTACGTATTGTATTGTTTAAAATATAATACAAGTTAACAAAATAAATATTTGTATTCATCTTTTACGTAACAATTCAATAAAAAAATTGTCCGATTTCGTAACATTATCTGGAAATAAAAATAAATATAAATTATATGGTGTATGAACTGAGC
The DNA here is from genome assembly GCA_024349325.1 of Pogonomyrmex californicus. Lineage (NCBI taxonomy): Eukaryota > Metazoa > Arthropoda > Insecta > Hymenoptera > Formicidae > Pogonomyrmex > Pogonomyrmex californicus. Next base: position 2,621,094 of record JAECZD010000021.1, read on the forward strand.
ATTCTATTATTTTAATTATTTTTTTATTGTTGTATGCGCAATTGCATATAACAATAAAAAAATACTGAATTTAATAAATACTTATTAATTACGTGAGTACATAATCACAAAAAGTAAAAAAATTGATTTTTTTATAATAGTATCTAAATAATTCGTTAAATTCAGTATATTTTTTGTTATATGCAATTGTGCAGTAATTAAATTAATAGAATGCTCAGTTCATACAGCATAATTTATATTTATTTTTATTTCGAGATAATGCTACGAAATCAGACAATTTTTTTATTAAATCGTTAAAGGAAACGTTAATGAAAACAATAGAAAACCTGAGAAACGCGCGCCAGCCCTGACCGCTATGCACATACGCGCGCTCATTCGTCACTTTTAATCTGATTCACTGTAAAAACTATTCGTTGCACGCAATTTTGCTAAAGGAAAAAGTTTTTTTAGCATAAAGAATCACGTAGTGTACTCCAAATGCGGGAGTTTGGGACACCCTGTATATGTGCGTGATGTATGTGCGTGGTGTATGTGCGTGCGCGCGCGCGCGCGCGTGTGTGTATGTGTGTACTGGAAGAATATGCAATGTTATCGCAAAATCTACTAAAATTATATATATGTTTGTACTAGATATCGTAAATAATTAATCAATAGCAATAGTACAAAATAGATCCATGTCTTTTTATAGACATAGCAAAAAGTCGCTTTACTACATATGTGCGTACATGTTTTCTTTGAGAAAAATACATGTAGTGTCCTTTGTATTCTGACTTATAAGGATATTGAACATAGCGAACGTCGTGAAGAATAACTACTACAGTGACAATACATGTATACAATATATACATATGTTTTCATTTATTTAGTAAAATGATAAAAATTAATATGACAATAAATGGAATTAGTCACGTCGATAATATAGACTTTTTAAATTGTCGATAATATCGACTTTTTAAATTGTCGCTCGTTACCGACATTTCTTTAATTCCGTTTAGATGGCATTAGCGGAAAGCCATCGGAGTTCATCCTTCGCTTTAGGATCTCCTTAAAGAGGGCATCCTTTGATATCAATTTAAATACTCCATTTTCTTTTGATATGCCGAACGAGCATGTTTACATTTAGTTCCTGGAAAAATAATTCGGAGTCATGTTAGTTGATACATCCAAAACAATTCCTAGAATTTGACACTTCGTTCTGGAATATTCAGATGCTGATGAAATCTGAGAGCATAAAAGGGCTACCTAAGGAGCGCCCGCAGAGCAGTCAAAATTTAACGAGCGAATAGTGCGCATCTCCATATCAAATAATTTTTCGTGAAAAAGAACTTAGATTCCACGCGAATTTTCGATAAAGGAACTTAGTCTCTGATACAATTTTAGTAGAACTTAGAATATTTTCGTTTTTTGGTTTAATACTTATAATATTTTGTGATTGATACTTATAAAATTTCATGACTTCATGATCGATACTTAGAATATTTTTGATATACGGTTTGAGCATGATGTTGTAGCCAGGTCTACAACCAATAATAAAATAATAACCAATAATAAAAGTAGTCCGCATGACAACAAAATTAGGTCGCATGAAATATCGAAAAGTCTTTCGAAAGATGACACAAATGTGTGACCGCCGAAATTGCGACCAGTCTTTCGAAAGATCGCAGAAATGCATCGCGAGAACATTGCGAAAAAGCCTATCAGCAAATTCCTAAACTTGATGATCAAACCGAGCGTGATATTGATTAATCAATATCACGCAACCGATCGACGCAATCGATCAGAATGCTGATCGGGCATCGATCAGACTATATAATCGGTTACACAAGGTGGAGTTGCAGAGAGTCAAGAATAACGTGTCGTTCGGAATCATTATTATAATTATCGCGCAAGATATTACCAGAGCGCGGCGAAGTTCACGCGAGCCGTACTATCAGCCGTCTCAAGTGACATCCTCGGTCGTCGGCCGCCAGAGTAACGCGATACGCGCCGAGCCGCCCGCCGACATTTAACCGTGTGTGAAAGAAATAAAATAAGCAATAGTAAATCCACGAAATAGTGCATTGATTAAATAAACCAGAAAAAATAAAGAAAGTGTGTTAGTGATTTCAAGAAGATTTCCTTCCATTCTTCTGATCCTGCTCGGAGTCCCAACTCCTTAGGCTCAACGAACCCGACCATCCCTAATATTATCGTTGTAGCCCATCCGGGGTACAACAATTCAGTATATTTTAATAAAACAATACACTTACAATATTTCATACGTTACTAAATAATTGAAATTAATTCTTGAAATCACTCTGTTTTACTCTTATAATAGAGAGCAAGCAAAATTTAACGAGCGAATAATGCGCATCTCTGAATCAAATAATTTTTTGTTATAAAGAATTTAAACTCTGTGCAAATTTTAAAGCAATCGAAATTTATTGAGCAAAGAGTGCGCATCTTCGTAAAGTCTCCAGAATACGTTTTGTGAATGCCGATTGGTTCCTGCTGAATGTGCCCGTCATAACAGGCCTCCATCGAACAGCTTCGCTGCAATAATTCTACAATTTTTGTAAGTTATTAATAATCTGTCTGAACTCTGTATCATTTATAAATTAATGCATGTGTGTGCGCATTGTAGTGCATTCAATTACATTATGAAATAGAATACACTCAATGTATTTGCATCTCTCGAAATATTTATGACACAAATATTGCACCAAGAATCAAGATTGTTATTTTGTAGGTATAATAAAGGATTTTAAAACTACTCATTGGATAGTGTATTTTTATCAACAATATTACCTTTACGGAAGATCTTAAATCTCAAAACTAACATAACTTGCAAACTGTTGTCATCGCATCGCGAGATCAACTAGTGAATAGAGAAAAACATTGCTAGTAATGAACAGTAAGTGCGCGTTCCCTATATTTCTTTTTACTCTTAATTACATAAACTTCTCTCTCCTTCTCTAGCTTTTCTTTCTTTTACTACTAATGCTCTGCGCCAGAGAAGGGAGCGTTTCTTTGGTGACCCCCGTGTGTGAGGGAAGTTCACCCTGTCCGTCTTAAGCGTCGACGGGATCGCAAGCCGCTTTCTTTTTATTATTTCCTCGTGCAGTGGGTTAGTGACACGGTGCACTTGCGCACTTTGCAACGCAATTGGAGCCCCCATAACCTGCTTAATTATTCTATACTATTCTTCTATTATGCGACTAGTGCTCTGCGCAAGGAGAGAACCGGCGTTCTCCCTGTCGTGAATTTTCATTGCACGCTACGAGAGATTCACCTCATCCGCCTTAAGCGTTGACGAGATTGCAAGTCGCTTTCTTTCACAAAAAAAAAATATATAAATTTCTGTACGGTGTAAGTGAGCGTTGAGGATGCACCTTAACGTGATGAGCTATCGTACCCTATTTAACTATCCTTAGAAATAGAAACTTTATACCTTGGCACGCTCTGTTCTTACAAAATTTTGTTAATAAATCATGTATTAAACAAATAAAAGGCGATGACAATAGAAAACGATCAAGGTAAGATACTAATCGTTTGGTTAATTTCTTGTCCAATTGTGAATACTGTGAACAACTTGTCAACCTCTTATGGAATCATTTGTCAATTTCTTCGTAATATATGTAAAAGTGGGCTCGGCCTATCTCTATTAGAATTTCGAAATAACTCTTCCAGGTGACTAATGTCAGGCGTTATTGAAATTGTGGATAACCTTTCTCAAACTGGGTATCTGGAAGTTATTTTTGATTATAATGATTAAAGATAAATTCTTGGCGATAATTTTAATATTAAGAAATTATTAAGAAATTAATAGCAGACAAATTTTTGCGAAAACGTCTTTGCAATTTATTAAGAAAGTCATTAGGCAGAGTAAATCTGATTTTCGGCATTTTAACCCTTAAAAAAATTTTTAAATATTTAAAATTTAAAATTTTAAAATATTTTAAAATATTTATTCTACTTCATAGAGATTTAGTAAAATCAAGTTTGGTTTAAAGAAGAACGATATATACGAAAGGAAATTTCTTTCTTTCAATGGGATTTAGTTGGTTATTTCTTGACGCAATTAAAACTTTACAGACTTGGCAGGCAGTATTAATTGACTGACGCAGGCATAGTTAAAATAGAGATAGCTGATAGATTTTAGGGTTTATACCAGCAGTCAAGGTAATGATTTACTCCTTTTTACGAAATATAAATTATTTGGTAATTTATTGGCGTATTAGATGCCACGAGTCGGCGGATGCGGTAGGACTTTCAAAAACTTACGGGGCCTAACAGCCAAGAGTCGTGCGAAGTTTAAATGGATTTTTCCAACGCGCATACGGATAAGGGCCAAGGAAATAAATCATTCACAGTCGAAACAGCCTCGAAAGAGATTCCTGCAGACTGTTTGCAGGATTATTTTCCATACATCTGCATTTGAGCCGCCTCTCCTTATTATAGAGGAGGCGGAACAGTTCGCTGCTCTCGATATCAACTTCGATATTGATGAAGAAAATTTCAATGAAATAGCTTTTAAACAGATAGAATTTATTTCGCCAGTGATATTTATAAAACATCAATAAACGAAACAATCAACAAGATGAATCTTTGATAAACAAGAATCAATAACAAGGCTCGTCAATAAAAGAAACCAACTTACCGAAAATTGAAAACCCACCAATCCTGGAAAGCGTGCTGTAAGAGTCAATAAGCGCTCTTATTACAGATACCGCCCCTCTTCAAAAAATAAACCCATTCTTAACGTGATAACAGAGAGAAACGGGATATATATGATGGATAAAGTCATTGATTTTGTGTTTATCCCAGACAATAATATCATATTATTTTTATACTTTCGATACTGTTGATACAATTTGATAACTTTTCGGTTTTGATACATTTTCGTGAATAAAAATAATAATTAAAATTGCGCGATTATTTTGCTAATTTTTTTCCTCCTCAGGGTCTGTTTTTTTTAACTGGATACTAATTCAGAGTTTATCTTTCTTCTTCCAGTATAAGAATCAGTGAACTAGTACAACTAGTTCAGAAATAAAAAACAAACCTATGGTAGTCATCCTCTATTTCTCCCACACTTTCGACTTCCCAGGGATATTGCCGCGTAGATAGTCTTAAAATAAATAGAGAGCGACACTTGGTTACACATTTTCTCGAAAAATGGAGGGGATAATGTTGGTACCAACGAAATCCTCTGAACGATATAATTTTAGTTTCTATGGATTAGTACCACTGTTCAAGTAGTAATCTGTTAGTTTGCATATCCTTTTTTGACATATGCGCAGGCATGCCAAAATGTAAATATAAAATACATTATAGTATTTTATTAAAATAAAATAATAATACAGAAAGACATAATAATATTACAATAATAATATTACAGAAAGACACAATCGGGAATTCCGAGAAAGCCTGTAGCCAAGCTTGTAATTCCTTAATCTTACGAATTTGTTCTCGGTTTGTTGCGTCCATCTGTCGTCGCATTACCAGGGCATCGATTATGTATTTTTCAGTGACATTAGCTGCGTTCAGCAGAGAAAGCAGATCAGTGAGCGCTCAGTGATTTTTCAATTGATTGGTCTTTGTCTTTAGATCTTTGTTGAATCTAAGTGCAGAAATCAATCATAATAAAGAATCACTAAACGCCCACTGATCTGCTTTCTCTGCTGAACACAACCATTGGGTGCGTCCAGCGAACGCAACAGTTGTGCAACTGTTGGTGGAATGTTCGCTGAACGTGCCTAATCAGTGAGTGTATTCTCAACATGTTCAGTGAGCGAACGCCATTTTTCTGAGCGATTTTTCAAGTACGCTCAGTGAGTATAACATGTTGTAAGCTTGGCGGAACTTACACTTTATTATGAAAATGGAGAGTTTTTATCACTTTGTATCATGTAAGATTTACCTCTACAGCTATTCTCGATATGCTAAAATGTTCTTTAATAACAAACAAATGTTCTTTTACAATATTATTATATAATGGAATTATTCGTTCATAATAATTTTTATTTTTCCAATGTATACGACATTAAAATTATTTAGTAATTCATTTTATATCTTCTTTGACAAAATGTCTTATTATATTTGTCTCTATAATATTATCATCTAGCAAAGCCAGAAGTATGAAATTATTAGCAGCCATTATTAAATTATTATAAAAGAGAACTGTGATTTCTGTAAATACGAATGGCACGACACAATATATATCATTTTTAAATAAAGGTTGTGTTTTGTGTACATACATAACACATACATGACATTGCGCATGTCAATAAATGTTTAGATCATTCAGGAAACTGTTTACTGATCACTTTATGCTCAAAGAGCGCTCAGTGATCAGTTGTCCAACTATTGTGTTCGCTGAACGCAGCCATAGTTCCATAGACATATGAAATATATAACCTTAGTATGAGGGATAACTGATATTTGCGGTAAGGAGGACACTCGTCTGACTTCGATTATTTTCGTAAGTTCTCGAATATATTCGGCTTCTCACGTGACTGTCATATTGTAATTAATGATTCTTAACGGTGATACATAAAAATATTTTAAACTAATTAATAATGAAACATGCTGCTTTTGTTATTTTATATAAAATATTTTCTGTTATTTCTTAAGAAATAGCTTTTGTAATTTATATATATATATATATATATATATATATATCTTATATATATTATATATATTTTTTACATATATATATATATATATATATATATTATATAATATATGTATATATTATAAATATATATATATATATATATATATATATATTATAAATATATATATATTATATATATATTTTTTACATATATATATATATATATATATATATAAAATACATTTATAATATATTATATACATAATAATTTTACACACACACACACACACACACACACACACACACACACACACACACACACACACACACGTACATCAAGTAATAAATTAATTTAAACATTACAAATTTTTAATCTACATAATGTAAGAATTAGACGACCGTAAGCGGTCATGAAAGAGATTCAGAATATAAACAGCCAATAGAGAGGAGCCGTCGTGGTCGTGCAGACTAAGTGTCGGATTGGTAGACGAGGGATCCCGAGTTCAAATCCAGTCGGTCTCCGTTAACTTTTTCCGAATCTAATAGATATCTTTCAATCTCAGAAGTGGGATTCAGCCCATGTTACCTCAGAGAGGATTCAGCCTATGTTACCTCAAAGAAGATTCAGTCTATGTTACCTGACAGGTCGATCGTTCAGGAGTGAATGGAAAAAGTTGGGGAGTAGTACTCCAATGTCGTGTCGGTCGTTCAAGAAAGTGAACGGAAAAAGTCGAGGAGTAGTACTCCAAAAAAGTCGTGTCGTTCGTTCAAGAAGTGATCGAAGTCGGGAGCAGAAACTCCAAGTTTCGGATAAAAAGTCCGATAGAGGAAGACTCGGTACATTCGGGACGAATGTAATACCAGAATGGCCGAACTGTAAGAATTAGACGACCGTAAGCGATCATGAAAGAGATTCGGAATATAAACAGCCAATAGAGAGGAGCTGTCGTGGTCGTGCAGACTAAGTGTCGGATTGGTAGACGAGGGATCCCGAGTTCAAATCCAGTCGGTCTCCGTTAATTTTTTCTGAATCTAATAGATATCTTTCAATCACCTATATTTACAAATACTTACAAATGAAACGAGATTTTTTTTATTTGTAATATTTTTCATTTCTAGCTGTTCCATATTTTTTTATTATGTCGATTTTTACAATTATATACAACGCAAAAACTCATTACTATTTTAATATATTTTTACTTCAAACGACTAATTTTTTCAAACTTTCATTTACCACTATTCAAATAGAGCACAAAACAAATAAACCGAATGTTACCGAGTCTATCCGAAATGAATCGATGTGTGATGAATCAGATGAGTGCCCTGGAGTGCCCTTCGCCCCGTATATCAGAATCCCCCTTTGTCTAAAGTAGCAGCTTATGCTCGGTCTATATATTTCATATGTCTATGCATAGTTCACTTTTAGATTTTTACCGGTGGCCATCTCACGATTTCACCGTTTGTCATTTTCACTGCGATCACGCAGCGAAAGAAATTATTAGTGACATAACTAGAATTAATGAAGACCTATTCACATCAAAATATTCCAAAAATTACACTGAAGGCAACTTCACGACTGTAAATATAATCTTAATATTTAATGAAATAAAGAAGTACGAACTTAGGAATAGATATTCCTATCCGTGCAAAGAAGATAAATACATCAACGGCAATAAAGAAGACAATTACTAATAATTGTAAGTTGCAATACTTTATTAATTTATTTGAAATATATAAACTTTCGTTTTAAAAAATTCTCTATTTCAGTATCTGTATTTTAAACAAACAGAAGCATAAGAGGTAAGACATCTTTGAGAGCTAAGCTCGCTTGAAGACGTCCAAAATGATGAGCTGCAATTCATCGAAGAGTATGAGTCGTTAAATGAGTCTGCATTTAATGAAGGAGTCTATACATCAAATTTTGCAGGAAAAGAACATTTTTTAATCATAGAAACTGTTGTACCCCGGATGGGCTACAACGATAATATTAGGGATAGTCGGGTTCGTTAAGCCTAAGGAGTTGGGACTCCGAGCAGGATCAAAAGAATGTAAGGAAATCTTCTTGAATTCACTAACACACTTTCTTTATTTTAATTGTTTATTTAATAAATGCACAGTTTCGTGGATTTGGTATTGCTTATTTTATTTCTTTCACACGGTTAAACGTCGGCGGGCGGCTCGGCGCGTATCACGTTACTCTGGCGGCCGACGACCGAGTATGTCACCTGAGATGCTGATAGTACGGCTCGCGTGAACTTCGCCGCGCTTTTGTGATATCTTGCGCGATAATTATAATAATGATTCCGAACGACACGTTATTCTTGACTCTCCTCGACTCCGCCTTGTGTGATTGATTATATAGACTGGTCGATGCCCGATCAGCATTCTGATTGGTTGCGTCGATGATCGCGTGATATTGATTGCTCAAATCACGCCTGGTTCGATCAGCAAATTGAGGAATTTGCTGATAGACTTTTCGCAATATTCTCGCGCGATGCGTTTCTGCGGTCTTTCGAAAGACTGATCGCAATTTTGGCGATCACGCATTTGTGTCGTCTTTCGAAAGACTTTTCTCGAATTTCATGCGAACTACTTTTTATTATTAGTTGTAGATCTGGCTACAACATCCCCCGCCTGTTAGTAAAAGAAAACGGAGGTACGAAGTTTTCGCTTTTTACATAATTTTTCATTTTTTCCCGATACATTTTTTTGGTATAATCGTTTGCTTAGAATCGAATACTTTCGCTTATTCTAACGGCGCGATCTACATTGCGTGAGTTATTTCATTTTGTTTTTTCTTTCTTATGACAATTATTGTTGTTACGATAACAATGATTATTATTAATGAGCTGCTAATTGATATAGGGTATACAAAGTGTTCTTGTTGGAAAAAGGGTATCTCGTTATTGTTTATTTCGTTTTTTATGTCATTCAATTTCTTTGTTAATTCTGTCAGGTCTGTTGCGTCTTGTATAACTTTTAATTTTAATTTTCCTGTCTTATTTGTCTTGAACGTTTCACTTAGAAGTGTAATGTTATATTTTGGTAGATACGTTTTTATTTCTTTTCCTTTATTGATGCTTGTCGATTTTATTGTCGCGTCTGATGTGACTATTTTGCAATTGTCTGGTAGTGTTATTTTTCCTGTATTTATAATGGTTGTACGCGTTTCTTTATTATTTTTGCATGAAATTGTAATAGTTTGTTTCGCTGGTGTGGAATATAACCAAGAATATGAATTGCTTAAGGCTATCCATATGCTATTTTTTATTGTTATGTATTTAATATTACAATTGTTATAACAGTTTTCATTTTCTACATATATATCTATTTCGCATAGCGGGTCGGTTTTTACATTTCTAATTGGAAAGATTTGTTCGCATAAGTAATTTGTATTTATTTGCTTGCATTGTTTTAACTTTTCGTGGGTCAGTTTTGCGTACGTGTGTCTGTTAGTGTCCAAAGCTATTAATGGATTGTTCGTTTCTATTAATGCAGATATGTTTTGTTTGTATGGTACCGGTAGTGGTATTACATTTATTATTTCGTATAGCGGAAGTGCAATTAACGGGAAATGTAGGATTGTGTATACGTTTGTTTTGTCGCAGTGTGCGCTCATTGTCGTTACTTTTTCTATTGTATGCCAATCCTCTTCCCTTATTTTAAATGGAAAATATGATCCTTGTGGTGTTTGTGTGATTGCTTCCTTAAGATTTTTTATTATTTCCTCTAATGGTATTAGTCGCGGGTGTAATATTCCATTTTTTATCGCAGCTAGGTATTCTAGTGTGTCCTCTGCGTTTTGTGTCACTGCGGCAAGTATTGCGTTGGTTATTATAAAGTGTTCTTTTATATTTTCGCTACTTATTTCCGTTGTTAGCGTCATTTCTAATTTTTTGATTGCGTTAGCTAAAATGTTTTCGTTATTTTGGATTATTTCTTCATGGTTACTTATATGCGCTATTGTCGCGTTTATGATTTTGATTTGATTCTTTATTATGTGCTCTGTTGTTTGTTGTTTGTTGTCTAGGATACTTAGTTGCTCATTGATTAATTTTCTATCTTCATTGTCCATTGTTCCAAATAATGTTTTGGCAATAGTTCCTATTCCATCTATTAGTCCTCGTTTAGTTTTTGTATCTTGTGTTTTATACAGAGCGTTTATTCTTTTTGTTAAATGTTTTAACCGCTGGTAATTGTTTTCAATTATTGTATTATAGTTCTGACATGACCCCTTGTTTGTGAGGTGTAACATAGTGCATATATTTTGCGTTTTTAGGATGTATTCTTCTATTTGCTCTGTTCGCTTTTCGATTGGCGAAATATCTGTTTTTATCACTATCTTCCAGTATGACTCGATTATGTTTAGTTTTCCTATTTCTTCGAAGTATATTCCGGGGTGATGCTTGAAGTTTTCTACTTCAAATGGTAGTTTTTTCTCTTCTTCTCCATTGCTTATCCATATCTTTATTCTGCAATGTAAAAAAAATTCTTATTTCTCATGAAAATTTTCGGTGCTCGATTTCGGCGTTTCTTTTTATCATATTCCCAGGTGTAATGTTACTTTATTCTGAATTCGTTATCTTAGTTAAAAAGGATTCCCTTGTGAACCTGTTGAGCTTGCTTTTTATAACGTATATCATTTCTCTTGGTGTCTTATTTATTATATCGGTGTGACCCTTCTAATATTTCTTTCTTTTGCGATGAGCTCTCTGGCTGCATTTCGTCAGTTGTCGAAGTGCCTTCCTCGTATTAACACGATGGGTCATCAAGGCAATTATGGTCGCGATCCGCCAATATTTGATGATCGGGCCGCGGCGGAAGTGTCTGATGACGACGAAAATTTCGATATCGAAATCGAAGATAGTGACGTTGAGGATTTTATGGGCCATGGTGACGCCCAGGCCCATTTTAGACGTGTGCGCGAATGGTTGACTATCGTCAACCAGTTTTATGTTAATGGCACTTTTTATGTGTGTGACGAGTGCATTTGGTTCGCCACCAATGAGGCTCCCGGCAGAATAGTTGAGTTACCCTGGTCCGTGGAGCTTTACGAGCTTTTTGTCTGTCTGCCGGGCGCTATACGCGCTGCTGTGGTGGTAGAGGACGAGGAGTTGGAAGCTCCGGACGATCCCGTCGAGGTAGACGAGATTGATATGGAGGATGACCCCGCGGCCGACCCCGCGCAAGCGAGAGACCGCTCTCCTGGGGTTTAAGAATTTTTTATGTGATTTGTAGTGTAGTTGATAGTGTAGTTGTTAGTTTTTAGTGTAGTTGTTAGTTTTTTAGTGTAACTCTGGATTTTTGTTGGGATTATTTTTCGGACCTGCTGAGATTCTCCTCCGGTGAGTCCCAATGTTTTTATTTTTATTCTTATTTATTATTATTTCTATTATTTTCTCTATTATGCGCTTTTTTCTTTCTTTTAATTTTCAATGAACGGTTTAATTCGGTTCGCGTGCACGTTTATCGTTCGGCGGCCCATTTTTATTTTATAATTCAAATCACTCAATTTTTCTAAAATTGTGTAGGGTCCGATCCATAACGCGTCTAGTTTTTTCGATCTCCCTCGCCGAACTGTTTCGTCGTGCAGTAGGACTTTATCTCCTATTTCGAATGTGCGTATTTTTGTTTTTCTGTCGTAGGTTTCCTTCGCTTTTTGTTTTTCTTCCTTTACGTTTTCCTTCGCTATTTGATTCGCGGCTCGTATTCTTTCACGAAGTTCTTGCGCATAATCATCGTATGTGTACGATGATTTCGGTGAACTTGTTAGGGCCGTAGGTAGTGATGCCTGGTGCCCGTATACCAGTTCGAATGGTGTGAATCCCGTAGCGGTGTGCGGTGTCGTATTATATGCGAACATCGCATACGGTATCCATTCGTCCCAGTCTGTCTGATCATTATTAATATAATGTCGTAGATATTCGGTTAATGTCCGATGTGATCTTTCGAGTGCTCCGTTTGTTTCTGGATGATAGGCTGTCGTTTGCAATTTTTGTATTTTTAGTAATTTGCACGTATTTTTAAATAATTCACTTGTAAAGTTTGTTCCTTGATCGGTCAATATTTTTTCTGGAATTCCATATTCTAATATAATTTTTGTGACAAATTCTTTTGCTACTGTTGTCGCTTCTTGATTTTGTATTGGTATTCCCTTGCTAAATTTTGTTAAGCTGTCTTGAAATGTCAATACGTACTTGTTTTCCATCGTTGTTATTGGCAAAGGTCCTACAATATCTAACGCGCATTTCTCAAATGGTTTTGTTGGCGTATCTGTTATCATTAACGGTGCTTTAGCGCGTCGTTGCAATTTATTTTTCTGGCAATATTCACATTTTGAGATGTATTGCTCCACATCTCTTTTTAATCCTGGCCAGTTGTGATGTAATCGTATTCTATTTATTGTTCGTTCAACACCCTGGTGTCCTCCTATAGGTGCGTTGTGGTATTCATATAATATTTGTTTCTTTTCTTCTTCGTTATATTGTTTTTCTGACGCGACGTCGTCAGTTTGTTGTTCTTGTGTTATTGCTGCTACGTTACGGCTTAATGCGTCAGCATTAGCGTTTGCTTTCCCAGCTTTATGTATTATTTCGTAATCGAATTCTTCCAGTTTTAATCTCCATCTGATTAAACGTGATCCGGGATCTGTTACGTTAAATAACCATATTAACGGTTTATGATCAGTAATTATTTTAAATTTTGTCCCGTATAAATAAGGTCTGAAATGTTTTACTGCCCATACTATTGCGAGTAGTTCCTTCTCAGTCGTATTATAATTCTGTTCTGCTCGTGATAGTACACGGCTGGCGTACGCGACGGGTTGGTCTTGACCTACCTCGCCTTGCGATAAGACGGCTCCTATTGCATAGTCTGATGCATCCGTGGTTAGGAGGAATTCTCTCGTGAAGTCTGGATATTTTAATATCGGTGCCGTCGTTAATTTATTTTTTAGCGTATCAAATGCATTTTGCTGTTTTTCGGTCCATTCGAATTTTTCTCCCTTTTTTGTGAGTTTTGTTAAAGGTTTTGCTATTCGTGAGAAATCTTCGATAAACTTTCGGTAGTATCCGGCTAATCCGATGAATGATTGCACATCTTTTACCTTTTTGGGCATAGGAAAATTCTTTACGGCGTGCAATTTTGATGGATCTGGCGAAATTCCATTTTCCGTAATTATGTGTCCTAAATAAATTACTTCTTTTCTTAAAAATTCGCACTTGTCCGGTTGGAGCTTTAAATTGTTCTCTCTTAGTCTTTGGAGAACTAATTTTAATCTTTTGTTATGTTCTATTAGGCTAGGACCGTATATTACAATGTCGTCAAGATACACTAGACATTTAATTCCTTGCAACCCTGTTAAAATTGAATTCATTAATCGTTGAAAGGTTGCAGGTGCATTTTTTAAACCAAATGGCATTCTATTAAATTCATAATGACCGTGTGGTGTAGAGAATGCCGTTTTATTTTTATCTCGCTCCGTCATTGATATCTGGTGGTAACCTGATGCGAGATCCAGTGTCGTGAAGTATTTCGCGTTGCCCAGCTGATCAAGTATATCCGTTATATTGGGCAACGGGAATGAATCTCCGATTGTGAGATCATTTAATTTTCTGAAGTCTATTACAATTCGTAATTTTGTTTTTCCTGACGCGTCTGTTTTCTTGGGCACGACTAGTAGTGGTGCGTTCCATTGGCTAACGCTCGGTCTGATAATTTCTTGTTTTAACATTTCTTGAATCTGTTTATTTACCTCATCTTTGTGTTTTTCCGGTAAACGATAAGGTCGTACGTTTACTGGTGATGAATCTGTTCGTACAGATATTTCATGCTTAATCTTTGTTGTGCACGATAATGTATCCCCTTCTAGGTGGAACACGTCATTATATTCGTGACATAATTTTAATATAGATTTTCGTTCTTCCTCATTTAAATGTTCTGTGCGCAAAGAATTGTTTATTTGCTCTTCTCGAGCTATTAATTTTGTCTCTTTATTTTTTGTCTGTATTACGTTCACAGATTCTTGTGTTATTTTTTCTTGTATATTTATTTCTTCTATTATCACTTGTGGTACTTGCACGATTTTTTCTTCTTCTGTAATATTTATTATACTTATTGGGCATGTATAATCTCGTGGTTCAACTAGGCAACATCCAATAAAAATTCCAGGTATCATTTCCTCTGGTTTCGTTAATCCAATTATATTTTGGTTAGTCGTGACTTGCACGATTGTTTCGCTGCGCGGCCCTAAGGTTACGCGTCTGTATGGGTACAGTCTGAATTTCGTATTTTGAAATTGTACTAAATTTGTTTTTGGGTTGAACGCAGTCATGTATTTCCAAATAAAATCTGCTCCTAGGATTGCATCGTATTCCATTGGCGCATTATCTCGCACTATGTATACGGGGTGTCGTATCTTTTTTCGCGACAGTTGCACCGTAACATGTGTTTTGCCCAATGTTATTATCTCATGTCCTGTTATGCCTGTTAGCTTAGTTTTCTCTTCATAGATTAGGACATGGTCTAGAACATGTTTCAGTTTTATTATTGTTGCTGATGCTCCCGTATCAAACAAGAAATTTATTTTTCTACCTTTGGCCTCTGCAATCGGTAATGTGATCGCATTTAATCCAGTGTTGACGAGCGGTAACCCCTTGACGTGTGCCACGCGATACTCTGACGCGGGACGCGGGACGGTCGATTTATCTTCGCCGGTTTCGCTCTTTTTATTTTTAAAGTTCTTCGCGGAATTTTCTCTTCGCGAATTCGAAAAAATTTTTCCGGAATTTTTGCTGTTTTCCGGTTTTCCATTTAATGTCCAACATTCATGTCGTAAATGTCCTATCTTTTTGCAATAGCTACACTGTTTTTCAATTGTATTTATTCGTGGTTGCCTTTCTGGCTTAGGCAGGGTATATTTGTTTGAAAAACGACTAGTCCTACAATCGTGTCCGTAATGACCGATTTTTCCACATTTTTCACAACGGGGACTAGGTGTATGCGCTTTAAATACTGGTCGGTTTCGATAGGTTAGCGTTCGCATGCTAGGTCCTCGCGTTTTTTCTTCCGCGGTTGCTCCTGCGATTGCTTCCTGTATAGTTTGGTATCGTTGCGATCGTACAATTAATTTAATTTCGTCGTGTAAACCGTTCTGGTAATTGTAGAGCGCCTGCTCTTTTATATTTTCTAAGATCGCGCGTTGCTGTTCGACCGTATGATTTTTTCCTTCTTCCATGGATTCGTATAATTCCATGGCTATATTATCTGTTCGTCTGCCGAATTCTTGTGCATTCTCGTTTGGTTTTTGTTTAAGCGAATTAAATTCGAGTTGCAAATGTGCGGTGCTTCGTTTGCTCAAATATTCTTTTTCTAGTTCTCGTTTTAATTGTTCGAAGTTTATTATATCTCGCGTACGGAAATCCATCATGGCCTTGCCTTTGAATTTAGTGCAAAGAATAGCTTCTAATAAGGAATGTTCATCCGCGGGATGTATATTTTTTATCGCGTACGTACTTGCATTTAGAAATTCGTACACGCGTCCTCGTGACGTGCCGTCGATCTCTGGGATCATGTTACGCGCGTCTTTCAGTGTGAGGAATGTCAGTGCATTTCCCGGCTGGTTTCGTATATCTTGATACGAACGTCCGTAAGTTAGATCTAACGGGTGCGGCAGAAAATCTTGAGATAATCTCGTTCGTTCGCCCATAGGCAATTGTGTTTGCCGGCTCAATCCGTTGACTTGCACACGGAGATCGCGTATCTCATCCATTAATTCTCGAATGAGAGTGTTATCGGGCGGTGCGTCGATTGTGACGCGGCGGTTCGTTCGACTTTCTTGCGGTCCATGTCTCTCGACCGAATGTCGTAGTTGTAAAATTTCATTGTCGATTTCGTTCTGTTGTTCGACAGGTGAGTGAGCCATTTCGTTTATTAACGATTGATATATGTTGAAAGAATTAAAAATGCTTCCGTCTCGTAAGTTTGTATGTATGTTTTTTCGCGCTTGTACGTGTGTGTTAATGGGAGAGTCGGTGTCGTTCGGTTCGAGCAAGCTGTAATCTTTTTCGTCGTACGGAAATTCGCGTTCAGTTATTACGTGGACGTCTTCGTCGCTATCGTATTGTAGTACGCGGCGCACGTTATCGCGTATTTCTTTTAATGCAGTTCTCGCGGTATTTAACGCGGAGACAGTATGTGGAAAGTTTACCGAATTTTTTATTGACCGCGCTTTTGGCCAAGTCGCAACGCTGTTTGCTACGCTGTCCTTCGCTGCGGACATTCGCCTTTTTAAAATATAATTTTTCGGACTTACATTAGTAGATAAATCGCATACGCTCGCATGGTCGCTGCTTGTGCTGGCGTGTCAGTTGGCTGCGTGTAGTAGTGCGTGTCGATGAAGCGTCCTTGCTGCCTGGTATCGTCGTACACGGTCAGCGCTGGCTGGCTCTCGGTGCTCGTGGACTCTCTGGTCGTTGCTCCGCTGCCACTGGACACTCGTTGTCGTAGGTCGGCACTCTACTGATATTGCACTATTCACTTGACACAATTTCGTGGGCGGCTTATTTTTTGACGGGGCCTTTTCCGTCCGCCTGTTTTCTACAGGTCTTGTATTCTCTGCTTATTTAGAATTTGATTCTTCTGCCTGTCTATTACTGCAGGTCTTATCTCGTTTCTTCAAGAAAAATTTTTCCCTTCTTCTGCCCGTAATGCAGTGCGTCTTACTTGATTGATTCTGCTGGCTTGATTAGCGATGATCCTCTCAAGTTGTTGGTCTTGGGGATGGTTTTGACAATCCCACCGCTGCCACCAAAATTGTTGTACCCCGGATGGGCTACAACGATAATATTAGGGATAGTCGGGTTCGTTAAGCCTAAGGAGTTGGGACTCCGAGCAGGATCAAAAGAATGTAAGGAAATCTTCTTGAATTCACTAACACACTTTCTTTATTTTAATTGTTTATTTAATAAATGCACAGTTTCGTGGATTTGGTATTGCTTATTTTATTTCTTTCACACGGTTAAACGTCGGCGGGCGGCTCGGCGCGTATCGCGTTACTCTGGCGGCCGACGACCGAGTATGTCACCTGAGATGCTGATAGTACGGCTCGCGTGAACTTCGCCGCGCTTTTGTGATATCTTGCGCGATAATTATAATAATGATTCCGAACGACACGTTATTCTTGACTCTCCTCGACTCCGCCTTGTGTGATTGATTATATAGACTGGTCGATGCCCGATCAGCATTCTGATTGGTTGCGTCGATGATCGCGTGATATTGATTGCTCAAATCACGCCTGGTTCGATCAGCAAATTGAGGAATTTGCTGATAGACTTTTCGCAATATTCTCGCGCGATGCGTTTCTGCGGTCTTTCGAAAGACTGATCGCAATTTTGGCGATCACGCATTTGTGTCGTCTTTCGAAAGACTTTTCTCGAATTTCATGCGAACTACTTTTTATTATTAGTTGTAGATCTGGCTACAACAAAACTACAAATCACAATTCAAGTAATGAAGCTGATAAAGAGAATATGACAAAAATGGTAACTATTTTAAATATGAAATTAGATAAATTTTCTGAAAATGTTATAATTGACTAAATGACTAAATATTTGTGGCAAGTTTAATAAATAATAAAAAATATAATTACAATATTTTATTTCCTTTCTGATTCACTCTATTTTTTAAGTATTACATCTTCTCAGTTTATATCTCTATTTTTTAAGTATATCTCTCAGTTTATCTTGACAATAATGTGTTATATATACTATATATACTAGCAATTTATCTTCGTAAAAAATTTGAATATTTATCTATAACGGAATACATAGTCATTAAAAATTAAAATTAAAATCTTCTATTGCCAGATTTAATCTAATTGGCAGATACCCAAAGAACTGTGGCCATTTTACCAATTAATATGCCGTGTAAATTAAGAAACACTAGATTTTCACTAGATTTTAACTATGTCAGCTGATGGTGAAAAGTTTTACGCTAAATATCTCACGCTTTCACCGGAATTAAAATTACGTGATCACAAAATTATGAAATCCATTTGAGACTCGTCACTTCTCATTGATTCGTTCTAGGGGAAAACGTGATCGATGCCCAAATCTACTTTGATATTCGACGTTAGGATGTGATTTTAATTTCTGATAAAGAATATAATATTAATAACAAATCAAAGTTTTGTGCACTTTCATTCCAAATTGTCTGTATTTTATTTTCTTTTTCTTTGAATACGTTGCGCTCCGATTTCGTCCAGTACTTTGGATGCTTTATAATGCTTCGAATATTTCTTTGGTGCTCAGTCAGATTAACTGTGAATAATGTTGAATTGTAAAACCAGTAAAAATATTTTTGAAAAAAGTGTTTGCAGTTGAAAAAGCATTTACACCGTATTTAAACATTCTACAATTCTCGTTTATTTAGGGCTTTCTCGGAGTTCCCGATTGTGTCTCTCTGTAATATTATTTGTTCTATATAATGTAATTGTTTAAAAATACAGAACGAATTGCTTAAATCCATTGAATCATATCTCATCATAATACTTGAAAAATGATTGCAAGTCCTTGCAATCGTCGAAAATAATCGTTAAGAAATTATCTTAAAGGCTTTTTCGATTAATTCGGACAAAAAAGCTAGGATATTAATAACTTGGTTGCACCCCAACTCAATTCTTCTTTGTCACCTTTAAATATTAAGTGTACAAAAAAGTTCTAAGCTTTTTTTGTAAAATTCAATCTTTATTCAAAAACAAACAAAAAAATATTAATCAGCGAAATATTCCCCGTTTGTATCAACGACCTTTTGCCATCTTTCGAATAGCTTGCGAATTCCTTGACGATAGAAGCTCACCGGCTTCGAAGCGATAAAATCATCAATGCATTTTCGTATCTCTTCAAATCTCACGAAATATGTATCAGCCAAATGATGTTGCAGCGACCGGAATAGGTAGTAATCGGAAGACGCCATGTCTGGGCTATACGCCGCGTGCGGGAGAAGTTCCCAGCCTAATGCAAAGATATGGTCCTGAATCGCTTTTGCAACATGTGATCGAGCATTGTCATGAAGCAAGATCTTTACGACGTCCTTGGCCAGTAAATGGCCTCTTTTCTTCTAATGCATCGCTCAAATTGGTCAATTGTTGTTGGTAGCGGTTGGTAGCGTGATTGTTATCCGGTTGTCACAACTCGTAATACAACACACCTTTCCAATCTCACCAGATACAGAGCAAAACCTTCTTGGCGTGGATATTGGGCTTTGGCGTCGATGTCGAAGATTGACCAGGGTCAACCCATGATTTTCTACGTTTAAGGTTATCATAAAGAATCCACTTTTCATCGCTTGTAATGATTTTGTGCAGAAAATCTTTTTTCCGGAACTTTGAAAGCAAAGTGAGTGCAGTGTCACGCCGACGATTTTTGTTGTCTTCGGACAATTCATG
This sequence comes from Pogonomyrmex californicus, assembly GCA_024349325.1. Lineage (NCBI taxonomy): Eukaryota > Metazoa > Arthropoda > Insecta > Hymenoptera > Formicidae > Pogonomyrmex > Pogonomyrmex californicus. The sequence goes on from JAECZD010000021.1 coordinate 2,641,136, forward strand.
CGGAACCCATCTGCCTTCCTTCTAAATCTTTCCCATCGTATGTAAACGTACGGAAATGATTTGCTGCGTAACGCCAAGCTGTTCTGCAAGCTCCTTTTCAGTTTGCGCAGAGTTTATATCCAGCAATGTTTGCAATTCGTCCGTTTCAATCTTTTGAGGGCGTCCAGCACGCGGTTCATCTTCAAGATTGAAATCTCCTTGGCGAAATTTTTGATACCATCTTTTACATGTAGTATGACTTACAGCGTTCTCTCCATATGCAGCACAAATCATTGCAGTGGCTTCAGCAGCATTTTTCTTCAGATGAAACGCGAAGTGGATGGAAAATCGAATATGCTCTTTTGTTATTGCCATCGTGAACACTACTGATTTTTGAGGTTATGTGCATCAAACGCCAAACCGTATGGCATTTTAGAAGGCCAAATGTCAACGCTTTAAAATCGCAAAAAGGCGGGAAGATATATAAAATTTAAATTGTTATTTCGTTATATGAAATCTAAAGCTCAGAACTTTTTTGTACACCTAATATATAAGAATACGTACAAATATATGTATAAGTATATATTGTGTAATAGAAATAAATATATGTACAAGAAATAAATATATGTACATATGCTAAAATAAAAAAAAATGTGAATCACCATTAACACACATCGTTGTTACAGCGAATCTAACCACGAGAGGCGGAGTTCCCTTTCCCTTTCCCTTGTTCGTTTACATATCTCGGAAACGAGAGGCGATTCGCCGGAAGTTTTTAATTAGCGATACCGAGAATGATATTATCGGGAATGTATGAGTGGCGAGAAGTAGAGTCGCGCGCGAGGAAAAAACGTTCTAGGAGTGATGATAAATGAGGAGGGATTCTATTGGGAATGTAAAAAAAAGTGACGCTTCTCACGAAAAAAAAGGATGTTTAGATGATTTTTATTTCGCGACGCGTCTCTTCCGCGTTCGCTACGCGCGGCTACCGAAAGTTCGACCACAACGATATCGGACTTGTCTATTGTTCGTTTCATTGTTTTTTTTTCTATTCCATCGTTTTTTTTATTTTTTCCGTTTTATCGTTTTTTGCGTTCTATTATCTTTGTTTGTAGCGGTATTACGTCGTCGACTCGGGGGAGCGAAATTATCATTTGTTGGGAATCGCGTGTCTTTCTAATCGCACGACGAGAGATCTCATCTTTTTGCATCTCGTATTTTGTCGATTTCTGCGATTTCATCGATTCGGAAAGTTTTCCTTGTTCCGTTCATCATCGCCCTCGAGGTGTCTTAGAAACGAGAGGTAGGTCAGTGGTTCGCCGGAAGTTTTTAATTAGTGATCGAGAATGACGTTATTGGGGATAAGGTCCGAGTATGCTGCTCGTTAAACGTGACTCGCCGGAAGTTCAATACCGCAACTACAATAGTTTATTATCATTTACGCGTTTCTTGTAACATGTTTAGAAAAATAGTTGTTAATATTTCTTTAACGTGTTTAGAAAATAGTTGTTAAACGCGATGAGTAACAGAAAGATCAAACTTTCTCTACAGTACCCCGTTGAACGGGATAATTATCGAATTATTTTTTTTATTTCAATGATTAGATTTAAAAAACACGTTTCGAACAATTTGATTTGTTAGTGGACAATTGTAGTAAATTATGTGATACTTGTACAAAATATTGACACTTTGTTCTATTTGACGTTAAGAGGGAACGAAGTTCAAGTGAATACATTTTTTATATAAATATTGTTATATAAATATTGTTATATAAATATTGTTATATAAATATAGTTATATAAATATTGTTATATAACTATTTGTATATAACTGTTTGTATTGTCGCGAGCGCCGAGAACGCAATCACGCTCACCGCTGACAAAGCGGATTGCGGCAAGCGATACTTTATCCGACGAATTATTATTTTATCAAGCGATAGCAATTACCAACGCTACCGTGCTAATCGCGCAAATATTGTGTAACTGTTCCACATGAAGCAACTGTTAACCGGGTTGCGCGGCCCTTACGCGGAAAACCGCCGCGCGACCCAGAAATATACCGCGAACGCTGACGAACATGTTGATGACACGGCAAGGACAGGCCGCCTGGAACAGGATAAAAACGGGAGACCGAGACTAGGAGAGGACTCGTCAAGATCCGCCGTGCCGTCACGTCTGTCGCGGTCCGAATTAAAAAGGACAATCTGTATCAAGTGTTAATAAAATTTATTGATTAAACAAAGTGGTGAGTGCCTCCTCCCCGCCGACTCCTCGACCGATCCACCGAAACAACCCGCACAACAGTATATATAATAAAGATATCGAATTTTTTACAGTGGATTGCTAAAAACGAGTTGCCGTTGACCTTATGCGATACGAATTTTGAATGTGTATCTGGGAACCATTGCGTAGTATATATTTTTTAGTATATATTTTATTTATGTTATATTGTAGTATATATTTTTTAGTATATATTTTATTTTAGTATATATTTTTTAATGATATTACTAATAATATTAATAATTTATTACTATTCTTTATTACTATTATTGTTTCAGTGTGAATTACCATCAATCTTACACGACATGGAATATGAATTTGCACCTCAGGATACTTCCGTAGGTATGTTATATATTATTTATATAATATGACTATTATGTGTTGCTATTATGTGTTACTATTGTTTATTCATATTATCGTTTCAGTGTGTATTAAAGTAAGATATATTTATTAATATTGTTGTTTCAGTGTGTATTGAAAAAAGATAGCGAGATAAAAGGATGTATCAATATAAGAAATATAAAATAGTTGAAACAGTTAAAACGAATATATCATCGCCAGAACTTGTGCAACATATGGTTAGAGAATAAGAATGAAAACAATATCTGTGAAAATAAGTTTCTTATAAGGGATATATTTTATTTGAGACCTCTGTTTGGAATGGAACTCCTTGAATCGCCAGAGTATTAGAAATAATTATTGTACACTTTTATATATTCCATAATATTTTTATATTCTATATTCTACATTTTTATATTCGATATTTTTATATACTTTGTTGTAGCCAGATCTACAACCAATAATAAAAGTAGTCCGCATGGCAACAGAAATAGTCCGAGCATGAATCTCGAAAAGTCTTTCGAAAGACGATACAAATGTGTGACCGCCGAAATTGCGACCAGTCTTTCGAAAGACCGCAGAAATGCATCACGCGAGAACATTGCGAAAAGCCTATCAGCAAATTCCTAAATTTGATGATCAAACCGAGCGTAATATTGATTAATCAATATCACGCAACTGATCGACGTAACCGATCAGAATGCTGATCGGGCATCGATCAGACTATATAACCGATTACACAAGGCGGAGTCGAGAGAGTCAAGAATAACGTGTCGTTCGGAATCATTATTGTAAACATCGCGCAAGATATTACAAAAGCGCGGCGAAGTTCACGCGAGCCGTACTATCAGCATCTCAGGTGACTCGGTCGTCGGCCGCCAGAGTAACGCGATACGCGCCGAGCCGCCCGCCGACGTTTAACAGTGTGTAAAGAAATAAAATAAGAAATACTAATCTCAAGAATTTGTGCATTTATTAAATAAATCAATTAAAATAAAGAAAGTGTGTTAGTGAGTTCAAGAAGATCCTACATTCTTCTGATCCTGCTTGGAGTCCCAATTCCTTAGGCTTAACGAACCCGACTATTCCTAATATTATCGTTGTAGCCCATCCGGGGTACAACAACTTTTATATTCCATACTTTGATATTCCATATTTTATATTCTATATTTTATATTTCATATATTTTATATTCCATATTTTTTCATATTTCTATATTTTATTTCTATATCTTATATTCTATATAGCTTATATCTTTAAAAAAATGTATTTTTTTTAAATATATTGTAAAGAAAATATTATATTTTTTATAATTAAATTGTAATTATATATTTTTTTCAAGAATATAAAACATAATGTAAAACAATTTATCAACAGTGAAATCTTTCCCTAATTTTAAGAAAAAAATAGAAAAAATAAAAATTAATTTATTATAATCGCGATTAAACTTCCGGTTCGCATTTGCATCAAGTTTTGTCGCGGCGACGGACGCGTCTCTTCCTTTTTTTTTCGATAACGCGAATAATGCGAGAGGGAAAAGATCGAATATGCGTTGTTTTTTGTTATTAAAATCAAAAATAGAAGTCAATCTCATTGTAGTCGCGGTTAAAAAATTTCTAGTTCACATGTGTGTAGTTTCGTCGCGACAACGGACGCGTCTCTTCCTTTTTTTCGATAATGCAAAAACGCGATCAAATAAAAGCTAAAAAAAAAAATAAAATTTCTGAAGATAAGATTTTTCTTTCGCTCGATAATAGTACGCACGGGCGTCTCTCTCTCTCTCTCTCTCTCTCTCTCTCTCTTTCTCTCTCTCTCTCACATTGCGGCGGACTCCACCTCTCGCGACGCATACCAATAGCGACATCGATCGAGCGGCTCGCGTATCTTTTGGTCGACGACGCGCAGTGTCAATTCAACTTCTGCTTCGCACGATGACGCTCGCGCGCGAGATCGCCGTAGTCGCGTGCGCGATAGCCATTATTCCGGCGATTCGCGATTCCGTCGCCGGGCGACTATACTATACTAACGAGGAGGCGATTCGATTTTTGCAAACGTACGGATACTTGGACGTGCAAACGATATCATCCAATAACGCAACGTTGGCTCTGAGACACGCGATCGCGCTTTTTCAGGAGTATTATCGTATATGGGTAATGGGGTTCTTAACGACGCTACGTTGAAACAGATGCGTAAACCGCGATGTGGCGTCAGAGATACATCGAATTCGGCCTTGGACAAGTTCCCAAGGAAATGGGCGAAGATGCATCTTACTTGGAACTTTCACTTAACAAGCGAGAGCATCCTACCGAGAGTTACCGAGATCACATTCGAAATGTGGCCAGCGTATTCGTCGTTGACATTCGAGCGCGATTCCATGAATCCCGATATCGTGCTATCGTTTCAGCAGGGCTTTCACACATTCGTAGATTCTCGACATCGCGGTAGCTGAATATGTCCGTCGTTGCTGGACGGACCCGGTAATGTGCTAGCTTACACTTTCCTCGTCGGGATTATTCGAGATATCGGAGGTGCACGTAGATAACTCCGAGAAATGGCACATCGAGCTGGCTGACCACTAATCTTACCGACACGCTTCATCTACTGTATACGCAAGAGATTGGTCACGCTTTAGCATTACACCACAGTTGTTAGAAAAATTTCCCTCTAAGACCTTTCCCGTGCGTTTGAGCGAGGCGGATTTTCTTGCCATTCAGAATTTATACAGTTTAGAGAACAAAGTCTCGAGATCGATACCAGCGACGACGACCGTAGCGACGACCACGATCGCGACACGCGATAGAGAGAGAGCTCGACGAACGTGGATCTGTGCGCGTTGCCACCCGATGTTGGTGTTAGAAGGCAGTATATACGTGATGTATCGACGCCACTTATGGTCGGTCAGCGTAAACGGAAAATCTTACAGCAGATCGTTGTTACGGATTATCTGCGTTTCCTTCCCGACAATTTTACGCGTGAATCTTCTTTCTAACGCGAGAATCAACGCTGTAGTTAATACCAATGCGAGACGAACGTTCGCGATTTACAACGACGAGATCATGGTCGACATCGACGATTGCTCGATAATAGCTGTCAGACATAACTCGTTGCATACGATATTTCTGGGGATTCCACCCGCCGTTCGATATATCGACGGTAATCTGTATTTTATCGTTGAACGACAATTCTTTAAGTACAACGAATTTACCAGAAGTGTAACTATGGCCGAAAAATTCAACGGGGAAATGTTTGGTATCATGTGTCCAAGGAACGGACTGTTAGAACAGTTGCGCGCTCTTCTGAAAAGACTCAGATGAGGAACGTATTTTCGAGCGAGGATGATTTAGAGGAGGAGAGGGAGGAACGGGAATTTTCATAAATACATTGTATAGAACGAAGGATATGGAACGGTTACGAGCGAAACGAACAATCAGTATCGCGCGATCTTTTCGGTCATAAAGATGTACGGTATCGAACATTCGAAAAGTTCCGAGACACATCGGTATGACACATATGATATATAATGTAATAATGTAATATAATGTAATATATAATGTAATATATAATATGATACATAATACATAAATCGTTGACGCGACATTACAGTTCCGTGATACATTCCTGTCGTTTCGACCACTAGACGTACAGCTTGTACATGTTTTCCATAGCGCAATTCTTCGCGTGACGCTCGCAGGAAGGCGCAAACATCGTCCAGCGTGTTCAGGTGCCCTATATCCTCAAAATCTGCGTCGATAGTATCGACGATTATGTCGTAGTCCGCGATGATATCACCGAAAATCTCCTTTAACCATTTCTTTTTCTCTGAACCTTTGACGTACACTCGCCTAGGCGCGTCTCGCGATCGGTCGCACACGCCACTTCGAATCACGGGTTTCGAGAATCTGTAGGCGACGTCGCCGTCGCTCCACTGCAGGCCGTGATGATTGGCGATTACCCAGTACGCTCTAGATTTCGCCTTTATGAAAAGATTCCAGGGTATCGCTTCTCGAAACACTCGAAGAATCAGCTCCTTTCAATATTGCCACCTCTTAACCTAACCGTTAACTTCTTCCAAACGATGCAAACCTTGCAGATCGACGAAGACCGGTATGTTCAACATTGTCGCGAAACGGGGAAATTCGATACCTTCGCCCTCAGTTCTTCTTCTTTATACGTTCGTTCATTTCGTTATCATTGAAGAAGAAATCGATACCATATTCCAAAGAAAAACCGCGATTTTCTGTTTTTTGTGAGTTTACGCACGACGTTCGTTAGCGGATTATACTCTATCACTCTATCGTAAATGATGAGACAATAAGCCATCGTGTTAACCGGAACGTTTTCCTTGCATTCGAATTCTACGCGAACGTCGACGGTGGCGCTTGATCAATTCGTTCTGGTAGGAGCAATCGATGACCACGAGCGGAACGTATTGCAGAAATCTGGTGATAGTCATGAACAGTTTGCAGGTCTCGCACCCGTAATACGTCTTTTAAAATTTCAGATACATATCGTACAACACGGCAAACTTGTTATGCTAGAAATCTAAGTTCATATCGTTGTAGGGATAGAACTCGGCATTTAAAAATTAAATAGAGTTTTGCATTAGTCAGCTTGCAATCGTCGAATTTGGAAACGTCTTCCGACGGTACGTTTTTCCTTCCGGTAGCGCGAAGATCACGTATCGGTTTCTCCAATTGCATCGCCGCTTTTACCACCCACGAATGCTTGGTCGTACTTTGCAGTAGGGGAAATTCGTACAAATTCCACAAATGAAAGCCCATGCTCTATCGTCCAGTCTCCAACGTTCGCAGAAATGACAGTTTGTTGACGTCGTTCAGTATCACGTGCGGGATTCGCCATTGTGATCTTTGGTCTCTGATCCGGATGCGTCACGACGAAATTGTTATCGTTGCGAGGGCGTATTAGAATGAGTTCGTGTCGCGCGTTTATCACTATGCGCTTGTAATCCTCGCAAAAACCGAAGAATATGTTAAGAGGCACGCAAACGTTAAAATCGTTTAACGCTATAGGCGGGATCTCCCATCCGGAGTTCTGTAAAGCTCTATCTGTCTCGTAGCTCAACGATATGTAGTTTTTCATTAAGATCGTTATTCTGACATTTATGCTCTTATCGATCTCCACGTCATTGAACTCGTATCGAATCTCGTCGAACATAAACGACGCAGTTGTTGACTAGCTTCGCGGCGATTTTCGTAAATTCCTTCCCCGTACTTTCCTTCGCCGTACCTTCCTTCGCACCCTCTCTTGCCGCGAACTTTCCTTTGATGTACAGAAAACTTTCGCACGAGTACAGGAAACATGTACAGATTTTGCTGCTGTATAGATATTCGTATCTCGTCGCTGTATCCGAACGTGCTGTTAGCGTACGGATTGTAAGTGTGGGTCTCTATCCTCATAACGCGATCATCAAAGATCGGAGCATCTCCGATACTTAAAATGTTGCTTGCTATGTCGCTATTCTTCACGATGAAACCTAAAGATCTTAAGAACACGACGTTCATGGCGTTCAACTCGTTCGCCTTTCCCTCGCGCACCTTGCTCGTCGCTCGTTCCGCGATAGAATCGCAGACGTAGTGTTTGCGTTTTCTCTCGCATACGATTAGTTCAGAGCATCTTTCGCTCTCGCGCATTTCTCCCTACTGCTTTCGTCGTTGCACGTGTAATCGTACCATTATCTTCTCCCCGCGAAAATCGAGCGGTCCGTCCTGCACCACGATTCGAAGCAGGATATCGGTAACGTTTCGCGCAAAGTAAATAAATAATCGATGTCGGAGCGTTCGACAGTTTATATCCCGAAGGAACATTCGCAGAAAACTCGTGTATCGTGTGAATCGGTTCGTCGTTGCTGTACGCACCCGCGGTAATATTACACTCCAATCGAATGATGTTCACGCTCATGATACGGATCCATAGGACATGTGCCATTTGTTCGGTCATAACACGCACGATGACGAGAATCCCAGGATTGAACCGATGTTGTTCAGCTTCGCGAAGTTGACATGATACGCGCACCTGATCTCATGGTGTTCTCGTTGGTACGAATGATTAGGGGTCGCATACCTCTCTCACTCTCGTCGTAAGCAACGTCGTCGCTCTCGTTATTGTCAGTCTCTCTTTCTTGCTTTCGTCAATCCTTCGCCTCTGAGAGATAGCGGCATTCAGACATCTGTCTGACTATCGCGCTCACGTACGAACCTTCGGGAATCGCGATCGTTTTGTCATCGTCGTCGTAGTAGAACTTATTATTCGTAGAATCGATGTTCGGTATCGTGTTGTACGCCACGAAATTCGTGAGACCTAACTCGTAATCGTCGTCGTTCAGATCTAAGGCGGGAAAGTAGCACGCCGTGAAAATGCTACTTTTTCCGGTGAACGAAAGGTTCAGCGACAACGCGACCGATCCCTTACAGAAATCGAAAGCACAACTGACCGCAAATGCTCTGATCGTACGTCTGATACGAATCGCGATTGTACATTATATTTACGTCACCGCTGAGATACCTCTCGAGCTCCCTCGACGATCGAAGATTGCCGTCGAAGTAAGCCGCGTCGTTGTCCCTCTTCGCATGAGCGACCCAGTGAGTACCCGAACTCGTCGAGTCGTTGAGATTCACGATGCCGCTCTCGTTACGTTACACTTTCGATGGTAACGCGTTACGCATAAACACTCCTCTGAAGAAGGATATTCGCAGACGACGCGCCGAGCGGCTCAGTTGCTCGTTCATCGTGATGCCGGAGAACGGTAACTCGAACGATCTTAACGTTTCCTTCCATGATTTTTTTTTCGTTCTTCTCATCACACCCCTGTCACGTTCCTAAAGCGCTAGGTGCAATCCGTGACTCTCCATCAATGTTGCAACTCCTCCAGTCGACGCCGAGCGGATTTACCGGCGTTCACCGCCTTCGCGACGCCCACCACGCCACGGATCAAAGAAACGAGCACGTCTAGTATCGGAAAAATGGGCAACAAGCCTCCGCGTTTCACCGTAAGAAGTATCCACCTCATCATCTTCCTCTTTTTCTTTCTCAAACTCATGACCAGCTTTGTTTTTGCTTTCATAGCCGCCCATATACGGCGGTCGCGGCGGCCCTCTCGCTGAAGGTGGAATCCCCGGCCGTTATATGTCCGCGCGCTTTCTCGGCGAGAACTCGATCGGCGGCATGACGATTAGCGAGTTTCTTGTTTCGCGAGTAGGCGATGTTCGCGGCACGGCGCGTCCAACGGTTTGACGCCTCGATCACCGCGCGCCAATCGCTTCGCGAGACGGGTCCGCAAAATTGATACCCGGGAATATGAAGTTCGAAGAGAAGTCGTTTATCGCCACATCGAGTAATCCCGCTGAGCATTCGTTACAATTCTTAATGAGAGGTGCTGGACCGTCTATATACGTTCGTTGCGGACTATGCACGGACGATTGTAATGCTCAAGACACACGCGACAACGTTGCACCTCGGGATCTGCTCTCAGATGATCGGATAGTGTGTTCCACAATAGCTCCACGTATCTGTCGAAATCGCATACAAGAACGATCTTTGGGATAAGTCGCAACTATTCGGATAGATTAAGAACATTGCGTTTGTCCATCAATAGGGGAAACATATTGATTATTGTGCGCGATCGAATCGTTGTCGAGTATAAACAAAGCAGTTATCGGTCGCGCCTCCTCGAAGCGAGCGCCCGCGCTTGAATGCGATTCGTTCGACGTTCGCCGACTATAGGAGTGTCCAATCTCGACCGTAAGGCTCGGTGATTCTCGGGCGATGTGGTCGGGATGACGCGCACGGCCTTCTACCACCGAACACGATACGTTGCATCATTTGCGGCCCCTCCAATTGCGGTAAAACGAATGTGTTGATAAGCATGCTTAAAAGCCCGGACGGTGTACGCTTCGAGAACGTGTACGTCTACTCGAAATCCCTGCAACAACCGAAATATCGATACCTGGCGGAGTTGCTCGAGTCAATAGATAAGATCGGCTATCACGCGTTCTCGAACAATAGCGAAAAATCGTGCTACCGGCACGGCGCTTGCCGATTCGATATTCATGACGTGGCCTGCGACAAGCAGGACGCAATCAGGGAATATTTTGCCATGGATCGACACTCGATCATCGATTGTTCTATCTCTATCAGACGTACGCTAAATATACGCGAAATACCTGATACGCGACAACGCAAATCTCTTGGCTTTGTTTAGGCAGGATAGCATTAATCTAAAGCACGTTTACAATAAGCACATGAACACGGATATGTCGTACGAGGATTTTTGCACCTTGTGTCGTGCATGTTGGAAACACAAGTACTGTTTCGTAGTTACCGATAAAGACAGCGCGTTAAGAAAAGGTAGATAGACGAGGACAACGATTTCGCTGTGGTGTAGAGGGATTAGTTGTGCAACGAGAATCTGGACTGGACGTCGACGCTACGGCCAGTATGGACGTGGCTCGAGGGGAAAAACGGCGCGAGATATCGCGAAGACTCAGAACTCTATACGTGAAAAGCACAGAGCGTTAAAGACTGATGAAATAGAGGAGGAAATCACGCTAGAGAAGCGACTCAAACCGATCGTTCAGCCATTGAAACGAATCGCCGAGAACATCGCGCGATGAGTTGACCAAGGGAATTGATCCGATCGCATCCGTCGACGCTAAAAGGAAACGCGAGACCGACGACGAGCCACCGTCGAGACCAACGAAAAGGTGCTTTTCGACGAGATAACCCTCGATCACGACGACTAGTCCCGGCTAGAAGCAAATCGGAGGAATCAATCTCGAACGCGCAATGGGGGCCGTTAGGTCGCAAATATATTAGGGTGCACTTCTAAGCAGGGACAGACAGAGCGAGACCACGTTTACGGGGTGTACTTCGACGAGAGCGGCACGATGCTCGGCGACAAGCGATTCGACGTGTCCGCCGACGACAGTGTGATCGTGGGTGACGCGCGATATCTGGGTACTCCGGGCTTGTACGAGTTGATCTTCAAGAGACTCCCCGACGTCGTTTACACGGAGAACGACAAGCAAACGTACAAGAATACTGTTGATTACAAACGCCCATCGACGTGGCCACAACGCGCTTATGTCTGTTCTAGGGAACGAAGGCTTCAAGTACAAGCACATCATCATGCTGCTCTTGCTCGATAGAGACAAAATTGGCGCTGGTATTGGTACTGGTAAAACGACGATAAAAAGGATCGATGTTATCCCGTCCGCTATGCGAGTGAGAGACAATGGAATCGAATACGTTCACTGGGACGATCCCAACGAGCTAGTCGACAGCCTTCGATTGCTCGACGTCTCTCGTCGAGCGGGCAACGATAATTACAACAACGAAATTCTATCTATAATCGAGGAGCTTCACGAGATCGACGCAATCGAGTAAAAACGCGGCATGTGTTCACGGCGGCCGATATTGCCGTTATGTTGGTGAACAAATTCGGAAGACCATTGGAGTTGTTCGGCGGAAGCGACAGCGTACACTCGCGACCATCGATCAAGTCCCTGCGCGCTCTCTCTGAGCGACGATTACTACGGCGCAAGAGAGAATTCTACGGCATATAATTGCATCGAAAACCGACACTGACGCCGCAAGGAAGAGTTACATAGATAACGTTTCGAGATGCGGAGACGAGGATCTCAGAGACGAAAAGCTACGCGGACGAACTTTCAGCGAGCACCCGTGCGTTGTTGTCGGAGACGAATGAGAGGATGGCCAAGTTGATCGACAAATTGGAGAAATCTATGGCGCGCCAGATTATTTCTAAAGTACAATACGCAGACCGCCGAGATTACGAACAGATTATCGCGCGTGGTAGATTCGTCACCGCGAAGGCTTAATGTCCGTGAACAAGTTCGGGAAGTCTCTGGAAGGGCAGCGCGGCATCGACGATCCGACGATTATATCAAGATACGGCATTTGGACACGCCGATCGATGACACCGACACGACGACCAAGGGTTACGGCGACGACGCGCTCCGCGTAAGAAGCGAGGAGACGAAAACTCTAACGAACGAGCTACGAAACAGCTGGAAGATATGAACAAACGGATTCGGAATATTTTCCTACAGTATTACGACGTAAGAACCAAAGTGAACATTCTGCGACACTTCGAAAGGAAGAGGGAGACCTCGCTCGTCGATTACGACAAACGAATAGGAGAGACGAAAGGCGTGATAGAACGAGCGCTCGAGAAAAGGGACGAAATGCGAGCGAGAGACTTGAGCGAGATCCAAAGGGTTGTCGAGATGTCCTCGAACGTTATCGTTTTCACGACGTCCTCCTCTTGACGCCTTTTATTCTCTTCGCTCTTTCTCATAACTGCAGAGCATACATCTTCGCCCTGAGTCCTATAAACTCCGTCATGATCGCTCCATTATTAGGTAATCACTGGTGTCGAATCTCACGATATTTCGTTTCATATTTTCGTAAACGTTCTCACATTTCAGAAAATATATCAAGTTATCAGTGTCCGTGTACATGATTTTGCATTTAGAGCGATAAAGCGGGACCATATAATCGTAATGAAATGTGTACAAACGCTTGGATATCTCTAGAATGCACATACCGACATAGCTTGTTTGTTGAACTTAACTTCGAGTTTGCGCAACTCGACGGCCATGAGATTCTCATCGAAGACGCTCCTGCTGTGAAAGTTCGGTTTCGCGATCAGCGTCTCTGTGTCGTATCTCTCGTCCCTACGTGTCACGAGTCTCACGTCTGCGTGATCGCGCACGTTCTCCATAGTCTTGCCGAAAACCGTGTTGTTCATGTGCTTGTACAGATTCCTTTCAAACTTGTTACTCACGCGAGTTCTCCGTTCCATATTAAGCTCGATGTACGTGCGCAGCCAAGAAGACAGCGCGAACTGCAACGCGCGACGGATTCTCGTCACACGTAAACCGTGTCGCACGCACTGCTGAAGATTGCGATGGTGCGTCACGTAATGCGACTTGTCGTGGAGCGTGGTGACTAACTTTTCGTTCCATTTTCCCGGGTGTTTCTCGCGCGTCGGAAGATCTGCGTGGCCATCATGAAGATACTCGAAATCGATCTCTAGAATATAATCGGAGCTAGGCATGGACATAACGTCGAGACCCTCGACGTCCTTGACCTACCAAAATTCCGTGTACAGTAAGGACTCGCACATGATCCAACCGTACAGATTGTTCACATCATAGTACGTGAGATACGACGACGGTCGAGACGAGTCGTATTGGTTGTTAGCTCGCGCGTCTTTCTATTCGGACATTGACTCAAACCATCGCGTATACCGGCGCTCTACGAACAAACACCATATCGATATCGGTAAGCAAATCGAATCGAACGTGTATTTCAACATTTCATGTTCGTGTATTTCAACATAGCGTCCCACGTGTATCCCGGTAACATGAAATAATGCGCGGGATCCAAACCGTAACTCTTCTTACAGGTCGCGAAAATTTTCGAAAACGTCTGTCAAGAGGAGCACATCCATTTTCAAGTATAGATCGCTGCACTCTCCGCGATTCCTCACGCGAAAACGCTCTCATACCTTTCGTGCATGCTCGTAATCGCTAGCGCTCACGGTTTCGTCAGTTAAAGAACTGTGAAAGGCTTTGTTCGGCGGTAACTCGGTCTTTAATAATTTATCAACGCTGTCGAACTCGTACGGAAATACGCCCTTGCGCGTAAGCAACTCGAAATCCTCCGCGACGAGACCGGAGAATTCGAATTGCGGGATCCTTAATTTTTCCCGATCTAAATACGAAACTAATTTCTCGAGACTGATATTGAGAAACTTAAACGAATCTATGAAACGTAGCTTAACGCAATTTTTCCATTTGCCGTACGCCGAATCGTTGACGGTTTTTGAAAACGCGATGTAATTCTCTTTAGTCAGCGGTAACAAGTCGACTCTATCCTCGAAAGCGTTCGTTACATCTTTAATAATAAAATGCGCATTGTAACCCAATAAATTGTGAAAAAACACGAATAACGAACGCGTTCTGATAGTTCAAATTGCAACTCGCATGCGCGGAACCTCTGTAACGTCCAATGAGGTGACAATGATCGCGCACGCGAACGTCGTGCTGTTCGAACGTCTTCCCGCACACATGGCAACGGGTCGCCCTTGGAAAAGCGCTTCGCTCGTCCGGCGTGAGCTCCGACATCAGTATGAAGAGGACTCTCCTCACGCAAGAGCGCGCAGTTCATTGCCGAAACATGAGACGCAGTCATCGCCGCGATGAGATCTGTACGCGGATGCGATTCCATCATACGAGTTACACAGATAATATCCCACGCTGAACGCCTTGTGATGTTAATAGGCGAATCTATTGTCGAGATTACCGGCGCACCGTCGATCTCCCTTTTCTAAAACGCACTTCAGATTGGCGTACACGACGATCGGAGTCTTTCCTTTCTGTGGTGATTGCAGAAAGACAGTCACTTTTCGTTCTCGCTCGGAAGAATCACGGCGTAGTCGTTCGCTCTTTCGCACTCGACGCTATGCACGACCAATTTCTCGTTCGAATAAAAGTAATGCAGACATCTGAAAAAAAGACGATCCGTGATTAATAATAAAATTTACCTCGTGACGAACATAGTTTCTCTTACACTTACCGATCGCATATATATTTTCTCTCCTTATGCGTGTTTATTTGGGATCCTAACAATTGAGACAGGTGCTCCACACGAAGTGACCGACGTTGAGCCGCGCCGCTTCGACAGATAGAGCAAGTTCACGTGCGTAGACCTCATGTTCTCCATAAACAACAAGGGAACGACCATGATACCGTTCCTCTCCTTTTTCTCTCAAATGGCAAACATGTTGACAAACAAATCGTTAGGACGCTTGAATCTCGCGATTTGTCGTAGCGTCATAGCAAACTCGATACCGTCGAAATTCAACACCGTCGAATAGTCAGGATACGACGAAGGTCTCTCCGGGTGTTGATCAACGGAGTACAGAGCGGCCATCACCGCCCACGTGAAACACGCGTTGTCGTACGAACGTACACTGATCAGGGCTCTCCTATTCCTTATCTCCAGTGGAAATAACATCTGACACTCAGCGTGTGTGGGATTACACTTGTTCACATTCATTATCAAATTTAATATCTGAAATAACGCCCAACCGCTGTCGCGTTCCTGAAATTCCTTCAGTGCCGTCAGAATAACGTCTCTACCGTTCCATTCTCGTAGATCGGACATACCGAAGAGCTGACGATTTTTCGTGCAAATGCTCTTAACAGCGCTCTTGTTATTCGCAATGAATTCCTCGTAAAACACGATGTTGACTTTCAAACATGTATGTATCTTGAGAGTAGCGCGCATTCGCTCGAACACCGTATCTCTCGCGTCCTCGCCGGGGTTCGACGTACTTGAACTCTTTATCACCACACTCGTTAGTACACGGTTCGCAAAGGCTGTCTCGATATTCACCCACTCGAACCTTTTCGAACCGTCGTATCCTACACCCACGTAACCGAAACGTCGACTCAAAGTGATTCTCGCATTCTCCAACTGTGCTATTCGAGAGACCAGAGAATTTACCGTTCCGGTAACCGTAGGATTGACTCTATTCTCGCACCTGTCTCGCAAAGTCTCGAGACACTTGACGCACTCCCATTCCCAAACGCGATAGGCGCATATCCCGTCGACCCTTGCCGCGCTCGAGAAGATCGCGACTTTTCTCCATATCATCACCCTGAGCGTTCGCCGAAATAACACGACTTCCACATGATATTACCGACCGTCCATAGGAACGACGAATCTGACGTCTCAAGTCTCTATCTTTCTCTTTCTCGCTATTCTCTCGTAGAGAATCACGGCTCTATCGCTCAGAGCGAGCAACGTTTCGATCCACAGTTTTTCTCGCGGGATTTCTATACCGATCTCTCGTCGCAGATGATGCGTGGCTGGAGTGAACGTCCTCTCTCACCGCAATCCACTCCTCGTCGTTACTAGGCGCGATAGTCTCACGACACTCTAAACTACCGTCACTACCGGTAACCGATTCGCAACAATCGTCAACACCGATATCACTCTCGAAATCGCGATACAATATCGATATCACAATCAAACATAGAAGCGAATCATCGCTCTCGCTCGAAAACGAACTGTCGCGACCGCTGTTACATGCGAATTCTTCCATATATCACGTTCTTAACAATGAAAAAAAATAGCTCTCGCGACAATAGATATATACCCCGAGGCAATGACAAAAATATGCGCCAAACTGCAGCATCCTCTCAACGAAAAAAAACAGGACTCGCGACATCCTCTCGCTACGGAACGCGCCAGGCCTTGCAGACAACGCCAAGAGATAGGACGCGCGTCCTAACCGCGGCATTCTCCCGATGAGAAAAACAGGACGCGCGACATCCTCCCGCCAGATTCCGTGCGCGCCAGCGAGTAACGCGTCAGCGAAAAAAAAATCCCCGATTACCAGACCCCCGATGACTAGAAGGAAATCATGCCTACCGACCGAGGAAATAAAAATTATTCCGACGATCGCCAAGAGGATCCACTTCCGTCCGCGCGGGCGCGCACGCCCCGCGGATTCTAGGAGCCCTCACCCGCATCCTCCTCTCCCCCGTGGGGTTTAGGGGCCCCCTTATTTGCCTACTCACCATTTTATCCACGTTCAACGTTCACGAGGCCTGCGTTTTGTCCAACGTTTCTCTCATTACTTTGCCCGTCAGTTCTCTTGCGATTTTCGTCACATCGATCATGCTACGCACGAGATTCTCCACGTCCCTCTTGATCCCCTCACGGCTCGACGACGCATTGAGCTTGTTTCACAGGGATTCCTCTAGGTTCCGCGTTTGTTTCTTTTGAACGTCACTAAATGTGTCGACCCTTATGATCTCGGTCAGGTTTTTCGCTCGCAGTTCGTCCCATTTCTCGAGCGCTCGTCCCATCGCGTCTTTCGTCTCTCCTATTCGCTTGTCATGATTGACGAACGAGGCCTCTCTCTTCCTTTCGATGTGTCGCAAAACGTCGACCTCGGTTCTTATGACGTAATATTGTAGGTGTCACAGCTATCTAAATCTTAAATGAAGGAATGTGTGCTTTATGATAAAAATATTGATTTATTGATTTATTGAATTCCTGTTGGTACCAGGCTACGGCTGTTGCCAAGGATTCAGATGACACCTCTGAAAAAGAACTTTCCCTCTCTTATGCATTCGAAAGAGGGAAGTGGTGAGAAGCTCGCGCGGGAGTTCTGACCATTTCCACCTATAAATATGCGTGCGGAAAAAGCAGTAACGGCAGCAGCAGTAGTCAGTTCAGTTCGTTTTATTTAGCGAGCAGTTTTGTCAGAGTGTATTTTCAGTAACGGTCATAAATCGTGCGTGTTTATTGTCATTTTCATCAACTAGGATTGAATTCTTGAATTTATAGCAAATTGCTGTTTATAATATTTCTCTTAGGAGAATTTAAATTTATTTAAGTTTAAAAGTCTCCTCAACTAAATAAAGATCCGCGATATAGAATTTATAAAATTCATTTTTTTATTCGGGGCTGATTAAATCACAAACCAGTCCAATCCAACCAGTCCAAAGGGTAAAATATTTAAATGTATTGACCAAAAACGAACAATTAGAACGTAACATTTGAAAGATTTTTGGTG
This sequence comes from Pogonomyrmex californicus, assembly GCA_024349325.1. Taxonomy (NCBI): domain Eukaryota; kingdom Metazoa; phylum Arthropoda; class Insecta; order Hymenoptera; family Formicidae; genus Pogonomyrmex; species Pogonomyrmex californicus. The sequence goes on from JAECZD010000021.1 coordinate 2,659,370, forward strand.
ACAGCGATGGGATGCTAAAACGGTTTGTGGAAAGAAACGATAATGAACAATGAAAAGTGAACAAGAAAAATAAATTAAAGCACAGGAAAGGATCTGGTCAATCAACATCAAGAAACACCATGGAAAATTCAGAGGAGACAGATATGAATGAATTGCGAAGGCTAATTGGGGAGCAACAACGAATGATACAACAGCTTCAGCAACAGCAACGAAATCAAGTTACTAATTTATCATCGGAGGGAACGATAAATAACTTTTTACAATTTTCAATCAGAGACACGTTAGAAGCGGTGCCTAATTTCGATGGAGAAAATCTTCCATTTGTTTACTTCGTCGAGGGTTGCGAAGAAGCACTAAGTATGGTCGCACCCACTATAAATAATTCTAGTTAGGGCAATACGTAATAAATTAAAAGGGGATGTTCAATATTGGGAAAAACCTTTGAAAACATGCAAGAATTAATTAAATTTTTAAGAGCAAAATATGGACCGCGAGAAACAGTGTATGAAGCGCAAGGACGATTAACTTATCTATACTAAAAGAGGGACGAGAAGGTTACAGCATATGTAAATCGAGTTAGAGAATTACGAAAACGAATTCTTGATGCACAAAAAAAAGAAACCGGAATATTAAGTTTAAAATTTCGAAATTCGATTGAGAAACATTTAAAAACAAGCTTTTTACGTGGATTAAATAGAGAAATAATAATATCGAAAGAAGGAACATTTGAAGAAGTAGAGGCACGGGCGATTGACGCGGACAAAGAATTAGAACCTGTAAACATGATAAGACATGTAGTACTCGCAGAGAACGCGCCGGCTAAAAAACGAGCTTCGACCTGTCGCATTGAAGCTGAAAAAATAACATGCCAATTTTATCGTAAGAAAGGTCATGCAGCTGATCGTTCTTGGTCAATTAATAAAGATCAAAATCAAAATAGATCGGGATTTTCTCAAAATATGCGAAATAACAATAACTATTATAACAATAATTATAATAAAAATAATAATCGAGTACAACCCGCATTTCCGTGATTCCAATCAATGAATTAGAATTCAAATAATCAAAATTCAATAACTTTCAGATATTGCAAAAAATTAGGGCACACTATTGAGGAATGTCGGAAAAGAATTTTTAATAATAATAACAATGTTACGTCCTGATTGTCCGTTTTTAGGTTAATACATTTAAATACTTTACTCTGGGATTGGACCGGTTTGTGAATTAATCAACCCCGAATAGGAAACGAATTTTATAAATTTTGTATCGGGGATCCTTCTTATTAATTTGATTATAATTTGGATAATTTACCTCGAAATCAATCTTTCTTAATTTATATTTAGGAATTTGCTTAATTATTTTAGTTTTAGTTTGTCTTTCCAAATTTTTAAGTTTTAGGAATAATGAGAAGAATCTTTATTTAAAATTATCGTTTGATTTAATTGAAATCTTAATCTTTTAATTTGAACTTTGCGCCCTCCTCTTTTGGGCATGAATACGTTCGAAAATAATTATTTATTATTAAGATTTTAAATTCAAATTATTCAGTCACCATTGGCAACACCATTGGCTGCGACTAAATGGTACGCTACGCTATTGTTAGCGACCGGTTTTGGATTTAGAATTATGATCTTGATTTTAATTAAGAAGTATTTAAGATTTCAGTTTTCCCAATTATTTTAGTTTAAAATTACTTTTATTTAATCGAGGAGGCTTTTAAATTCTTCTAAGAGAAATATTACAGAAATTGATTATAAATTTAAGAATTTAACCCTAAGGTTGATCACGCGCCACTGACTAATGTCACCGCCTAGTTAGTATCGAAAAAAGGCACGGCCGCTTTTTCCGCACGCATATTTATAGGTGGAAATGGTCAAAATTCCCGCGCGAGCTTCTCACCACTTCCTTCTTTCAAACCCATAATTAAGAGGGGGGAAGGTTCTTTCTCAGAGGTGTCATCTGAATCTTCGTTGGCAACAATCGAAGCCTGGTACTAACAAGAATTCAATCAATAAATGAATAAATCAATATTTTATCATATTACGCGCATTCCTTCATTTAAAATTATAAGATGTAGATAGCCGTGACATCTCCCCCCTTAAGTCATACGTAGTACCTTATGTTACGTATGAATAATACTAATTAATCTGATACAAAATTAGCTTATTTCTATACAGAGATTACTATTATTCTTATTATCATTATATTTATATATTTGTTATTATTTTGTTTTCTTTTATCTTATTGTTTATGATTATTTATTTATTATTTGTTGTTATTTATTTATTTGAAAGTAATATGGTTTAAATACAAAATATGTTCTACTTTTCCCTTTTTTTTGTTTATTTGTTTGTTTGTTTGTTTGTTTGTTTGTTTGTTTTTATATTATTTATTTGTTTTATTTTATTGGGTAATTACTGTATTTATTGAGTATTTATTTATTTCATATGTTACATGTTAAATAAGTATATTTCCTCTGTGATTGGTTTTTTTCTAATATATAGCTTCGAATACATTTTATAGTCTAATAGTTTTTTTAATTCTAAAAGTATCTTATGACATTTTACACATTTTATTTTTTTATCTATATTATTTTCGTTTACAATTGCGTGACTATGCCAATATGGAAGAGGTAGTTTTTTGAAATTTTCTGCGCTTTTTTTGTTGTATCAAAACAGTCTCCGCATATTTTCCTTCTAGGAGGTATAATTTCGTAAAATATGTAATCATAGTATTTGGTTCGTAGTTTGTTAAATTTGTCCGGCCCTGTGATACATTTTAGGTCCGGTCATTTTAGGTCTCCTAGCATTTTTTATGTAGTTTATTTTTTGGTTTTGTTGTTTCTGTATCTTAAAAGAAAATAAATTTATTATTATATTTATTATATTTATTTATTAATTAATTTTTTCAGTTACTTACAGCACAATCAAATTCTGGATCTTTTTTAAAGTTTTCTATTTCTTTTTCGTCCTTTTGCATTTTATCCATTGGTTTGATGTGTAGAATGAGTCCGTCTCATATGAGGAACAGAATGATTCTGAATGATTTTTTTCGGCAAAGCTCTTGGTCCTTAGCTTATACTCTATGCCACTTTTACCTTATAACGCTTTTTGTTTAGGTGGGAAAGGTATTGGATTTCGTTACCTTTGTTTAATGTGGACTTATCTATTGCTTCCTGTTTCATTTTTCATGTATATAATGTGTTGGTATATATTTCTTAGTAATGTATGCATGAATTTGCTTTATGTATATTCTCTTTATTATTAGTATTATACTTTTTATTTAAGACTTTGTTACATATTATTATTTTATATATATATATATATATATATATATATATATTTGATTTTATATTTTTATCATTTATTATTAATTACAAAGGTATATAGTTATTATTAATTTATTTATATTATTATTTTTATACTATTACAGTATTATTTCTATATTATATTATATTACTATGTACTACATTATTTCTATTTATATGTATGTAATATATAATTAATTTTCAATATTTTCATAATTTCGTACATCTATTTCATCTTTCCAGTAAAATTCTTCCTCATTATTAATAAATTCTTCTACGCATTTTATACATTTTTTAGCTGGTCTTAAATTTAATATAATCTTTCCGCAACAATAGCACGTATGTTTAATTCCCTGAATTTGTTCTTTAATCTTACAAAGCGTGTGCCAATTTCTTACTTCCTCGATAAAATTGTGAATGTCGAGAGCAATGTCCCAGAAACATTCGTCGCAGACTCGTCTATAAGGTATGTCTTTTTCCCTGTAGATCGTCTCTTCTTCGTTTATTGCCGTAATGCACATTGTTGTTTCTTTCAGTAAAGCTTCATAGACGTCTGGATGATTTTGGGGTAGTACGCCGTCTAATTGTGGTTTTTCTTCTTGTTGTGTCGGCGGTCTCATTTTCTCTTTTGTATATAAAAAGAATTAGTAAAATTTAATTTTGATGAGTCAAAATGTGATTTAAAATTTACCTGATTTGTTTTGTAAGGTTGTTTGTTATTAATTTACTATTATAATTTTGTTCTTTCTTTTTACACGGCTGAACTTCAACTGTTAATTAACTCTACCGCAAGAATTTGCACCTGTTATCTTTATTTGTCGCTTGATACATGTTTTGTTCGATTGATATAGGGCTCGTCTTTCATGCTATCTTTTCGTTATCTCTTTAATCATGGATATAGAGTTTGAATTTCGTTGCGGATAAAAGTTTGACTTGAATTTCCAATTTCATTTTCTATTTCAACTTGTGTTTGTTGTTGTGTAGGTGTTTTTGTGTTATTTCTTGTTGTTCATTTGATTGTTGATTTTCTTCCTCTAGTTTTTTTCTTCTGATTTTCTTTCTTCTTGGGGTTTTCGTTTGGCTAGATGTAATAATAGATTTGTGACTGAGTCCCAAAGCGCTCCGATGAGATATATTGACCAACCATAAATTGTGTGAAGTGCATAGCCATGAATTAGTGTGTCTATTATTAATTTGATTGTTCTTATGCAGAAATATAATCCAATTAGTCCTGCACTTGCGTTTCCGATAGATAGGAATGTTTCCCAAATTTTCTTCCATGCAGATTCAGTAATTTTATATAGAGAATTTTCATCGAGAAGATGAGATAGTGATATTCCTTGAGATAAGGTCGGTTCTCCTATTACACCACGGGCCATAGTGTTTAAAATTCCGTTCCTCTCTGCTGGAAACATAATATGGTCTCGTAAATTTTCGCTGTTTGTATATATGCCGCTTGCTGCCAATGATCCAGGATCGTTGTATTGCCAAGTCGGTTTCGTCATTGGTGTTAGTTTTAATGGAGATTTGCTGTATTCCAGAATTGGTGTAATTTTATACCATCCGTCGTTTAAATAATACATTGTTGGAATTATTCTGCTGCAAGTGATTTGCGTTCCGGTTTTGAAAAGAATATGAGTTCGTGGTGCTAAAAAGTATGTTTCATTTCCTTTTAATACTGGTAATTGTTGATAACATTCCTTCGTATGATAAATTTTAACTTCGACTGGAGTACATTTGATATGGAGGACTTCTCCTGATATTGCTGCCATATATCCAGGTCCTTTCATAATTTGATATGCGAAATTGTCTGGAGAATGTGTGGCTATGCTAAGTGCATTTTTCATAATTTGTTGCTCCAAATTGCACCGTTGTTTAAGTACATCTGTGTATAAATGATTCATTTGTGTTCGTATATGTCTTTCTACGTAACCAAATTTTGAATTTACATAAGCAAAAATATCTAAATTTTCAACTGATAATTTTCGTTTTTGATTAAAAGTTCCTTCATTTTTAATTTCAAGAATTAATAATTTTGGATGTTCTGTTTTTATTAAAATATATCCGCAAAGAAACTCTTCTCCAGTTTGAGTAAGCGCAAAAGTTATATCTTGAGTTGACAAGGAATAAATTATTTGTAATTTTTCATTTATGTTACTAATCATTTTGTTCGCTTTTCCTTTATATAATACGTCATAATAATTAAATTTACAAAAATTCGTTGGTATGGTTTCCCAAAAAGTATCTACCTTTGATATCTATGCAATTTCCATCTGAATATTGACAAATTGTTCTTGTTTTTAAATGAATTGATTTGTTTCAATATTTATTATTGCTTGATATGAAAATAAACTTATAGTCATTATTCCTTGTACAACTACATCTTGCCAAGTTCCATATGGATCTGAATATTGTGTTCCAAAGCATTTTCCATCGGTTGTTACAGATCCGACAAAAATAATTGGTCGTGAAGTTGTATAATTTACTTTTAATCCGTTAATTATGTTATTTATGTTTACAGTTAGTGTTCCGGTTTTATGCATATTTTTACATTGGTCGAATGTTGTGTCGATTATATATTCTGCTTGCGCATTTTGTACAGTTGATATATATGAATACATGTCGCAATAATAAATTGTTCGCAAAATTGAGATTTTACATTGTATAATATTGATAGATTCGAATTTTGACAATTGTAATAATTAAATTTTAGTTTCTTGTATTTATGGTTCGATTAGTGGTATATTACATTCTTCTGTTTCCAACAATGACAATGTTGTGACATTCAAATTGGATGTTCCGCAGTCAAAGCCGATAATTCCATAGTTTTCTTCTACCAAGATGTTCTGGATGAGAATTAAGAGGAAGATTTTTGCTTTCATCTGTTTTGAAAGAAATATTATTATTATGAATAAAATTGAAATTGTTGCGCGGTACAAGTTCAATTTCTTAGGTAATTGTCATTTTTTGGTTTTTCGAATTTTATTAGGATGAACAATCTTTGGTTTTCCTTTGAAAAGAATTTTGATATTTCCATTTGATAATATATCTGTTATTATATGTGGTCCAGAATATTGATTACCTAGTTTTCCTTTTCTTGGTTCACATAAAAGGAAAACTTGATCGTTAACTTGAAACTCTTGTGGATTAATTTTTCGATCATAATAATGTTTGGATTTAATTTTTGAAGCTATTAAACATTCTCGAGCCAATTCTTGTAAATTATGAATATTTGTCATTAATTTATATTAATAATCATCATATGTTTTTCCGTTTTCTGTATCATTAATTATTTCACTGGACGGTTGTCTGGCTATTTTGCCAAACACCAACTCATATGGAGTATATCCAGTTGATTCATGTGTACTCGTATTATAAGAAAAAGTTGCATATTCTAATAATTCATCCCATTCAGTAAATTTATTAACATATTGTTTCAAATATTCAATTAATACTAAATAATACTAAATTAATACTAAATGAGATCTTTCCAAAGCTCCATTGGCTTGTGGATAAAAGGATGTTGTTTTAAATTGTTTAATTCGAAATTGTTTTGTAAATCTTTTCATTAAGTTACTTATAAAATTCGTTCCTTGATTTGTTAATATAGCCTTAGGGGCTCCAAAAATACAAATAAAATATTTTAATAATGCGTCAGCGACTTTTACGGCAGTTATTGATTTTAAAGATATTGCTAGAGAAAATTTGGTTAAGTAATCTTGGATTGTTAGGATGTAGGAATTTCCTTTCGATGTTTCTGGTAAAGATCCGACTATGTCCATTGATATTTTTTTAAATGAAGAAAAGGGTGTGTCAGTTATTAACATAGGTTGTTTGGTTTTGACTCGAACTAACTTTTTTATTTGACGTTGTAAACATTGATTTATATAATTTCGAATTTCAGTCTTTAAATTATCCCAATAAAAATTTTGCCTAATTCGATTATATGTTTTAGTTACTCCTTTATGGCCTCCAATTTTTGATGAATGAGCTTCTTCTATTATATTTTTTCAATTTTCAACTTCTGGAATTCTGACTAGACCGTGACAAATTATTAATTTAACTGGAATTCCTATAATGGATTCTCGAATTCGATTTAAGATTTCTTCCCATTTTATATTATTAATTTCTTGTTTTTGCAATATTTAAAATTTTAATTGAATTTTCCTTAATTGCTTTTCGTAATTTAGTAGTTAAACAATGCAATGTTTCCTTAGTTATCTTTTCATTAATATTATTTTTGCAAATAAAAATTAGATGAAATTTATTTCCTTTCTTTACTATTTCAATATTTCCTATTTTTTCTTCTTTAATTTTAGGAATTAAATTTCTACTTTGTAATGCTTTTGATCCGTCATCACAAGGTTTACCGTCTGCAGTTAAAAGGTACAAATAATTTTCTTTTTGCATAAAAATTTTGTCACGACTGTTTATTATACTTTGCTTTTGTCCGCGTGTCATTATCTGTCTTTCAGTTGTGTCACTTATTTCGTCAAAAGTCATTTCATTGTAGTTTCGTCTATGTCTTGTTCGCTGTCATTGTCTTCGTCTTCGTCAAAATTTTCTTCTTTTGTCCTTTTCAATATCTTTTTCTTCAATGTAGTCGTCAATGAAAATTTGGTTCTTTGGACAATTTTTTTCTTCATTTTCGCTTTCTGGCATCAAATTTTCTGGAACTTCTTCTTGATTAATTTTACTATTGTTTCCTGTTAAGTTATCAAGAATTTGTAAAAGTTTTGGTGGTTTCTATTCGTGAATTTGAATTATTATGATTTTGTGAATTTAATTCATCATAATTTTCTGCATTTTCGTAATTTGAAATTTCTGTGTTGAGTTGACTCTAGTGTTGAGTTTTGTTGTATATTATTTTCTGTGCTGTTATTAAATAAATTTTCTGTGTAATCAGTTTCGTCTGTTTCTTCTAGTGGATTATTATGTATTTCTGCCTGAAATGTATGTTCATAAAATAAAGGTTTATTTAATTCTTTTTTAGTAAATGGTACACTTTCTCCTTCTGACTTTTCTATATTACGCGTCTTTATCCCTAAAACTAATGGCTCTAGTTCTTCCATCATTGTTTCTCTTCTTGGTGAAGATGGTAAAGATCTTGGATTTGCATTTCTGTATCTAGCTTCTTTATCTTCTGAACATTTTTCTATCTCATCGTACTGAGGTTGTATTGGATATATATTTGCTGTAGGATTTCTAGATAAAGCATCGGCATTAGCGTTAATTTTTCCTGGTTTATATATTATTTTATAATCATATTCGGCCAATTTTATTCTCCATCTTGCTAAGCGAGAAGTTGGATCTTTCAATTTATGAAGCCAAATTAATGGTTTATGATCAGTTATTAAGAAAAATTTTTTAACATAAATATAAGGTCGAAAATGTTGAACAGCATATACAATTGCTAATAATTCTTTTTCTATAGTCGAATAATTTTTCTCTGCATCATTTAATACACGCGAAGCATAACTAATTGGTTGATCTTTTCCAATTTGACTTTGACTTAAAATTGCACCTATTGCTGTTCCAGAAGCGTCAGTAGTTAAGAGAAAAGGTTTTGTAAAATCAGGATATTGTAATATCGGTTTTTCACATAATGCATTTCTTAACGTATTAAAACATTCTTGTTCTTTATCTCCCCATTTAAACTCTATTTCCTTTTTTAGTAAATTAGTTAGCGGTTTAGCTATTTTTGAAAATCCTTTAATAAATCTTTAATAATACCCAGCTAATTCAAGAAATTGTTTAATATTTTTTGCTGTTGAAATTGTTTAATATTTTTTTTTGTTTAATATTTTTGAGAATTGGAAAATTTTGAACTGCTTCAATCTTTTTAGGATCAGGTCGGACTCCGTTTTCTCCAATTATATGTCCTAAATAAGTTAGTTCTCTCCTTAAAAATTCACATTTGTCTGCGTGTTCTGTAATAAATTAGCATATAATACTATGTCATCTAGGTATACAAAAATTTCGCTTCCTTGCATTCCCGTCAAAACTAAATCCATTAATCTTTGAAATGTGGCAGGCGCATTTTTAAGTCCAAAAGGCATTCTATCAAATTCATAATGACCATGGGGGGTAGAAAATGCTGTTTTATGACTATCATCCGGATGCATTTTGATTTGATGAAAAGCAAGGTCGAATACAGAAAAATATTTTGCACCACCCAGCTGATCAAGTATTTCTGTTATGTTTGGAAGTGGATACGCGTCACCTATTGTCTTATTATTTAGGTCACGGAAATCTAACACCATTTTCCATCTCTTGTTTCCTTTCGAGTCCGACTTCTTAGGGACTATCCACACAGGCGTATTATAAGGTGATTTTGATAGTTTAATTATATTTTGTTCTAATAATTCATTTACTTGTCTGTTAATTTTATCTTTATGAATTACTGGAAATCTGTATTGCTTAGTGTTTATTGGAATCTCATTTACTGTTGAAATTCGATGTTTTAAAACATTTGTATGATTAAGATTTTCACCGGGCAAATGAAAACAATCGGCACTTTTCTTTATTAATCTTTCAACATGTTCACGCTCATTATTTAAATGTTCAAGTCTTAATGCATCAATTATTTTATTCTTTCTTTTATTTTGATTTATAGAGAAACATGATCTTGAATTCGAGCTTGTATTAAGATTTTTATTTGAACTTGACTTTGAGTTTGAATTCGAGTTCGTCGAGTTTGAGATTTCTTTATCATTTGTTTCAAATTCATATATTTCAATTGTGGGAATTAATACCCTTTCTTCTTCTTCATTTGTATTTATTACTTGTAGATAAGCTTTGCCGTCTCTAACTGTAACTAAAGCATCACCTAAGTAGATACCGTCTGTTACAATTAATCGCGGGACATATCCTTCTTTTAATTCTGAATTCGCGACTCTAATATGCACTTGTGAAATAGATCTAGCAGGAATTGTAAATTCTTCTTCTTGTTCTTCTTTTAATTCAAAAGGTATAATAACATCGTTCCAATTAATTTTATTGATAATTAACATTTACTTGAAATTGTTTAAAGAAGTCTGAACTCAGAATCCCATGTTGTGGTATTGGAAAATCATCTTCCACCAAATGAAAAGAAACTGGACATCCTAAGATATCTATCAGTGTCAGCCCTAAGGTGGTCACGTGATGCGTTGTAATTCCACTTAGTTTCAAAATTTCATTCCTGTTCACGAAAGTATCTGGTGTTATAATACTTCTTTTAATTATATTCGGCCCTGATCCACTATCTACAAGGAAATTTAGAGTTTCTTTAAAATTTAGGCTTTCTAATTTCACTGTTGGTATCTCCTCAATATAGGCTAAATTTATTGTTTTGCATTTGATTCGATTTGAGCGTTGATTTTCCATGCGGGGCGGACATTGGTTTTTCCCGGGGCTGCCCCGTTCATCTCGGGAATCTGCCCGTTTCCCTGAGCTTGTAAATTTTGTCTAAAATTATTTCCATTATTGTTATTTCGATTGTTGTTCAAATTATTATTATAGCTATTATTACAAGTGCCGTTGTTATTGTTATTATTATTATTATTAAAAATTCTTTTCCGACATTCCTCAATAGTGTGCCCTAATTTTTTACAATATCTGCAAGTTATCGAATTTTGATTATTCCAACTTGATTGAAATCGTGGAAGTGGGGGTTGTACTCGATTGTTGTTTTTATTATAATTATTGTTATTTAAATAATTATTATCCTTTCGTGTATTTTGGGAAAATCCCAATCTATTTTGATTTTGATTTTTATTAATCAACCAACAACGATCAGCTGTATGACCTACTTTTCGACAAAATTGGCATGTTATTATTTCAGCTTCAATGCGACGGGTCGAAGCTCGTCTTTCAGCCGACGCGTTTTCTGCGAGTACTACACGTCTTATCATGTTTACAGTTTCTAATTCTTTCTCTGCGTCAATTGCCCGTGCCTCTACTTCTTCAAATGTTCCTTCTTTTGATATTATTATTTCTCTATTTAATCCGCGTAAGAAGCTTGTTTTTAAATGTTTCTCAATTGAATTTCGAAATTCCAAACTTAATATTCCGGTTTCTCTTTTTTGTGCATCAAGAATTCGCTTTCCTAATTCCCTAACTCGATTTGATATGCTGCGACCTTCTCGTCCCTCTTTTAGTATAGATAAGTTAATCGTCCTTGCGCTTCATACACTGTTTCTCGTGGTCCATATTTTGCTCTTAAAAATTCAATTAGTTCTTGCATGTTTTCAAAGATTTTTCCCAATATTGATCTGTGAGCATCTGCTTTTAATTTATTACGTATTGCCCGAACTAGAATTACTTCTTGTGTGGATGCGAACATACTAAATGTTTCTTCGCAATCCTCGACGAAGTAAACAAACGGAATATTTTCTCCATCGAAATTAGGCACCGCTTCTAACGCGTCTCTGATCGAAAATTGTAAAAAGTTACTTATCGTTCCTTCCGATGATAAATTAATGGCTTGACTTCGTTGTTGTTACTGAAGCTGTTGTATCATTCGTTGTTGCTCCCCAATTAGCCTCCGTAATTCATTCATGTCTGTCTCCCCTGAGTTTTCCTTGGTGTTTCTTGATGTTGTTTGACCAGATCACTTCATGTTCTTTAATTTATTATTTTTATTTATTTTTTTTTTTTGTTCACTTTTTCACTGTCCACTATTGTTTCTTTCCACAAACCGTTTTAGTATCCCACCGCTGTCACCTAAAAATGTTACGTCCTGATTGTCCGTTTTTAGGTCAAAGATTCGAAAAAAGGCACGGCGGCTTTTTCCGCACGCATATTTATAGATGGAAATGGTCAGAATCCCCGCGCGAGCTTCTCACCACTTCCTTCTTTCAAACCCATAATTAAGAGGGGGAAGGTTCTTTCTCAGAGGTGTCATCTGAATCGTCGTTGGCAATAATCGAAGCCTGGTACCAACAAGAATTCAATCAATAAATCAATAAATCAATATTTTATCATATTACGCGCATTCCTTCATTTAAAATTATAAGATGTAGATAGCCGTGACACCTCCTCCCTTAAGTCATACGTAGTACCTTATGTTACGTATGAATAATACTAATTAATCTGATACAAAATTAGCTTATTTCTATACAGAGATTACTATTATTCTTATTATCATTGTATTTATATATTTATTATTATTTTGTTTTTTTTATTTTATTGTTTATGATTATTTATTTATTATTTGTTGTTATTTATTTATTTGAAAGTAATATGGTTTAAATACAAAATATGTTCCACCTTTCCCTTTTTTTTTGTTATTTTTTTTGCTTTTTTTTATCCCACCGTTGTCACCAAAAAAATGTTATGTCCTGATTGTCCGTTTTTAGGTCAATACATTTAAATACTTTACCCTGAGATTGGACCGGTTTGTGAATTAATCAACCCCGAATAGGAAACGAATTTTATAAATTTTGTATCGGGGATCCTTCTTATTAATTTGATTATAATTTGGATAATTTACCTCGAAATCAATCTTTCTTAATTTATATTTAGGAATTTGCTTAATTATTTTAGTTGTCTTTCCAAATTTTTAAGTTTTAGGAATAATGAGAAGAGATCTTTATTTAAAGTTATCGTTTGATTTAACTGAAATTTTAATCTTTTAATTTGAACTTTGCGCCCTCCTCTTTTGGGCATGAATACGTTTGAAAATAATTATTTATTATTAAGATTCTAAATTCAAATTATTCAGTCGCAACACCATTGGCTGCGACTAAATGGTACGCTATTGTTAGCGACCGGTTTTGGATTTAGAATTATGATCTTGATTTTAATTAAGAAGAATTTAAGATTTCAGTTTTCCCAATTATTTTAGTTTAAAATTACCTTTATTTAATCGAGGAGGCTTTTAAATTCTCCTAAGAGAAATATTACAGAAATTGATTATAAATTTAAGAATTTAACCCTAGAGAGATTGATCACGCGCCACTGACTAATGTCACCGAAAAAAGGCACGGCCGCTTTTTCCGCACGCATATTTATAGGTGGAAATGGTCAGAATCCCCGCGCGAGCTTTTCACCACTTCCTTCTTTCAAACCCATAATTAAGAGGGGGAAGATTCTTTCTCAGAGGTGTCATCTGAATCTTCGTTGGCAACAATCGAAGCCTGATACCAACAAGAATTCAATCAATAAATCAATAAATCAATATTTTATCATATTACGCGCATTCCTTCATTTAAAATTATAAGATGTAGATAGCTGTGACAACAATAATAATAATAACGACATTCGAAATAATAATACCTGAATATAAATATAACCTGAACAGCAATCGTAATAACAGCAATGGAAATAATTTTAAACAAAATTAATCAGGGAAACAAGCAGATTCCCGTGAGGAATAGGGCAGCCCCGAGAAAAATCAATGTCCACACGAAAGATCAACGCTCAATTCGAATCAAATGTAGAGCAATAAATTTAGCTTATATTGAGGAGGTACCGACAGTGAAATTAGAAAGCTTAAATTTTAAACTCTAAATTTCCTTGTAGACAGTGGATCAGGGCTGAATATAATTAAAAAGAGTATCATAACACCAGATATTTTCGTGAATGGGAATGAAATTTTGAAATTAAGTGGAATTATAATGCATCACCTTAGGGCTGGCACTGATAGATATCCTAGGATGTCCAGTTTCTTTTCATTTGGTGGAAGATGATTTTCCGATACCACAACATGGGATTCTGAGTTCAGACTTCTTTAAACAATTTCAAGTAAATGTTAATTATCAATAAAATTAATTGGAACGATGTTATTATACCTTTTGAATTAAAAGAAGAACAAGAAGAAGAATTTACAATTCCTGCTAGATCTATTTCACAAGTGCATATTAGAGTCACGAATTCAGAATTAAAAGAAGGATATGTCCCGCGATTACTAGGTATGCATAAGTTTTTTCCGGTTTTTTAGTAAAAAAAGACACATAATTTTCAAGGGAAATTAATTTTTTTTTTATTCAAAATTTTGGACATCGGCTTCTACACATTTCGCCCATCTTTCAGGTAATTTATGAATACCATGCCAGAAAAACTGCTTGTCTTTTGCGGCAAACCATTCGTCGAGCTATTTTCCAACTTCCTCGAAATTGCTGAAGTGCTGCTCTGCGAGCGCGTGCCCCATTGATGCGAAGAGGTGATAGTCAGATGGCGCTAGGTCTGGAGAGTACGGCGCGTGCGGAAGGATGTCCCATCCAAGCGATTTCAAGGTGTCTTTCACTGGTTTTGCTGTGTGAGACGGCGCATTGTCGTGTAACAAAATCACTTTGCCATGTCTTCTGGCCCATTCCGGTCGTCTTTCGATTAATGCGTGGTTTAAATTAATCATTTGTTGGCGATAGCGTTGTGTATTAACGGTTTCGCCGGGCTTCAAGAGTTCATAATACACAATACCGCTCTGGTCCCACCAGACACAGAGCATGATCTTCTTGCCGAAGCGATTTGGCCTTGGTGTTGATAGACCGGCTTCGCCAGGTGAAAGCCACGATTTTTTCCGCTTCGGGGTTTTCAAAATAAATCCATTTTTCGTCACCCGTCACAATTCGATACAAAAATGATTTCCTTTCGTAGCATTGAAGCAGCATTTCACAAGTGACTTTGCGATTTTCCATTTGACGTTCATTCAAATCGTGTGGGACCCATTTATCGAGTTTATTGATCTTTCCCATTGCTCGTAAACGTCTGCTGATTGTTTCTTGTGATACATGTAATGCTTCTGCTAATTGCCGTTGAGTTTGAGTTGGTCATCATCCAATAACTCCTGCAATTGCTCGTCTTCGCATTTTTGTGGTCTACCAGAGCGCTCACTGTCTTTCACATTGAAATCACCACTTTTAAATTGTCGAAACTATGTCTCACATGTTCTAATCGATGGAGCGTGTTCACCATATGTTTCTACCAGCAAACGATGACTTTCAACAGCCTTTTTCTTTTGATTAAATAAAAAAAGCAATGCGTGCCGCAAATGTTCTTTTTCAGGCACAAAACTCGACATGATCACTGAACGATAAAACAAAGACGCTAGTTTTTGGCGGACTCAACTTGTGTGTGTTTGTAGTTTTAAATGTCAGACGAACAAAATGATGTATGTGTCAAATTAATACGCTGCGTACTTTTCGCCTGCGACATCTCTTAGTTAAATTAGAAAAAACTTATGCATACACCTGGTAAGTCGTACGGAATCAATAAAAGTCGCGCAAGATATTACGGAATCCCGTCGCGAAGTTCACGCGAGCCATATTATCAGCAGCTCAGGTATCACACTCGGTCGTCGGCCGCCAGAGTAACGCGAGACGCGCCGAGCCGCTCGACGACGCATAATCGTGTGTAAAATATAATCGTTATAATATCAAGTATTTGTGCACTGTTAAAATAAATCAATTAAATTAAAGAAAGTGTATGTCAGTGATTTCACGAGGATCTCTACATTTTTTTTATCATGCTCGGAGTTCCAATTCCTTAGGCTTGGCGAACTCGACTATCCTGAATATTAACATCATAGCCCATCCGGAGTACAACAATATGTTACAAAACACTTTTAAAATTAGAAAACTTAATAGATTGTGTAGAATGTTCTAGAAATTATTAGAAATAAAATCAGTAAAAGAAGAAATATATTTATTTTATAATTACTGAAATATATATAACAAATAAATAAAATAATTACCCATTAGAATAAATAAATAAATAAAATTAAAACGGTATTTCCCGGTTTCGCGTACTCGCGGTTTTGCAGGATAGCGTCGATCGGTTGTGGCAGGATTCGGTAGGAGAAATAAAATATTGCGGGTCTCTTCGTTATATATACAAGTCTATATTTAGTATCTTGACTGACTGAGGCTTTCTATATACAATATTTACAAGTATTTTGCCGTTGGTACGGCGAAAAGACGCGTGGTTTCGAAGTATTTTATATTCGCTCGGCTCGCGATCGCTTCTCCGAATTCCGGCGCGTTCTGTGATATGGGTGGCGCGGGCGCGACGGTGCGCGGGGATTTCGCGGCCGTATTTGTTGTGACGGATCAGCTGGATGACGGATCAGCTGTGCGTAGGGATATGCCGGTTTCGAATGCAGGAAGCTCCCTGCGTTTCGATTGTCCGCGGTGGAAGGTGGCACAAGGGCTTACTGTTTGGAGCCCAGATTGAGAAGCTCCTCAATCTGTGATGGTCTTGTGCGCTTTCGGATGAAAGGAGCGATCGGCCAGAAGCTCCTGGCACGATAGGTAGCACCCTAGATCGCTTGTCGGGATGAGGATTCGGAATATCGAGAACAGCACTGGATCGGTTGCTGTCTCGCCGGAGATAGGTCCAGATCATCTCTCGGAGTCGCCTAATATACCCGAGCCGGCCGTCGGTCGGGAATCGTCGGGTACGGGTCGGCCGGACTCGGGTCGGGCTAGCTCCGGGGGATGTCTTCGGAAATATCGTGATAATTCGCCGAATTCGCTCGGGAATTCCGCGAGGCTGTTCGGTGGCGCGGTCGGTAGCGGGGCCAGCGGTGGTGGCCTTATCGTCGTGCTTATTGTTTCACGCGGTGCGCACGTGAAGCCGCGTGATCGCCGGTTTGCCGTGTTCGCTGGTCGGCTTTTCTCGACGGTGGGATCCTGGTAGGATCGCCGTGTCGGAGCCCCGACGGTTGATCGGTCGGGGACGCACGCGATTATTATTAATCATTGAGGGGGGTGCGTCGGGTGTCGTTACAAAATAATAATAATAAAAAACAAACAAAAAAAATACAAAAAGAAAAAAGGAAAAAGTGGAGCATATTTCGTAAAAGTAAATATATATATATATATATATATATATATAATAAAAAACAGCAACAACAATAAATTAATAATAATAATAAATAAATATAATAATAACAACTAATTTTGCGTAGAAATAAGAAAATTCTGTATCAGATTAACTAGTAATATTCATACGTAGTAACATAAGGTACTACGTATGACTTAAGGGAGGAGGTGTCACGGTTATCTAAATCTTAAATAAAGGAAATGCGTGCTTTATGATAAAAATATTAATTTATTGATTTATTGATTGAATTCCTATTGATACCAGGCTACGGCTATTGCTAACGAGGATTCAGATGACCTTTGAGAAAGAACCTTTCTCCTCTTAATTATGCGTTCGAAAGAAGGAAGTGATGAGAAGCTCGCGCGGGAGTTCTGACCATTTCCACCTATAAATATGCATGCGAAAAAAGTAGTAGCGGCAGCATCAGTAGTCAGTTCAGTTCGTTTTATTTAGCGAGCAGTTTTGTCAGAGTGTATTTTCAGTAACGGTCATAAGTCGTGCGTGTTTACTGTCATTTTCATCAACCTTGAATTCTTAAATTTATAACAAATTGCTGTTTGTAATATTTCTCTTAGGAGAATTTAAATTTATTTAAGTTTAAAAGCCTCCTCAACTAAATAAAGGAAAGATCCGCAATATAAAATTTATAAAATTTGTTTTTTTATTCGGGGCTGATTAAATCACAAACCAGTCTGTCACGGCTATCTAAATCTTATAACTTTTTTTTAAATGAAGGAATGCATGCTATATGATAAAGATATTGATATATTGATTTATTGATTAAATTCCTGTTGGTACCAGGCTACGGCTGTTACCAACGAGGATTCAGATGACACCTCTGAGAAAGAACTTTCCTCCTCTTAATTATGGGTTCGAGAGAAGGAAGTGGTGAGAAGCTCGCGCGGGAGTTTTGACCATTTTCACCTATAAATATGCGTGCGGAAAAAGTAGCAAATCAGAAAGATAAAAGTAAAAGAGATTTTTAGAGAAGATCAAGTTAAGCTCTGTAAAGCGTGGCGATAGCAATAGCAGTTCGTATTATCACTCATAAATCGTACTAGATTAACCTTAAGGTCTTGAATCTTTAAATTTATAATAAATCTTTGTGTGTAATATTTCTCTTAAGAGAATTTAAAATTTAAAAGCCTCCTCGACTAAATAAAGGTAATTTAAAACTAAGATAAATGGAAAATTGAAATCTTATTCTTCTTAATACTTCTTGATTAAAATCAAAATAATTCTAAATCCAAAGTCGGTCGCTGACAATAGCGTAGCGTACCATTCAGTCGCAGCCAATGGTGTTGTGACTAAATAATTTGAATTTAGAATTTCAATAATAAATAATTAATTTCAAAGGCATTCATGCCCAAAAGAGGTGGGCGCAGAGTTCAAATTAAAAGATTTCAATTAAATCAAATATATATATTTATATATATTATAATATTAATATAATAATTATTATTATAATTTTAAATAAAGATCCCTTCCCATTATTCTTAAAACTTAAAAAATTGGAAAGTCAATTTAAAACTAAAATAATCAAGCAAATTCCTAAATATAAATTAAGAGAAATTGATTTTGAAATAAATTATCCTAATTATAATCAAATTAATAAGAAAGATTCGCGATATAAAATTTATAAAATTTGTTTCTTATTCGGGGTTGATTAATTCACAAACCGGTCCAATCCCAGGGTAAAGTACTTAAATGTATTGACCCAAAAACGGACAATCAGAACGTAATAAGTCCAATCCAAGAGTAAAGTACTTAAATGTATTGACCTAAAAACGGACATTTAGAACGTAACATAGGAAAATATTGCGAATCCGTTTGTTCATATCTTCCAGTTGTTTTCGTAGCTCGTTCGTTAAAGCTTTCGATTCCTCGCTTCTTACGCAAAGCACGTTGTCGACATAACTCTTGATCGTCGCGTCGGCGTCAATCGGCGCGTCCAAATGACGTATCTTGCGTCTGTTGTAGTTGTCCGAATTTAGGCGGAGCGCACATATGCTCATAGAGACTCGATCGGACGATCGTCGACGCCGTGCTGCCTCTCCAAAAATTTCCCAAACTTGTTCACAAACATCAAGTCTTTGCGGGTGACGAATCTACCATGCGCGATAGCCTGTTCGCAATCTCGGCAATCTTCGTATCGTACTTTAGAAACAATCTGGCTATACGCATTCCTCCAATTCACCGACGTGGCCATCCTCTCGTTTGTCTCCGACAACAGCAACGCTCGAATGCTCGCCGAGAGTTCGTCTGCATAGCTTCTCGTCTCGGAGATTTTCGTCTCCGTCTTGAAACACGCTATGTAGCTCTTCCTCGCGGTGTCGGTTCTCGATGCGACTAGACGCCATATCGTTTCTCTCTCTCTCGCATCGTAGTATCGTCGCTCAGACAGAACGCGTTGTTACGCACGTAACGACGCAGGGACACGATCGATGGTCGCGAGTGCACGCTGTCGTCTCCGAACAATTCTAACGGTCTTCTGAACTTGTTCACCAACATAATAGGAATATCGGCCGCCTCGAGCGCGCGCCGCGCTTTTACTCGATCGCGTCGATCTCGCGAAACTCCTCGATTATCGACAGAATCTCGTTGTTATGAGCATCATTGCCCGTTCGACGAAAGGCTCGAGCAATCGAAGGCGGTCAACTAGCTCGTTGGGATCGTGCCAGTGAACCTATTCGATTCCATTATCTCACCCGCATAACAGACGGGATAACATCGATCCTTTTTCTCGTCGCCTTACCAGTACCAATACCAGCGTCAATTTTGTCTCTATCGAGCAAAAGCGGCGCGCTGATGTGCTTGTACTTGAAGCCTTTGTTCCTTAGAACAAGCATAAACGCGTTGTGGCCACGTCGATGGTCGTTCGTAGTCAACAGTATACTTTTGTACGTTTGCTTGTCATTCTTCGTGTACACGACGTCGTCGGGGAATCTCTTGAAGATCAACTCGTACAAGCCCGGAGTACCCGAATATTGGGCGTCGCCCACGATCACGCTGTCATCGGTAACCACATCGAATCGCTAGTCGCCGCATTGTGCCGCTCTCGTCAAAGTACACTCCGTAAGTTTGGTCGATCTTGCTCTGTCTGTCCCTGCTTAGAAGTACGCCCATATATTTGCAACCTAATGGTCCACAATGCGCGTTTAAGATCAATTCCTTCGATTCGCTTCTAGTTGCAAGACTAGTCGTGATCGAGGACGATCTCGTCGAGAAGCGTTTCTTCATCAGTCTCGACGTTGGTCTCGCGTTTCCTCTTAGCGCCGACGAATGTGATCGGGTTGATTCCCTCAGTCGACTCATCTCGCGCGGTGTTCTCGGCGATTCGTTTCAACGATCGGTTTGAGTCGTTTCTCTAGCGCGATCTCTTCCTCTCACCAGTCTTTAACACTCCATGCTTTTCCCAAATAAAAAGGGAGAATGTGCGTCACGGCGGAGCCCAATCACCAGTCGTGAAAACTTATAATTATTTTACGAAAAAATACTACCTCAGCCAGGAATCGAACTTTGATCTCCTTACCGGGCAAGCATCTTATCCCTTTTACCGAGGCATGTGATGATATTTATCGCAAATAACGTGTTTAGAATATATAATATGTCAACAATACAACGATACCCATATATACGTATATTACAATATACATGTATTCTCTTGAATCCCCACGACCGGTACTTCAGAGAGATGATGGTCCTATTCTCTCGAAATATAGAGTCCTGAGTCTTCGCGATCTCTCGCGCCGTTTTTCCCGTCGAGCCAGATCATACTCGCTGTAGCGTCGACGTCCATCCTGATCGCTTTACACCACGGCAAAATCATTAAATTCTCGTCTGTACCTACCGTTTCTTAACGCGCTATCCTTATCGATGACTACGAAACCGTACTTGTTTCCAACATGCACGACACAAGGTACAAAAATCCTCGTATGATATATCCGTGTTCGTTGTAAATGTGCTTCAGATTAGTGCTATCCTGCCTAAACAGATTTAAAAGATTTGCGTGGTCGCGTATCAGGGGGTCAATCATATAACTTTACGTGAAATTTTAATTTTACGTGAAATTTTTCATTTTTCATTTTTCACTTTTTACTTTTCATTTTTCATACCTTGACATTTCACGTGAAACTTTTCACGTATAGCGATTATGTATGTAGCTTGGATGCGTGGAAAGTGAAATCATGAAACATAGTTTCATAGGTTTTATAGCTAATGAAAATTATTTTATTGGTACAATATTATATACATCTTTTAATAACCAATTGTATATGTATTACGTACACTTAATCCTAACGCAGCCCTAATCTTCTCTAATTCCGAAGCATATTTAATTCCCTAGATTTCCGTCTTTCCGCTACCAAGGTACATGGTGAAAAAGTTCACATGAAAAATTTCACATTTTCACGTTTGAGAGAATTACATGATCCCGAAAATCGTACATGATCGTAAGTTCACTGATACTTTTCACTTTTCACATTTCCGCCCTAGGGGAAAAGTTACATGATTGATCCCCAGGAATTTTAGCGTACGTCTGACAAAGATAGAACAATCGATGTTCGAGCGTCGGCGACATATTCCCTGATTGCGACCCATAGCGACATATTTCCTGATTGCGTCCTATTTGTCGCAGGCCACGTCATCGAATATGAATATCAAATCGGAAAGTATCTTGTTCAATAGCTGTTGTTCGAGAACGTGATAGCCGATCTCGTCTATCGACTCGAGCAATTCCGCCAGGTATCGATACTTGGTTGTTGCAGAGATTTTTAGTAGACATACACGTTTTCGAAGCGCACGCCGTGCGGGTTTTCGAGCATGCTTATCAACACATTCGTTTTACCGCAAGTGGAGGGACCGCAAATGATGCAACATATCGGTCGTATTCGGTAGTAGAGGCGCGTCGTCCTGATCGCATCACGAGACTCGCCTTACCGTCGAGATTGGACACTCCTATAGCCGGCAATCGTCGAACGAATCGCATTTACGTGCGTGCGCTCGTTTCGAGAAGGCGCGATCGATAATCGCTCTATTTATACTCGATAACGATTCGATTGCGCACAGTGATCGATATGTTTCCCCTATTAACGGACAAACGCGATATTCTCAACCTATCCGCCGAACAGTTACGACTTATCTCAAAGATCGTTCTCGTGCGCGATTTCGACAGATACGTGAAGTTACTGTGGAACAAATTACCCAATCATCTGAGAGCGCATTCCAAAGTGCAACGTTGTCGCGTGTGTCTGGAGCATTACAATCGTCCGTGGCAACGAACGCACATAGACAGTCCAGCGCCTCTCATTAAGAACTGTAGAATGCTCAGCGGCGCGGGATTATTCGATGTGGCGATAGATTCCCTTTGAACCCCATATTCCTGGGTATCAATTTGCGGACTCGGCACCCGTCTCGCAAAGTGATTGGCGCGCGGCGATCGACGCGTCAACCCGTTGGACGCGTGCTGCGAGCACGACATACTTGTTTCGCCTACTCGCGAAACAAGAAACTCGCCGATCGCCACGCCGCCGATCGAGTTCTCGCCGAGAAGGTACGCGAATGTATAACGGCCAGAGATTCTACCTTCGGCGAGAGGGATGCCGCGTCCGCCATATGGGCGGCTATGAAAGTAAAAACAAAGCTGGTGGGTTTGAGAAAGAAGAAGAGGAAGACGACGAGAAGGATACTTCCTACGGCGAAACGCAGAGGCTTGTTGCCCATTTTTCCGATACTAGGCGTGCTCGGTTCTTTGATCAGTGGCGTGGCAGGCGTCGCGAAGGCGGTGAACGCTGGTAAAGCCGCTCGGCGTCTACTGGAGGAATTGTAACGTCACACTCTGTGGTCGAAAGAATAAGATGCTTATCCGGTAAGCAGGAGATCCAGGTTCGATTCCTGGCTGAGGGTGATATCCTTCGCAAAAATAATTGCGGATTTTTACGATTGGTTTGTGGTCAGGCCTCGTCGTGGCACACGCCTCTCCCTTCTTATTCTCTTTCTATAAAGCTAAGATCATCAAGTATAATTATAAAGATAATTGTAAATGATTCTTGTAAGAAATTATAATCAAGAAAATTTGTCTTTATTTAATCGGGGGCTCGAGCCATGCTTGATGCAATCTCTCCTGTCGTGCTCCAGGAGGATTATTTGTATATTTGCCAATGGCGTTGGAGGGTGTCGGCGCTGCAGTCCGATCTGCATCCATCGAGAGAATAGGACCATCATCTCTCTGGAGTACCGGATTCGAGAAAATATACATATATATATGTATATTGTAATATATGTATATGTGTGTATGTCATTGTATTGTTGACTTGTTCTAAACACGTTATTGCGATAAATATCATCACATGCCTCGGTAGTCGAAAGGATAAGATGCCTGCCCGGTAAGCAGGAGATCCAGGTTCGATTCCTGGCTGAGGTGGTATTTTTTCGCAAAATAATTACGAGTTTTCACGACTGGTTCGTGGTCGGGCCCCGTCGTGACGCACACCCTCCCTTCTTATTTGGGAGACTCCACTCAGACGATGGAGGGTCACGGATTGCACCTTACAAACGTGACAGCGGTGTGACGAGAAGAACGAAAAAAAAATCGTGGAAGGAAACATTAAGATCGCTTGAGTTACGGCTCTCCGGCATTATGATGAAGGTATTCGCAAATGACGCGCCGAGCAGCTGAGCCGCTCGGCGCGTCATTTGCGAATACCTTTCTTCAGAGGAGTGTTTATGCGTAATGCGTTATCGTCGAAAGCGCGACACAACGAGAGCGGCATCATGAATCTCAACGACTCGACGGGTTCGGGTACTTACTGGGTCGCCTACGCGAAGAGGAGCAACGCCGCGGCTTACTTCGACGGTTTCGGCAATCTTCGATCGCCGAGGGAGCTCAAGAGGTATTTTGGCGGTGACGTAAATATAACGTACAATCGCGGTTCGTATCAGACATACGATCAGAGTATCTGCGGACAATTGTGCCTGCGATTTCTCTCGAGGATCGGTCGCGATGTTGCCGAGCCTCTCGTTCACTGGGAAGAATAGCGTCTTCACGACGTGTTACTTTCCCACCTTAGATTTAAGCGACGACGATTACGAATTAGGTCTCACGAATTTCGATATGTACAACACGATACCGAACGTCGATTCTACGAATAAGTTTACTACGACGTCGACGATAAAATAATCGCGATTCCTGAGGTTTCGTATGAGTTGAGCGCGATAGACAGATATCTGAACGCCGCTATCTCTCAGAGGCGAAGGATCGACGAGAGCAAGGGGAAGAGGTCGACGACCGATGATGACGAGAGCGACGAGGGCGAGTGGGGCACGCGGCCCCTGATCATTCGCACTAACACCATAAGAAGCGAGATCAGATGCGCATATCGAGTCGACTTCGCGAAACCAAGCAACATCGGTTTGCTCTTGGGATTCTCGTCGTCGCACGTGTTACGAGGGAACAAATGGCACACGTCTGATGGATCCGTGAACATCATAAGCGTGAACATCATTCGGTTGGAGTGTAAATCACCGCGGGTGTGTACAGCAACGACGAACCGGTTCACATGATACACGAGTTTTCTCCAAACGTTCCTCCGGGATATAAACTGTCGAACGCTCCGACATCGATCATTTACTTTGCGCGAAACGTCACCGAGATCACGCTTCGAATTGTGGAGTAGGACGGACCGATCGATTTTCGCGGGGAGGAGATAACGATGCGACTTCACGTGCGATGACAAAGGCAGTAGAGAGAGAGATGCGCGCGAGCGAAAGATGCTCATTCTGAACCAGCCGTACGCGAGAGACGCAAACGTTATGTTCGCGATTCTACCGTGGAACGACGCGACGAGGAAAGTGCGCGAGGGAAAGGAGAACAAGTTGAACGCCGCGAACGTTGCGTTCTTAAAATCTTTAGGCTTCGTCGTGATAAACCGATCAGCGACATTTTAAGTATCGGAGGTGCACCGATCTTTGACAATCGTATCGTGAGGATAGAGACCCACACTTGCAATCCGTACGCTAACATCACGTTCGGATACAGCGACGAGATACAAATACCTATACAGTAGCAATATCTGTAGACGTTGCAAAAATTTTCTGTACATCGAGAGAAAGTTCGCGACGACAGAGGATGCGAAGGAAGGTACGGCGAAGGAACGTACGGCGAAGGAAGATACAAAAATCGCCGCGAGCCTATTCAACAACTGCGCCGTTCGACGAGATTTGCTCAATGGCGTGGAGATCGATAAGAGCAGAAACGTCGGAATAACGACCTTGATGAAGAACTACATATCGTTGGGTTACGAAAGAGAGATAGAGTTTGCAGAACTCCGGATGGGAGTTTCCGCCTATAGCCTTCGACGATTTCAACTTTTGCGTGCCTCTCAACGTACTCCTCGGTTTCTGCGAAGATTACAAGCGCATAATGATAAACGCGCGACACAAACTCATTCTGATACGTGCTCGCAACGATAATAATTTCGTTGTGGCGCATCCGGATCAGAAACTAAAGATCACGCTGTTGAGGATACAATGGCGAATGACGTCATATTAAACGACGTCATCAACTGTCGCTTCTGCGAACATTGGAGAGCGGACGATATCTGAGTGAGACGAGGGCTTTCGTTCGTAGCATCTGTACGAGTTTCTCCTACTGCAAAGTACGACAAATGCAAGCATTCGTGGGCCGTAAAAGCGGCGATGCAATTGGGGAAACCGCGATATGTGATCTTCACTCTACAAACCGGAAGGAAAAACGTACCGATGGAAAACGCTTCCAAATTCAACAGATTGCAAGCTGACCAATGTGAAACTCTATTTGAATATCGAATTCTGTCTTTACGACGATATGAATCTAGATTTCGAGCATAACAAGTTTGCCATGCTGTACGATATGTATCTGAGATCTCAAAAAACATATTACTGCGAACCGTTCCTGACTATCACAGATTTCTGCAATACGGTCCGCTCGTGGTCGATTGCTCCCGCCAAAATGAATCGATTACGAGCGCCATCGTCGACGTTCGTGTAGAATTCGAATGCAAGGAGTTCTGGTTAATACCACGGCCTATTGTCTCATCATTCACGATGGAGTGATAGAGTACAACTTCCTGACGAATGTCGTGCGCAAACTCGTAAACGGGAAACCACGGTTTTTCTTAGAGCGCGATTTCGATTTCCTTCTCAACGATAACGAAACGTATAAAGAAGGAGAATGGAGCGAATGAAGATATCGAATGTCCCCCGTCTCGCGATAATGTCGAGCGTACCGGTCTTCGTCGATCTGCAAGATTTTACCGTTCGGGGGAAGTTCATGGTTAAAGAGGTGGCGATATTGAGGAATGGAAAAGAGCTGACCCATCGAATGTTTCGAGAAGCGATACTCTGGAATCTTCTCACGAAGGCAGACAAATCCAGGGCGTACTGGGTAATTGCCAATCATCACAGCCTGCAGTACAGCGACATCGACGTCGACATCGCCTATAGATTCTCGAAACCCGTGATTCGAAACAGCGTGTGCGATCGATCGCGAGACGCGCCTAGACGAGTGTACATCAAAGGTTTGGAGAAGAAGAAGTTGTTGGAGGAAATTCTCGGCGACGCCATCGCGGACTACGACGTGATCGAAACCATCAACGCCGACTTCGAGGACACCGGGCGCCTGAACATCCTGGACGATGTCCGCACCTTTCACTGCGAGCGTCACGCGAATAATTGTGCCATGGAGAACGTGTGCAAGCTGTACAATTGGTGGTCGAAACGACAAGAATGTGTCACGGAATTGTAATATTGCGTCAACGATTTATGTATTATTTGATCAAATTATATCAAATTATATCAGATTATATCAAATTATATCAGATTATATCATATTATATCAGATTTTATCATATTATATCAGATTATATCATATTATATCATATTATATCAGATTTTATCATATTAGATTAATAATTGTATTATTCGTATCAGAGTATTAAAATAGTATCGAGTTAATATTGAAAATATAAATAATCTACGTATAAGATATTATATTCTATTGCTTGATCTAATCAATTGCTTGTATCAATTACATAAACGCATGGAGAAGTAAAAAGAAATAAAAAGACATTTGTACGCAATAGTTCTCTCATTATTTCATCTCAATCTTACATCCCAAAGAACAGAGCAACAAATTCGCAATCGATAATGTCGTTATGATCGAAAGTCTCGCTATCGCGTATGGCTCTCGAGACGTTCTCGGTGTCTTTGGCAGTGGACGCGATATCCTTGAAACGCGCCAATTTCGCGTCGATTTTTCCTAGTATTTTAGTCAACGAGATAACGAGTCAGTTGACGCAATGCTCGAGCTCGAACATGTTATTCACCGTTTCCTTCGACATGACTAAGCAAGCCGCGGGCGTTTCCAAGCGTAATATCGTCAGGTTGTTAATTCTTCTGAAACGCAGTTATATTTCCGATGCGCGACCGAAAAGGACAGTTCTCCATTGATACTCTGCAGATACTTCGAGAGAACGCGTCGTTGCTCGAGGAGTTGCCTCCACGTATCGGGCGACATCGAAATCTCCTTGCCGTGATCCCCCATATCTCCCAGAATAATGTTCACGCGCGAGGGACATTCGAGGGTGACGCATACGTCGAGAAACTTGTATCCCGTTTTACTCAAGGGATATATTCGTTCTAGAATTCTAATTGGACTAATCGTACCACCAAAATTGTTATAACTTGATACGACCGTCCCGTCGTCATCGAGCGTTCTCTTCTTCTTCCTCGCGCCGTTGTCGCTCTCGTTGATTCGATGCGCCTCGGAACCTTGCGAGTGTTCGATACCGTACATTTTTATGATCGAAGAGATCGCGCGATACTGATCGTTCGTTTCGTTCGTAACCATTCCATATTCTTCGCTCTATGCGATGTATTCATGAAAATTCCCGTTCCTCCCTCTCTTTGTCTTTCAAATCGTTCTCGCTCGAAAATACGTTCTTCATCTAAGCGAGTCTTTTCAGAAGAGCGCACAACTGTTCTAACAGTCCGTCCCTTGGACACATGATACCAAACATCTCCGCGTTTTTTGACTATAGTTACACTTCTGGTAAACTCGTTGTACTTAAACAATTGTCGTTTAACGATAAAGTACAGATTACCGTCGATGTATCGAACGGCGGACGTTATAGCGGGTGGAATCCCCGGAAATATTGTGTGCAACGAGTTATGTCTGACGACTATCATCGAGCAATCGTCGATCTCGACCACGATCTCGTCGTTGTAAATCGCAAACGTTCGTCCCGCGTTGGTATTAACTATAGCGTTGATTCTTGCATTAGGAGGAAGATTCATATCCTTCAGTTTCCTCAGGCAACTCGATACCAGCTCGAAACTCGGATATTTGACCATGTAAACCGTACCGTTTACGAACGAGTTGGCCCGAGGGTCGTCGATACGCGCCCGTCAAACGCGTGAAGTTGTCGAGAAGGAAACACAGATAGTTCGTCAGTAACAATGATCTGCTGTAAGATTTTCCATTTGCGCTACCGATCACAAGTGGCATCGATACGTACATTCTGTTTTCTAACTCCAACACCGGGTCGACGCGTCGCAACGCGCACAGATCCACGTTCGTCGAGCTATCTCTATTGCGCGTCGCGATCGTCGCTACAGTCGTCGTCGCTGGTACCGATCTCAAGACTTCGCTCTTGTTTTTTAAATCATATAAATTCTGAATGGCGAGAAAATCCGCTTCGCTCAAACGCACGAGAAAGATCTTAGAGAAAACGTATATTATTGAAGGCGTATATTATTGAATCCTTCTGAGGACTGTGGTGTAATGAAACGTGACCGATCTCGTGTGTCAACGTATACAGTAGATGAAACGTGTTGGTAGGATCAGCTCGATGCCATTTCTCCGAGTTATCTACGTGCACTTCCGACACCTCGGACGATCCCGACGAGAAGAAAGCGTAAGCTAGCACGTTACTGAGTCCGTCCAGCAACGACGGACATATTCGGCTACCGCGATGTCAAGAATCTACACATGTGAAAGCCTGAAATGATAGCACGATATCGGGATTCATTGAATCACGCTCGAACGTCAACGACGAATTAGCCGCCCACATCTCGAACGCGATCTCGGTGACTCGTAGGATACTTTCGCTCGCCAGGTGAAAGTTCTAAGGGAACGGTGCGACTTCGCCCACTTCCTTGGGAACTTGTCCAAGGCGGAATTCGGATATCTCTGATGCCACATCGCGGTTTATGCATCTGTTTCAACGTCGCGTCGTTAAGAACATCATTATCGGATACGGTAATATTCCTGAAAAAGCGCGATCGCTCAGAGCTGACGTCGCGTTATTGGACAATATCGTTTGTCGCTGTCCAAGTATCCGTATGTTCGCAAAAACCGAATCACTACTATCGAACGAAAGCGAATCGTCTCGCTTTATCTTTTCATTGATCTCGCATTCTTTTTAAATATCTTACCTTTAGAGTCTTATTTTTTTTAGCTTTCGTTTAATCGCGCGCTTCTATCTCTAACGACTCATCAGAAATCCGACCGCAACTAAGATAAATCGATCTTTACTCCTTTCGTGCTTTATTCGCGTCATCGAAAGACAAAGGAAGAAACGCGTCCGTCGCCGCGATGAAACTCTCGCGACGCACATGCGAATCAGAAATTTCAACCGCGACTACGATAGAATTTTTTTATTTTTTATTCTCTATTTTTTTTACTGAAAAAAAAAACGAGAGAAAATTTGAAGAAGGTTCCATCGCTATTAATAGGCGAACCAGAATTTTCGCGATTATGATAAAAAAAGCTTTCAATTTCGAGTTTCTATAAACGAATCAGGGAAAAGGTTTATTCGCTAACAGAAATATAACAAGAATATAAGAACAACAATATAATATTTTTTTTACGTTATATAATTGCACAATAAAATACAATGTATAATATACAATATACTATAAAATATAAAATAAAATACACATATAAATGTATAGATATGTAGATATGTAGATGTATAAATTTATAAATGTATAAATGTATAAATGTATAAATGTATAAATATATAAATGTATAGATATAAATGTATGGATATAAATATATGGATATAAATGTATGGATATAAGTATATAGATATATAAACGTGTAGATATATAAATGTGTAAATATAAATGCATAGATATAAAATGTGTATACATGCAAATATGAATAAATGTTTTCTTAATCCCAGTATTCCAGTTCGAACGGTTCTATATCGAAGAGGGATCTTAGGTTGAATAGATCCCCATCCAACAAATCGACATCATAGATATTGTTCCCGTTCTTTGTCTTCATACCAAATATCGCACATGTGCTGACGAAACCATGATCTCTTCAATTGGATCCATTTCATGTGTTGAATATACCTTTTAATGTTTAATCGCCTCATACAAAGCTACTCTGTGCTAATTGAAATAAAAATATATACATTACAAAAATGTATTTGCATACGTCGTATCTATTGACACTAATATACTCACAAAATTATCCTTTTCCAAAAATTCATCTCCCATGCGTAAGATTAATGGTACCGACAGCAATTCGTGTTCTACGATCCACTGTAAAGAAATATGTTACATAAATATTCGCATAATTGTATATAAAATATTTGTTATTATTTGTTGATAAGATATACTCACTTGTAACTTGTCCCCCTTTAACGTTAGATAAAACGTGCTATTAATTTTTAAATCTCGAATAGGCATCATACGTCTATTCGCTACTATCCACTAAAAAACAATAAACATCACATTATTAAAAAAACTGTATTTTAAAATCTAATATTTAAATAAAAAAATAATTTAACACTTACCTCGTTTAATACTATATTGTATGATACACACTTTCACTTCCCCGTCGTTCATTGTGATAAAGCATCTAAAGAAGTTCATCGTGACACCACGTCTAAAGAAAAACTGACGAGAATTTTTTTCTAACGCATTAATCGACGGATACGCGTAAACGATAAGAAACGCTCTTATCGCGCGGATTTAGGAAAAAAAATGCGCGATCTCGAAAAAAAATTTTTTTCCTCATTTTTTTCGAATCGACGGGTACAGTAAGCGTACGCGATAGCGAGATTACTTTCGTCGCGACTCCGAAAATTCGAGGAACGAATCGGGCGAGATAACGTATTTAACGCTCTAACAAAAAAAGAGGAGCAAAAATATATTGGAAAAAAAATATTAAGTCAATAGAATATACGACGAGTCTCCTATCATAGTTGCGGTTGAACTTCTAGCGAGCCATGCATAATGAATAGCGTATTCGCACCTCGTCGTGGCGATGACGAACGGAACAAGGAAAACTTTTTTTCTTATTTCGAATAGACGAAATCGCGGATCAACGAAATACGAGATACAAAAAGATGAAATCTCTCGTCGCGCGATTAGGAAGAAAGACGCGCGATTCCCAACGAACGACGATCTCGCTTCCCCGAATCGACGACGTAATACGGCTACGAGCAAAGATAATAGAACGCAAAAAATAATAAAACGGAAAAATAAAAAAAAACGATGGAATGAAAAAAAACTAGAAAAAAAAATGATGAAATGAACCATAGACAAGTCCGATATCGTCGTTGCGATCGAATTTCCGGTAGCCGCGCGTAGTGAGCGCAGAAGAGATAAAGACACGTCGCGAAATCAAAATCATCTAAACATCCTTTTTTCCTCGAGAAGCGTCACTCGTTACTTCTTTCCTCTTTTACATTCCTAATAAAATTTCTCCTGTTATCACCGCTTCTAGAACGATTTTTTTCCTCGCGCGCGACTCTCGCCTTTCATACATCCCCGATAATGTCACCTCCGGTATCGCTGATTGAAAACTTCCGACAAACTACTGATCCGCCTCTTGTTTCTAAGATATGTAAACGAGCGAAGGGGAAGGGAACTCTGCCTCTTGCGGTTAGATTCGCTGTAACAACGATGCGTATTAATGGCGATTCACATTTTTTTTTATTTTAGCGTATCTCGTACATATATTCATTTTTACACGATATATTTTTACGCAATATATACTTATACTTATACGTATACTTATACGTATTTTATATTATACTTATATACTTATACATATACTTACACATATACTTATACATATACTTCTACATATACATATACATATACTTATACATATTCTTATACATATATTTGCGCAAACTCGCACACTCTTTTACAATTTTATACGACCTCTCACGATAATTCGCACAAGCTTTTTTTATCGTGTTATAATAATTCATACATCGCGCGTATATATATCTCTCGCGCGGTATCCCTACTCGCTGTCGCACTCGATGCTTCTCGTTTCCCCGCGCACTCTGGGCACTTTCCTCAGATCGTCGGCGGCCTGATTTATCAACCGCACCAACACTTTCTTCCGATTCGACACAGAGTTCAAAAATTGAACCCTCAATTTTGCGTGTTTTCACTAGTTGCGCTTCTTCTTCTTGATTATATCCTTGACATTGTACACGTACAGTTGAACCAACTCGCAATCGGTCCCCTTCTCGCCCAGAGATCTCGCCTCGAGCTGTCATCCATCCTCTAACTTTGTCACGTACTGAATCGGTCGGTCTCCTCCCCCGACAACGACGCGAACAACACGTCGAGACCGCCATAGATATCATTCTTACCGCATCCAGATGCTCGCCGTACTCTCATATCCACTTCGAGAAAGCCCCCTTCGCTATCTCGATCTCCATAAACGATGCATACTCGGCGTCGCGGATCTCTCAACGAAGCGAAACATGCTCTCCCTCGAATAAAACGGATTCAACGGGCCTTTCCGCTTCTACACGTCAGTGATAATATGAATAGCGTTCCTCGTACCCTCGGCTTCGCGGATACGCGCGATCGGCTCCGTTCCTCGACGAATCGCCAGGTGTCTCGTCAGAAACGCCATCATCAAAGTTGCACAAGTTGCACATTGCCCAATGTGTAGGCGTATCCACATCGTATCAGCTCGAGCGAATTGATCGCATCGCTATCAGCTTCCACCGATCCTTCGTTCTTCTCCTTCTCTTCCCGTTCGATCGTCGATCGTTTCTCGCATTCCATCGTCGTTGCACGTTTCTCCTGTTCCACCATCTCGCATTTCCATCTCTCTCGAGAACTCGAACGGCTCGTCTAAGATCATTATTATCTCCGGATCCTTCAATTGACTCCGAAATATAAACTGATTCTCCATCTCGAAGACTGACGTCGTCGATATCTTCAATCAAATAAATACTCTAAAGCAGTATCGAAGACACGCCAAACCACGACATTCTCCCGACGAAAAAAAACAGGACGTGCATCCTCTCGTCATGGGACACGCTAAGCCCCGTAGAAGACGTTGAAAGGCAGGACGTGCGCGTTCCTCTCGTCATGGAACGCGCCAGGCCCGTAGAGAGGGCTCCGATAGCACACAACGCTGATTGGCCAATTAAATATAAAATTTTCTGATTGGTGATCCATTGAAAAATTCCTATGCAGCGACTGATATGTATGAATGTGTGCTATCGTACTGTGCGCTAACGAGACTCTTCCGCTCCGTAGACGACGCCGAAAAACAGGATGCGCGACATCCTCTCGCCATGGGACACGTCAGACTCCGTAGACGACGCCGAGCGCGCGCCAGCGGGGTAACGCGTCAGCGGACGACGCGCCAGCGAGTGACGCGCCAGCAAATAACGCGCTAACGAAAAAAACCATCCCAAAAAACATCCCCGATCACGAAAGCTCTTGATCGCTAGGGGGAAACCCTCTCCGATCACCAGGTTTTCGACCAACGGGGGGAACTATCCCTCCACCACGACCATCAGGGGAAGACCATTCCTACTGACCAAGAAAAATTACTCCAACAACCGCCAGGGGGATCCATCTCCGCGCGGCGCGGATCTCTCGGGGATTCTAGGACTTCCCCTCCACCGACACCCCCCTCTCTCCCTGGGATTTGGGGCCTCTCTTGTTTGCCTACTTATGTATATATATTATATATAATATATATATCACACTGGTCACATTACTAATCTATATATGTTTGTTTATGTCCGTCAAATTAGAAACTTTGTCCAGACTCTTACTATAGGGACTTTATTTCGTACGACCATCTATTTAATATTCAGAAATAAGAAATAAGTTCTCCAGCTTTTATATCTTATTGTTTTACAAATTCAATAACGCATTATCATTCTTTATTATGTTCGACATTTTTATTTTTTTATCTTTATTTTTTTTTATAAGGCTGCAGAAGCAATTTTTTCTTCGTTTTACAATTCTTCATATTCTTTTTCCTTAATTTTTTATTATGTTTATATTAGGAATGAGCATAATTATCACATGTAAAACAAAAAATTTCTTTGATAAAGTTGGTAACATTGATACCTATATTACACGCTCGTACTTAACTTTTTACAGTGTCGAGCAGTGTAACACTGTCGCAGTTGGAACAGTTTGTGTCGGATACAGTGTTACACTATGTCATCTGTGTACTTTATTGGAAAAGTCTAAAACATGTGCTTTTAAAACTAAATAGTGATATACTATTTAGCCTCTTCCCCCACACGCAAATACACACACATGCACAAATAAACACATGTACACATATACACATAAACCTTTCTCAAATGTATAGGTAAATCATATATTATCTAAAATCTCTCGATTTATTATAAAAAACCGATTTGAAACATTACAAAAATAATGATAGAATACAACGTTTCAAACTGCAAAAAAGCTAGCCATTTTCAAATTTTGTGCCTAAGGAAACTTGATCATGAACTTTTATCATGCACTTTTAATCATGAATTTAAGTCGTGAACTATAACATACGAAGATAGTCTGAAAAGTTTTGAGCCTAACATAGAAACAAGTATTTTTTCGGTCAAATATAGTTTTATTTTTCAACATAATCTCCTTTTAAGTCGATACACTTTTTCCATCGATCTCTAACCTCTTTAACCCCTCCATATAGTAGTTGGCGTCTTGCTCCGCAAAATAGGCGTTTACGTATGCGATGACCTCCTCGTTCGATGAAAATCTCTGTCCTCCAAGCGAAACTTTAAGCTTAGGAAACAGGAAAAAGTCGCTGGGGGCCAGATCTGGTGAATACGGTAGGTGGTCAACCAATTCGAAGTGCAGTTCGTGAATTTTGGCCATGGCGACCGCCGAAGTGTAAGCAGATGCGTTGTCTTGATGGAACAGCACTTTTTCCTTCTTCAAATACGGCCGTTTTTTTGCAATTTCTGCCTTCAGCTTATCAAGTAATGATGCTCCCGTTATTGTTTTACTTTTTTCAAGATAGTCGATACACACAATTTCGTGACTATCCCAAAAAACAGTCGCCTTCCCAGCTAATGGAACCGTCTTCACCTTTTTCGGAGCAGGTTCACCCTTTGCAGTCCATTGTTTTGACTGTTCTTTTGTCTGTGGAGTATAGTGATGGATCCAAGTTTCATCTACAGTTATGAATCGATGCAAAAAATCTGACTCGTTTCGCTTGAACCGCTCCAACAGGGCCTTGGAAATGTTCCTTCGAATTCGTTTTTGGTCCAAAGTGAGCAAGCGCGGCACCCAACGCGCGAATAGCTTGCGCATATCCAATTCTTCAGTCAATATATGACAAATGCGTTCTTTCGATATGTCCATAGCCTCTGCTATCTCTCTAATCTTAATTCGACGGTCCAGTACCATTTGGTGAACATTTTCGATGTCATCAGCGGTGGTCGCAGTTTTTGGCCGTCCCGTACGCTCATCATCAGCCAAACTGGTACGACCACGTTTAAATTCAGCTGCCCATCTTTTTACGGTGGCAAATGATGGGGCAGAGTCCCCGTAAACAGCGTCCAACTTGATTTTAATTTGCGCAGGCGTATTGCCTTTCAAATGTAAGAATTTAATCACGGCACGATATTCAATTTTTTCCATTTTTACAAAAACACTGACATCGACTGATACAAACGACTGTCAAACAACAACTGAGCGTCCAAAATGGCTGAAATTTTCACAAAAGTCTTTCAAAGCATATACTATTATAGTACTAAAATGATTTTGACGAGTAACGTCATCTTCATGTTAAGGCTCAAAACTTTTCAGACTACCCTCGTACTAAGTTTCAGCCAATTTCATAAAGGGCCAAAAATCCATAGTTTTGTGCAAGATCTTTTTTTGAAACAAAATAATGTTCTTTTTTCCAGCACATGTTGTATATATATATATATATATATATATATATATATATATATATATATATGTGTGTGTGAATGCACGCATACATATGTACATAATATTAAAAATAATTGATCATATGAGTTTTTTCTTCATATTTGATTAGAATTTAAAACAATTACATAATAAATTATAATAATATTTAAGTGAAAATTAATCATTTTAAAAAGAAACATTTAAAAAAGAAAATAATATACTTTTTCTAATGCGGAAAACTCACATGTACTTGTCAAAATAAAATTGTTAATTGAAACTAGACTGCAAATGATTGGTATCCATCAGAAAATCCATTTACTATAAAAAAATTACTATTACCATTTTGCGTTATGTTATAATATTTTGGCAGAATCGTCTTTTTTTGCTTCTCTATTTTTTGATCATATTTGGCCTTATTGTAACATAATACTCCTAATATAGCCATAGTCATACCAAATATATTAAGCCATGTAACTGGATTGCCAAGTACAAGTAATGTTATCCCTATCACAAATATGCGTTTACTAGCACTCGCCACAGCATATGTTAAAGGAGTCACAATGGACAATACAGAAAATGCAATAATGTTCTGAAACCAGTTAAGTATACCGTCTAAAAATAATAGCCCTAGTACATAATAACTTATTTCTATTGACGGTCTTATCACCGATTCATACATTAAACTGCGCAAATCATATATGATCCAAATTGGAAAAAACATGAACAACGCTAAGCGACCAAGTATATGCAGTAGCCGCAAATGATGTACTCCTGTATCGTGCAGCACCTGCGGATCCAAAAATCACAAAATTTAGATTGAGTTAGAACATAGGATATAAAAATTAAATTAAAATTTTATCAATTTGGTTTACCTTCTTTGAATAAATATTTTGCAAAGAAAATGCCATAGTGGATGCTAACGCGCTTATCAAGCCGACCACGTTGAAACTAAGCTCTGTTAATGTAGCTACAGCTACTCCACCAACTATCGGCACAAGACTTAGATAAATCTTCCATGTTTGTTGTTCTCGAAGTATTATTCTTGATAGAGCCACCGTAAAGAGAGGCATTGTAGCCTTCACTGGGACAGAGCCAAATTACAATTAATATATAATTAAAGTTAAAGTAAGAGTAATATATAATAGGTGACTAAATAAGAGAATGTGTTTGCATGCATGCATGTGTACGTGTGTGTTAATGAAAGTAAAAAAAAAAATAGAAGAAAAAAGGAAAGAGGAAAAAAAGAAAGAAAAAGGAGAGAAAGGTAAAGAACATTTTTCTGTGGAATGTTATATTTTTAAAAGAATGTGCATTAAAAAATGATAAATTAATTAATAAAGTATTTATAAATGTCAATATTTATCTAGGGAGGATATATATTTAAATTAAACTAATATCGTTTTTTGTTATAAATATTATATTCGCTAAAATAATGTATCTAATGTATCTTCAATGATGTATATAGATCAAGCAATCTATCAGTAGATTAAAGTCAGACATTAACAATTTAAAGCCGGCGGCACACGGTACTTTTTTGACTGCTAGATTTCTTACTAGTTTGCGTGCTTGCTATCGTGATGGCAACGCTGCTATCAGCAATGCTGGCTGTCTTGCTAGTTTAGTTTCACACCGTACAAGTTTTCGTGCTGACTGAGTAACTAGAAAACACTTGACGCCGTTTTTAAATTAAAGATATTTGAAACATGGAGCAAATCATTGCCACTGCGGTACATCACTGCTGTAAAATTGCAATTAAATTATTTTTAATCATAATAATTATCATGATAATTTGATATGTTTATTACATATAAGCATGAGTCTTGCTTATAAGCATCTTTCAAAGATAAAATACTTTCTTTTGTCTATTTCCTCATTTCATTTTGTTTAGACGTCATATTTATTTTCACTTTGACAAGTTGTAACAAACAAAGGAATAATAGAATATCTGATATTCGAAGGGAATATTTTGATCACGTGATCTAAAGCTACGTCTTAATTGGTTTTCAAAAGTCAGCACAAGATCACGCAAGAAAAATAGCACCGAATTTATCACAAAAATCAAACCAGTAGCGCGATTCTGTAACTTGTTATGACAGTATCATTATCGTTATATCATCGTTATATCATCATTGCGCAACTTTTTTTCCATAAATTATATCTGCACAACGACAACATAACGATAACGATACTGTCATAACGAGTTACAGAATCGCACTACAATAGGCCTATTCTCTACTGTATAACTTCTTAACAACAGTTTCACTAGCTAGGGATGTCGTTATAGATTTAATGACACTATAACGAAAAATGGTATTTTAATTTAACGTAAGGATAAATGTCGTTAAAATCGATAAAGTATCGAATCTTTAAAATATCGTTGTTAAAATATCGAGGGGTATCGGATACCCCTCGATAAGCCATAACGACAACATAACTAGACATAATGATTAATAGCAACATTCCGAAGCAGCTCCGAATAGTAGTACGGAAGTGTGCAAATACAGTATAATTTTATAACTTAAATATATAAACATAAATATAATCATAAATTTGACTTAAACATATGAAATATTAAGAAGAGCACGCAAAAAGTAACATTACAATAAAATATTTGAATTAAAAGCAATATATTATCAATATTATAATATCTAAGGATATTAAAATGAATAAATAGATATAGGTTATCTTTATTATTTATTATATGCAATGTAAGTCAGATACAATGATTGTAATAATTGTAATTAATATCAATAATAATAATAACAACAACAATAATAAT
Source organism: Pogonomyrmex californicus (assembly GCA_024349325.1). Lineage (NCBI taxonomy): Eukaryota > Metazoa > Arthropoda > Insecta > Hymenoptera > Formicidae > Pogonomyrmex > Pogonomyrmex californicus. The sequence goes on from JAECZD010000021.1 coordinate 2,698,477, forward strand.
AATAATAATAACTGTCCAATCAGAATAATAATAATAATTTATTAATAATTATAAATCATATTAGTATTACTATATTATTATAATAAATTATAATAAATTATAATAATATATAGTGTCCCCAAAAAAATGGCCAAGCGGTCATATGCAGGTAGAGCAAATTAAACTGAGTCGAAAAGTCCTATACTATTTTACGATTTTCGCAATAATTAACGCAATAATTATTAATTTATGAAAATAGTTAAATTGCAAGCGCGCGGTGAGATAGGACCGCCTGGAACACGCTAGGTATACGTAATGTACGTAGATGAAAGCGTAGCTAATACCGTTTGTAATCAACAACTCCACGCATGTCTAACGACGGCGAACGCGTGTCTCACTGGACGGTTCTATCTCACCGCGCGCTTACAATTTGACAATTTTCATAAATTAATAACTCGTTAATTATTGCGAAAATCGCAAAATAGGACTTTTCGACTCAATTTAGTCTGCTTTACCTGCATATGATTGCTTGGCTATTTTTTTGGGATCCTCTGTATATAACAATATAATAATAATAATAATAATAATAATAATAATAATAATAATAATAATAATAATAATAATAATAATATATTAATATATAAATATTATAATATATATTATAATTATATTATTATATTATTATTAATTATATTTATTTATTAATAATTAAATAATAATAATTGTAATTAATATCAATTTCACACGTAATTCAATACCCAGATAGCCATATAGATCGTGACAATGTGTAAGATATCGCAAAAGTATATCGCAATATTCGTATGATATTCAAGATACGTGATATATCGAGTACAGTCTGTTTGATAGGAACATGTACGGCGAAACTTTTTCGTGGAAACCATTAGAGGGGAGATTCAAACGCGAGCAGATAGCGGGAACTTTCTCCCAAAATACTTTGTTTTAGAAAGCCTCAATTGTTGTTCGGCCTTGATTACAGAAAACATATTTCATTATGAGTGCCACATACACATCACGTTACAAAGCCGTGTTTCTGTGTTTGCATCCGAAAAAATCGAAAATGTCATACGGCTGCAAAATATATGAAAAAGTCGAAGACATTTATAAGTAATTGGGTGAAACCTCGATAACCTACCGGATCGTGGCTCTGCGCAAGTAACGACGAAAAAAGAGGATAGAATAATTACGGATATTTGAAAAAAATCCTGATCTATCACTGTGTAGCGGACAAGCCGTTTTGCATGAAAAGAATCTAAATCTGTCATGTGACACCATAAGAAGACATTTAATAGTTCATGGAGTGAAATTTCGAAGCACACTGAAGAAACCGCTATTGTCCAAAAAACATGTCGAAAAAAGACACTTGGAAGAAAAAAAATTTGGAGTGCAATTGAAACAATGTAATTTTTACGAAGCTTCTTTTTGGACACGTTTTTCCATCCGTTATACCTGATGTATCACCTGATACCCACGCTAATAGACTTATCCAGCGGATCGTTAAACATCCGGTAAAAATGTACGTTTGGGATTGTTTCTCAACATGGGATTGTTTCTCAACACTCAGGAATTTGGCACTTTGGATATCTTTACAGAGAATTTGAACGCTGTCAAAATTGTAAAAATATATAATAGAGCATTATTATCATCTGCACAGGTTGTTTACAAGGAAAAACAAAAATTGGCTATTGCAAGAGAACAATGATCCAAAACATCGGAGTCATCTTTGTATTGCATGGAAACAAGAAAATGACATTGATGTACTAGATTGGCCGTCGCAGTCGCCAGATGCAATTCCCATAGAAAATGTTTCGGCACTCATGAAGTTCAAACTTTGAAGAAAGAAGATCTGGATTGTCAAGCAGTTATCTCGACAGATTCGATTTATATGAAGGTCTTTGTCACAAGATTATGCTATAAAATTAGAAGTATGCCTCGGAGATGCCAGGCAATTATTAATAATGGAGGCAACTGAATAACTTATTAATAATAAAGCGCCACGATCTACATCATGTAGTATGTATATTTTTTAAATTCATTATTCCAAATAGTTTCCAAGTTTCGCTATACATGCTCTTGTCAAACAGACTGTATATACTAATAATTTACTGCCGCCGAATAATGTCCGCGTTACCTTATCCCGTAGATTTTCACTGGTAATTTATGGAGATATACTGAATATATCTATAGTATGCAATTAGCTTGTCTGAAGTACATCCTCAATATATCTCAAATAGCAAGATATCGACAAAATTATGGTTGCGTTTCGACTGCTATTATATATATTGACTGCTAGTACTGAAAATCTATAATATACGTGATACCCCTTATGGAAAATAAGTGGAAAAAAATTAAAAAATAAAAAAAAATGAGAGAAATTGATGAAACATCTTTTATCTCCTATCACCGCATGTTTCTAAAATCGGTCACTATCCACTTGATCCTATTCGATGTCGCTTAACCTCTGTATTGGAATGAAACTTGCTACTGAAATGATAATATAAGTAATTGCGGAATTTTGATATAAAATATGATAGACTCAGTTATGATCAATGAATGTTATTTATTGTTGGATAAATAGTCTCAATTTTAAAGTCTCGATTGCATATGCAATTCTTGTAGATAATTTAATTACATAGAGCCGTAAATTTATATTATGTTTAACAAGAATTATTTTTCTTATGAAAATTATTTATAAATTGTTGTATGTATTTACTTGTTTATGAATTTGTTAATAATTCTATTAAATATGTATTGTATTAAATATGGGAAATATACTGGTATACTGAGGTATATACTGGTAATATATTTTTCTTATTTATATATTATAGTTAATTAAGAAAGATAGTAATTAATAATGTTATTTCATTACTTATTCATTAAAAATGACTTAAAAATGACGATTAAATGACAATATATTTATGACGATAATATTTCATGACAAATATTACGTTTATTTTACGTCGTTTTTTAGTACACTGACGTCGAATGACGAAAAATGACCTTAAATCATTGTCATAATGACATCATCTTGCTACTTGAGATATCTCCACCAGTATACTCCAAGATATCTTCAGTATATTCGCATTATATTTGGAGTATTATATCTAGGATATTTTGAGTAAATTCAGTATTATCTCAATAATTCAATATACAGGGTATCCCAAAACTCCCACATTTGGAGTACACTACGTGATTTTTTATGCTAAAAGAAACAACGTTTTCCTTTAGCAAAATTGCGTGCGACGAGTAGTTTTTACAGTGGATCAGATTAAAAGTGACGAATGAGCGCGCATATAGCGGTCAGGGCTGGCGCGCATTCTTCAGGGTCGGCGCGGTCTGATACTTAATCCTTGACGCCTTCACATACTATATTGTTTAAAATATAATAAAAGTTAACAAAATAAGTATTGTTTTCATCCTTTAACGATTTAATAAAAAAATTGTCTGATTTCGTAATATTATCTCGAAATAAAAATAAATGTAAATAATATGATGTATGAAATGAGCATTCTATTATTTTAATTACTGCACAATTGCATATAACAATAAAAAAATATATTGAATTTAACGAATTATTTAGACACTGTTATAAAACAATCAATTTTTTTACTTTCGTGATTACGTATTTACGTAATTAATAAGTATTCGTTAAATTCAGTATTTTTTTATTGTCATATGTAATTGCACATACGACAATAAAAAAATAATTAAAATAATAGAATGCTCAGTTTATACATCATATAATTTACATTTATTTTTATTTCCAGATAATGCTACGAAATCAGACACATTTTTTATTAAATCGTTACGTAAAGGATGAATATAAATACTTATTTTGTTAACTTGTATTATATTTTAAACAATACAGTACGTGAAGTCGTCAAAGATTAAGTCCCAGGTCGCGCCGGCCTAAGGAACGCGCGCCAGCTCTGACCGCTATGCACATACGCGCGCTCATTCGTCACTTTTAATTTGATTTACTGTAAAAACGACTCGTCGCAATTTTACTAAAGGAAAAAGTTGTTTCTTTTAACATAAAAAATCACGTAGTGTACTCCAAATGCGGGAGTTTTGGGACACCCTGTATATAGCAAAGTTTATTTGCTATAGTCTGAGTATATCCTGAAATTATACAACAAATGATATTCTACACAGATTTTATACGAATAATCTTAGTATATTTGATATGATCACAGTATGTTTAGTATAAATACAGAATATTCGTATGATATCATGTGCTGTTAGAGTATCTTTTCATATATTACTTAAATTATAAATAAGAGGCTCCAGAGTAAATATATATAATAGTAAGTATATAATACTCTGACATTGCATAGGCTTTATTTTTCTTTATTTCTCCTCTTCTACTATTTTCCACTTTACCACTTTACTAAAATTATCGATGATAAGATTATAAACTTACAATAAAGTAGGAAATAGTAGAAGAGATAAATAAAGTCTGCAATGTCAGAATAAGTATATATATAAACAATTTGAGTAATATATGAAAAAATATTGATAAATTACATATGAAATTGATATTAATTATTAATAGTTAAATTGGCCAATAATTATTTATTTTGAATGTTAAAAGCATTGTTGTTAGTGTTATATACAATAGATTACATAGAAAATTAATACATAATTTTTTAAAATTATTAAATATAATAATAATAATAAATTATTAATAATAATTGTTATTAATTATTATTAGTAATAAATAATAATAATAATTAATAATTATATTTAATATAATTTAATGCTATTAAATACAATTATTTAAATTATTTGTTTAAATTTCTTTTTTTTTACATATTTAAAAAAATTTTTTTTAAGTAATATATTCCATGCCAAATATCCTTCATATCCATTTTATCTTAAAAATAAGAGAAAATCTTAACTTTTTATCTAAAATTTTTTATGAAAAACATTTGATTTACATTGCATATAATTCATAAATAAAATATAACCTATACCTATTTATTTATTTATTTTAATATTCTTAGATATTATAATATTGATAATGCATTGCTTTTAATTAAAATATTTTATTGTAATATTACTTTTTGCGTGCTCTTCTTAATATTTAATATGTTTAAAATAAGTTTATGATGTTCATATATTTAAATTATAAAATTATACTATACTTGCACACTACTGTACTATTATTCGGAGCCTCTTTGGAACGTTGCTATTGATTGATATGTCTAGTTATGTTGTCGTTATGGCTTATCGAGAGGTCCGATACCCCTCGATATTTTAACAAGATTTCGGTACTTTATCGACATTACTTTTAACGACATTTATCATTACGTTAAATTACAGAATACTATTTTTCGTTATAGTGTCGTTAAATTTGCGTAACGATATCCCTAGCTAGTGAAACTGTCATTAAAAAGTTAGAGAATAGGCCTACAGTTAACAATGCAGCCAGCAGGCTATATAATTTCCAGCATAGTAGCAAAGTAACAAAATAACCAGCATAGAAGCACGCAAGCAATCCAGCAGCTTAAAAAACACCGTGTGCCGCTGGCTTAAGACTGTATAAGGGTCAAGACACACATTTTTGCATAAGGCATAACGCATAATGCATAAGAGAGTCAACCAATCAGAGTCTTTCATTTTCATTATGAGTGTAAAAATGAAGAATTATGCTTCATTTTCGTATGCGTTTCGTATGCGTTGCAAAAGTGTGCGTCCAGCCTAAGAACATATCCAGATAAACTTGCATAACAGCATAACTATATGCATAAGAAAAATTACCCAATCGCATCTATCATAAAGACACAAAATGTTAAATTGAAATGTAATTTAACGTAACGATAAATGTCGTTAAAAGTATTCTTAATTTTTATACTCATAATGAAAATGAAAGACTCTGATTGGTTGACTCTCTTATGCATTATGCGTTATGCCTTATGCAAAGTATGTGTCTCGACCCTTATACAGTCTGCATATAGTTATGCTGCTATGTAAGTTTGTCTGAAGTAGGTCCTTAGGCCGGTCATACATATTTAAATAAACTTGTCAAGCATGCTGGAACGTATGTGTAGAAAAAACTATTTGTATTAAAAGTAATTAGATGACGCTCCTGATTAATGTTACATAAAATCACTAGATTGAAAAAGTATTGCAAAGGCTGCGTTCAGCAGAGAAAGCAGATCAGTGATTTTTCAATATGATTGATCCTTGCCTTTAGATCTTCGTTGAATGTAGGTGTAGAAACCAATCGTAATAAAGAATCACTGAACGCTAATTGATCTGCTTTCTCTGCTAAACGCAGCCTCCATTTTGATTTCAAGACGCGGTCACTTTAAATTTACTTGTATAAACGCATTTCGTGAGAAAAAAATAAAGCTATAAATCAATTTTTTTATTTGTGATCAATTTATTTATGAACAAAAAAATATATATGAATGCTTAATTTATATATTCTTTAGTCTAATATAAATGTATTTGTTAGGGTGCCATCTCATGGCACATTTTTTTCGCGTAACGCGTATCATAATAATCAATCAAAGACGTTTACATATTTATTGTTCATGATAACAAAATTCGAAATGTTGATAATTATGTGTACTATTTTATATATTTTCTTATTATTGGTTTCAAGAGAGCTGTGTGTGCGTGCGTACGTGCGCGCGCGCGCGCGCGTGTGTGTGTGTGTGTGTGTGTGTGTGTGTGTGTGTGTGTGTGTGTGCCTTGACCGGTACTTATAGGGCGGTATTCATAGACAGTTCTTATATTTAAGATTGTCTTAAATAAGCTCATACAGCTCATACAACTATCCTATTGCTTGAAATGTTATCTTAAGATCTTAAATATAAGAACTGATTATGAATACCGGTCCTCGTGTTCACCATAGACAATTTATCAATAAGCTAATAAATTTATTTCAATTAATGAATTCAATACGAAGTAGTTTTAACAATTACAAAATTAATTTCTAATATCAATAGTGAAATATTTAATTTTATTATTTGATATTTTTTTCCAATGAGGTTAGGTTAACATTTGTAATGTTTGGAACAAATTCTTTTTTTTTTTTAGGTTTTTAATTTCTTTTATTAAATCTTTTGTTAAAATTTTATTTTTCTTCTCTTTTAATTTTATTTGTTTTATAAATCATATTTTATATTTATTATATATTTCTTAAATCATATATGTCGCTTATTATTAATTTAAAATTTTTAAGTTTTAATATTTGCAGCGAATTCGGTGTGGATATTGTGATTGGCTAATAGCAAATCACTGTGAAAATATTTTAAAACATACATGTTTCAAAAAATGCGATGAAAGTACAGATTTTTTTAAATATTGAGAGAATTTTATAGCTACTATTATAAATACTATTATAAATATTATAAATACATATTATACATATATACTACTGTGATCAAATATAAACGAGATTTTTATTATAGAGTGAAAAATCTTTATTTATTCTTTAAAATCAAATTCGTCGCCTTCAAAATAATCCCCTCCCGATGCAATACACTTATGTCAACGCTTTTTCCAATCCTCGAAACACTCTGAAAACTCTTCTTCCGGAATGGCCTTCAATACCTTCTTCGTTTCGGCTTGTATCTCCTCAATCGATTCAAAACGGTGTCCTCAGAGCGATCTTTTGAGTTTACTGAATAGCCAGAAGTCACATGGTGCTAAATCAGGCGAATACGGTGGTTGTGGAACGATATGGATCGAGTTTTTGGCGAAATGTCACGAAGAACCAGTGCAGTGTGAGATGGCGCATTATCGTGGTGCAAAAACCATGAGTTGTCTGCCCATAAATCTGGCCTCTTGGTCTGGACTGATCCAAATGAAATGTTTACAGTATCGGCAAGTTCTCTAATTGTCAATCGACGATTTTTTGGAGCACCAAATCCTTGATTTGCTTCACGTGTTGTTCATCAGTTGATGTTTTTGATCGTCTTTGATGTGGTTCATTTTCTACGCTTTCTCGACCATCTTTCAACATTTTATACCAGTCAAATACTCTTGGTCTTGATAGAGCTTGGTCACTAAAAGCCTTCTGCAACATTCTGAACGTTTCAGTAGCAGAAATTTCATTCCGCAAACAAAATAAAATACAATTTCTTTGCCCAACACATCGTAAAAATCGAAAAAAATACTTTTTGGATATTCATAAAAACGAGCGTTCACTATTAAACAAATGAAGAGAATGACATGAAATTTCACACAGATGTCAAAGACAGTACTACCAACTTAATCAAAAAAATATTTGTCAGAATCGATGAATCCGAGCAGTTTAAATTTAAAAATCTCGTTTATATTTGATCACAGTAGTATATATACAAATACATATTCATATAGTATGTACTTGAAATATGAATTACTGAACTTTTTATTGCAGCATAAAAATCAACTGAAACTGAAGGTGCAGAATCACTACAATTCCAATATATTAATACATTAATATATTAATATAGAATTCGATGAACGTCTCATAACAGCAGTTACGGATAGATCTTCATAATCATTGAACATTAAAGAAAGATCAAAATTGAAAAAATCAGCAATATGAGAAGAAGTGAAAAATACAATTGATGATATGTTTGAATATTAAAGTTTATATTTTAAGAATATAGCCATTAAATGTGTTTAGAAAAATTATTCTTAGTCTTTTTTTAAAATTTGTATTAATATTATATTAATATTATATTATTATAATATTTATATTAATATTATATTAATATTATATTATTAAACATTAATATATTAAACAGATAATATAAGCATAATAGATTTACAAAAAAAGGTAGAAATATCGTGATTGTTATATTAGAGCTAGAAAAAAAATAAATGTGCCAAGTGATTCCGGTGAGTCTTCTGCAAATTTAAAATGTAGTTACAAATTTTTTGTGTTAATGAGACCACTGGACGACGCGCTTCAAATTAAATCGTATCTAACATTATAAAAAAGCATAATTTTGCATATTGTACTGTGGCAGCCACCAGTATACGGCCGCGTCGCGCCGCGTCGCGTTCAGCACCGAAAGTTGCACAATGAATCAGAATTACAGCTTTACTGGATGTTTTAAAAACGCCAGTTCCTCAGATGCTATAGATGACGTCTTAAAAACTTTGGGAGAAGCTTTATGTCGATTATGTTATTAGAAAAGAATCATGATGAAAATAAAATTTCTTCAAATGGCTTTAAAAGTAGAATTAGAAAAAGTAGATTAAAATAAACAGTATTTGATAATTCATAATAATATAATTTATTATTAAAAAATGATTCTTGGTATTAAAAGCATGGAAAACAATAAGGCAAATAAGAATCAGCGCTATTAACAATGCGCAATTAACACTTTTTATTACAAAACTTTAATCTTTATTATACAAACTCCAAACGTTTCGACTCAAATTTGAGTCATCTTCAATCTTGGATATAAAAAAAGTAAAAATATGATCCTGTGTCCACTCAATGAGCCTAATGATAAAATCGTCGATTAATATTAGTATTATGTTGTGCCGCTCCGGGCGCAACCAAAGGGAAGTGACGGAAGAGGGAAGAAGGAGCCATTTATCTAATACTTATTTTATTGAATAAAAGAGTTATTGAACACTCGCGCGTTGATTATTTCGATCCGACAATATCTTAAACGCGCACTATTATGTCACACTTTATTAACGTCTACGCGTCGGTACTCGTGCGTCTGAGCCTTTGAGCGCCGCTTGATTACTCTCGTCGCTTTTATCAGCTGTTACGCACCTTCGGCGCGTCCTCGTGTCGAAACGTTGTTTGGTACGTCAGCGTTTCAATGGTGTTATCGGAGTCAGCGTCCTTGCGGATTGCACATCAGTTCGTTGCAATTGGCAAGAGCGCGCATTGTTCTATTATTTTAAACTTATTTTAATTTTTTATTTGATAATTCTCAGGTTAGTCAAGATCCTTAAAATTCTGATTAATCAATGGTGTTACGAGATCGGTTTGTGTTATTTAGGTTGCGGCCTCGTAACAATTATGACCGTACATATCTGTCATTTTTTAAATTAAACGAAAAAATGGTCACTAAAAGGCTGTCATTAGATGCACTTAAGGCACTCATTAGATGAATAAAGTTCACATTAAAACGGAAAAAACACGCGCAGAAGTATGGTACAATTCGCGCTGAGTATATCATACAGCGCGTCCGCACACCTTGAGCTTCAGGCAGCAACTGAGCGCAATGGTTTTGAATTCAATAACTCGCAATCAAAAAATCAAGGTTACAATTTGCTCAAAACGGAAATGTATGCGTGATGCAAAAATTCAATATCAGATTGTGACTTAGATTGTTACTCTGTCTTTTAAAAGCATCTCTGAAATTAATCGTTTTTGTAAATTTCGCTCGCTTTAATATTTTCACATCATTCCAATCAAATTCGTGATCGTAGTCTAATCTGTGCTCGGTAATCACTGAATGTGCTTTTGTGTTTCTGCATATATGATTTTGATGTTCATGTAGTCTGCCACGGAATTGCACCATCTTTTTCAAAATACAAATTAAAATACAAATAGCAAATTGATTTCTTATATATGCTGCATTTTTACAAGAATTTATTTCATCTGTGATATCTTGAAAACCTTCAAATGCAACTTGATGATTGGCTGGTTATAAAATTGAATAATATCGATTTTTATCTTTGCAATTAATTATGAAGTTGTGTGAAATAACATGTTGCTTGCACAATTTTTTTATTTAATGTAAAAGATGCTATAATTGGTTTTCTGTAAATTTTTCATATTGCGACTAATATTCCGAATATACTTTTTATTACGCGCTTGCTCCGCTCAATCTGTAATTAAATCTTTTCCTTTGATCAAATCTTTGACTTCGAGAATATGGTCGCATTATATAACTTTTCAAAGCAAAACTTTATCTGCCATAATCACATATAGCAAAGTAGGACTATTAACTCCAACTACTGTTGGTGATGTTTGTAGAGAACTATCTTCCAATAAGATAATAAAGTCCAATTTGTTATTTCGAAATACTCCACCATCATTCTGCCGCCTTTCTGCTCCAATATCTAAGAAAGTAAACCGATATTGTGCATCACAAAATGTAAATAAATTAAAACTATGTTGACTCTTGCAATTATAAAATGTAGATCCACTGTTTGAAGGAGCAAAGTTTAAAAAATTAGTCGTTTAATATTGTATAATATTAAAATAAAGTACTTTAAAGATGGACATGTATTACTTGGACATGTTTTCCATTTAATGCTCCTACACAATTTGAGAAATCACATATATTTTTCAAATTCATTTGCTACTTTTAACCATCAATCTTTTTTGAGTTGCCCAAAAACTTTATCTTTTAATACAATCCAAATTGCCTCATATGTTTCTGACACAATTTTGAAATAGTATTATGCCCTACTCAAAATGCATAAGAAAGAGATTTCATGCTATCTCTTAAAACTGAATAACGCAGACATATTTCTAAGCATGTATTTGAAGATATTGCTTCTTGAACGCAAAAGCATTCTTGCTTTCTAATGTATAGTCCAACAGCAGTAAGTAATTTATTAAAAACTTCTATAATCAAAATTGATAAAATCATTGTCATAATTATAAAAACATTGTAATAAAACATTAAGCTTCGAAATAATTTTATTTCGTTCGACCAACTAACCATCAAAGACCGCCGGTCACCAGGCGGAGTGCGACACGACATCGCAAATTAGTGCTTGTGCCAATTTTTAATCTTTAAACACAAAAAATTCTCCGAAATAAGTAGTAATATAGGTCGATTCTAACATGGGAACTCCGAGGGGGGTAGAAGGGCAGAGGGATTCCGCGACGCAGGGCACTTCATAAGCGATGGGTGCGGGATCCGTGGGGTAAGGAAGGGGGGAAGTGCGTCACTAGGTGCGGGGTCCGCGGGGCGAGCAGGGGGAATATGACGCAGGGTCCGCGAAGCGAGGAGTCCTCGGCATGACATCACACGATGCGGGGTCCGCCACTGCCGCTCGCTGCCACCTCCCGCCGCCGCCGCCGCCGCCATGTTTTTTCTCTTATCATTTTTCTTCTCTCTTTCTTCCTCTTTTCTTATACGTTCTCTCTCTTCCCACCAAGATATTTCGTTTTGTCTTAATATTTTCTTGTAATTTTAATTTTTAATATTAATTATTTTTTCAAAGGAAATTTTTAAAAAATATAAAATATTACTTAGTAATTTAAATTTATTATTATGGTTGATATTATTATTCGCGACAATTTGCGTCGGCACGCGACTCGTTATCGCAGCGCAACCTGAAACCGTTGATGCTGAATTGAAAGGAAAAATGGAGAATAAACCGAATAATATTTATCGTAATATATATTTATTGATCATGTAATGCATAGTGTACAATATTATCTATAGCGTACGCTAATAATTCACAATCTATAATCAAAGTTTTTCAATCAAAAATGGCGTTCTCGCGCAAAGTTTTTATTGCAGTATGTTTATCTGTGATATAATTCTGCCGTAAAAAGTTTATAAATTGTTTAAATTTTTCGCTGACACCATATATATTCTGATAGAGCCAGTAATATACATGTTCGACGCAATGTTCAAATTCGAATAGAAAGAATACGGTTGACGGCTTCATGTACAAGCATGTATCGCGTAATGTCAACTTTACAATATTTGTATTTCGCATTTGAGTTCTATAACTAAATCATGAATCGACAAGATGAAGGAGCAATTGATTGCACAAGCTGCTCGATATCCACACGTTTCTCAATGAGGGTTTCCCACATTACATAAGGCAATATTTGATTGCCTCGATTATTACCAATACGTAATTCCATATAGGATACAGATCCCACATTGATTCCAATATCCAAATATTTACAAGCTGTGGATGTTAAGACAAATCTTCTTCCCAAGATACGAGATGTACAGGGTTCCGAAGATGATGATGAATTATGAGAAGATATACTGTAAGAAAAAAAATACATATAAGTGAGCTATTAATATATTAAAATATATAAAATGTATAAGAAATATTTGTGATAATGAAGCTTACTGTTTTTTGTATGCCTTATTCTGTTGAATAAAGCATGTAATAATTCACAGAGCTTCCCTTGTTCATTTTCAAGAGCTGTTTCTTTTTACAGAGGTATAGACTGTTCTTTCACAGAGCGATTAATGCAATAATGATTGTTGAAGCTCTTTTTAATTTATATATCCCTCTATTCTTTTTTCGACGGTCTACTGCGCAAGTAGTGACGCGAAATGTTAAATATAACTCTCATTAAAATTGCAATTTTGCATTTTTGTATAAGCACCAATAAACGGCAGCTGCGATGAGATTATACAGAATAAATCTACTTTGGGCACGTTTTCGTACATTATTTGATATATGGTATAATTGTAGATACTACAACATTTGCAACAATATTAGCACCAATATATGGTTGCTGCGATGAATTTCACGTACGCGTAAATATCTTTGTCATGTCATAATGAGATCACCTCACGTATTAAAATTACAAATTTGCAAATCCATAGATCAACGATACGAAATATATATTTTTTAAGAACAATTGATGTTTTTCGCGATGAGATCGGATACGTGTTAAAATTACAAACATGCAATTTCACATAGGTTAATAGTATGAAATATGATATTATTTTAAGAACAATGGGCACGCCACAACGTGTCCTGCGATGAGATCATCGTGTTAAAAACGTAATTATTGCATTTTCACATAAGTCAAGAATAAAACCTACTTTATACATCATTTGATACACTCTGGAATTAGATATCACATGCGAAAACATTTGATACACTCTGGAATTAGATATCAAATGCAAAAATATATAAGAAGATACAATCATCATTGGTAAGATATAATGAAAAGACTGTGACACGTTCTATCATTAGAATTATAAGTTGAGAGTTGTATATCAAAGAAGAATTAATATGGAACAAATCGAATGTATTTTTTTGGAACAATTTATCCGATTGAATTCGAGAGAAGAGTATATCGCGTGGAAGCAACGATGCGACAAGTATATCGAGTCGCTAGAAGAATCGAATTAAACGCCCGTGATTATCGATTAATATTAGACAATCATTGGTTGCACGGATAGCACGATTCGAAAGTTTGAAAGATTCGGTATGCCAACGATTCGTGACCGCGGATGCTGGATACAGCGCAAGCTGATGGCATGAGATTGATACGGCGTTTGAAAGCCATGTTTTGACTGCGGTCATTAATACGTCGAACCTCGCCAATTTCTCGAGGAACATTGTGTTTGAACATGCAAAGTATCATGTAGAAACATAACAAGGTAAATACAGTGTTTAATTTGTTGCGAATAACAAATGTTGGTGAATTTGTTGCGAATAACAAACGTGCAAACAAAAGTGTCAACATGAGAAACTGTGAATTCTTTCGTTCGTCCAATTTACACGAATAGTTGCGCATTATTGAGCCTACCTTGGCATTTCTGGAAGAATTTCAGGAATGCGATAGCGGATAAGCATTGTCGCATATGCTCAATTTGACTGTTAATATAAACAAACACAATCCTCTGCACGCGGGATGTTACATCCAGTTACTGTGGGAAATTATGATGAAGAAAGCGGTGAACGTATAATCCACGGACAATGCGTGTTTTGCGTGATCAGTGGTCGCGGATCTGCATCCAATTGAAAGAAACCCCAAATAAGAAGGGAGGGTGTGCGGGGGCCTGACCAGTCGTGAAAACTCGTAATTATTTTGCAAAAAAATACCACCTCAGCCAGGAATCGAACCTGGATCTCCTGCTTACCGGGCAGGCATCTTATCCTTTCGACTACCGAGGCATGTGATGATATTTATCGCAAATAACGTGTTTAGAATAACACATCAATAATACAATGATACACATATATACATATATTACAATATACATATATACATATATTCTCTCGAATTCCCACGACCGGTACTCCAGAGAGATGATGGTCCTATTCTCTCGATGGATGCAGGTCGGACTGCAGCGGCGACACCCTCCCACGCCATTGGCAAATATACAAATAATCCTCCTGGAGCACGACAGAAGAGATTGCATCAAGCATGGCTCGAGCGAATAAGAAGGGAAGGTGTGCGTCACGGCGCACAGAACGAGAATCTTCGTATCCACATTATACGTCGGTACTCAATCTTCAAAACATTGAGTTTCCGATGACATTGGACTAAATTAAAAAGTTTGAATTTCTCAACAACATATCCATAAATGTATATTACATCGAAAAGAAGAAAGAATTCTCGATCCTTCCGACACGTCTTACCAATACGAAGAAGGAAAAGCATGTCAATCTGCTGTACGTGCAGGATCCGCGGGATGACAACACGAGACATTTCGCGTGGATAAAGAATCTAGGCTCGCAACTCAACAAAAAAGAACACAGGAAATTTTTTGTGATCGGTAAAAATACATATTTTAACAAGTTGAGAAATATTTTATACTAGTTTTAAAAAAACTAAAATAATTATGCTTCTTACAAATGTTTATACTATTTTAGCATGAGTGAAAAATTGGAGGCTCACATCACTGCAAAAAGATGACTGTGTCATCAGATTACCAAGCGAGGGCAACAAAGTTGAGTTTTAACAATTATAGCAGGAAGGAACGAGTCCCGTTTGTCGTGTACACGGACTTGGAATGCATCCTGGAGAAGACGGAAAATGGACATCCGAAAACATCGAACTACGCGTACCATCGGGTATTTAATATAGAATATTATGTACGCTGCTCGTACGATATCTTGCTATCGGTTTCGTCGCGATAAGGATTGCGTCGTGTGGTTTGCCGAGGAATTCAGAAGTTTAGCGCTTAAAGACTTTAAAGACTTTGTCCGTTAATGTCTCTATGATAGATTTTACGCGAGAAGATTGGGAACATTTTAATAACGCTACGTATTGTCACATGTACAAAAAACCGTTTGCTCCAGATGACACGCGGGTACGCCATCATTGCCATCTAACCGGTCGATTTAGAGGTCCCGCGCATTCAAATTGTAATTTAAATTACAAAGACTCGCATTTCCGTAGTTTTTCACAATTTATTATCCGGCTATGACACGCATTTTATCATTACGGAAATAGCTACGGCTGAATATGAAAGACGAGTAGAATTACTTCCGATAACAAAAGAAAAATTTCGTTTACGAAAAATGTCAAAGATACGGAAAACAAAAATAAATTGTGTTAAATTACAATTTATTGATTCATTCAAATTTCTCAATATCAGTCTCGACAAATTGGCATTCTTCCTAAGTAAAGATAAGCTACGAATATTGCAATGCGAGTTTCAAAATTTATCGACGCAAAATTTTAATTTACTGACGCGAAAAGGCACCTTTCCGTATGAGCACATTGATTGCATCGAAAAGTTGGAGGAGTTGTATTTACCATCACGCGAATCATTTTACAGTTCATTGACAGATGACACCGTGTCCAAGAGTGACGCGCACGCCGGCCACGTATGGCAGCGGTTCTCCATTCAAACGCTCGGCGAATACAGCGATTTATATCTCTGACGTCTTGTTGTTGATTGATATTTTTGAAAATTTTCATGATAGTTGCATCGCGAGTTATGAATTCGATCCTGCGTACTATTATACTCTATCGGGTTTTACGTGGGAGTATTGAAGCATACTCGCGTCAATTTCGAACTGCTCACTGACATCGACATGGTCATGTTCATCGAATGCGGTATACGCGGTGATCTAAGTCAATCGATACGCGCGAGTCAACAACAAGTACACGCAGTCCATTATGATCCATCAAAACTATCGTCGTACCTTATGTACTATGACGTTAATAACTTGTACGATTGGGTAATGTGTCAACTATTGCCTTACGCAGATTTTCGATGGATCATCGATGTGTCCAATTTTAATGTAAACGCAACACTACTGGATTCGCCTATCGGTTACATTCTCGAGGTAGACTTGAAGTATCCGCAACATCTTCATGACGCGCACATTAACCTACTGTTTTATCCGACACGCGATAAACCACTCGGTAAGCGACAGAACAAATTCCTCGCAACCTTGTACGATAAGAAGCGTTACGTCATATATCATCGCAATCTACAGCAATGTACTCGTCATGGTTTTCGCGTTACAAAAATACATATATGCGTATTGCAATTTTCGCAATCTCCATGATTCCGGGAATATATCGAACTCAATACGAAGTTTAGAACTCGCTAAAAATGATTTCAAGAAAAATTAATTTATACAAATTAATGAATAACACGGTATTTGGCGAAATCATGGAGAATATGCAATCACGTCGACGTTAAACTTTTAACAAAATGGGAGGGAAGATACGACGCGGAGGCAATATAATAATTGAGGCAATATAATAATTGAGAAACCAAATTTCTACAGTCGACGCGTTTTTTCAGAGAACTTGGTCGAATTGCGTAAACTCGAGGTGAAGTTCGACAAATAAGAAAAGAGGGTCACGGCAGGGCTCGATCACAAACCAGTCGTGAAAATTCGTAATTATTTTGCAAAAAAATACCACCTCAGCCAGGAATCGAACTTGGATCCCAATCTGTGTAAGTATGTACATTCTCGACATATCAAAGACGTGTTTGAATTTCATTACGATTACATGTCATTGTATCGCGAGAAATGTAAAGTAATGTACACGGATATCAACAGTTTAATTTATCACATCAAGTGCGACGACATATATCATGAAACGTGATATTAAAAGACTCGACACGAGTGATACGGTTGATAATGTATATGGTAGTCCATTCGCTAATAAATCTCGCTCTAACAAGAGAAACACCAGGTGACTGATCGGGGTATTTTGATGCGCTTTATACAAGCTGTTCTTGAGCGAAAAAAAACGTGTCCAGCCGTTCTTGCCAATAGCTCATAGTTTCAAAGAAATTGATTTTAAAAAAATGAGTTTAGTCGGTCGATATACGGGTGGAGTGCTTTCTATGTTTAATTATCACTATTGAGCAAGAGTAGCGCAGGCGATAAGGCGTTGGCTTTGTACGACGTAGATCGCATGTTCAAATCCTGTCGCGTATATATATTTTTTTTTTATTAAAAATTTGTTCGTATTTGTAATTATTTATTATTCGTAATTATTTTGTTACTGTAGATGTTAAAAAAAATTATTTATTTAATTATATCTGTATAACGACACCCGACTCACTCTCCTCAATTACTAATAATTATGAACAATGTGAAATGTCCCCGACCGATCAACCGTCGGGGCGATCCTTCCGCGATCCCACCGTCGCGAAAAGCCCGTCGAACAGCGGACGCGGCAAACCGGTGATCACGCGGCTCACGTGCGCGCCGCGTGAAACAATAGACACACGGTAAGGCCACCACCGTCGGCCTCGCTACCGACCGTGCCACCGAACATCCTCGCGGAATTCCCGAGCGCGTTCGACGAATTATCGCGGAGATTCCGACAAAGACATCTCCCGGAACTACCCCGACCCGAGTCCGGCCGACCCGTTCCCGACGACTCCCGATCGATGGCCGGCTCGGGTATATTAAGCGAGTCCGGGAGATAAACGAGACCTATCTCCGGCGAGACAGTAACCAGTCCGATACTGCTCTCGATATTTCGAATCCTCTCCAGAAAGAGCGATCTAGGGTGCTACCTATCGTGCCAGGAGCTTCTGGCCGATCGCTCCTCTAAATCCACCAGCGCACAAGTATTCACAGGATTGAGGAGCTTCTCAACCTGGGCTCCCCAAAGAAAGCCCTTGTGCACATATCCGTCTGACGATCGAGAAATAGGGAGCTTCCTGCATTCGAGCCGTCATATCCTTACACACAGCTGATCCGTCATAGCACTACACACAGCTGATCCGTCAAACAAAGACGGCCGAAATCCCCGCGCACCGTCGCGCCCGCGCCGCGCCTATCAAGGAACGCGACGAAATTCAGAAAACCGACCGCGAGTAAGCGACTGTATATAATACGTAGAAACCGCGCGTCTTTTCGCCGTACCAACGACGAAATACCTGTAAATACTGTACATATAAAAACAGCCAGTCGGCATTGTAAATATAAACCTAGACATACCAAGAAACACGATATTTTATTTCTCGTACCAAATCCTGACCAAAAACCGATTGACGCTATCCTGCAGAACCGATCGACGCGGAGATAGAGACGTTTTATCTGTATATTTTTTGTAAATAAAATTTTTAGGTAGTTCTTGTAATAATTTGAAAAATCTCTATAAAAAAATATTAATATCTTTATAAATTTAATTTTAATTTAATGTTATTAATTTTAATTACTTTCTGATTGTAATAAAATTTACATATAAATAATTAAATATTCTTGTATGAAATAATTACTATTACCATCATTGTCATCATCGTCGTTATTCATATAGACGCAATAAGAATGTATAATATTAAAAATGCTGTTTTCGTTAAACTATTATTAAATCAATTTCTTTATTAAATTATTTTTATTTTTACAACCATTAAATTTTCTTTTTAACATATTTTATGTGTTTTATAATATTTAATGATAATAAATATGTTTATAATAAAATTATTACATAATAATTAGAATAATTAAGTTTTACAATAGGTTTCTACATTACTCGTAAGGTATTATTGACGTATTTTTTTAAAATGGTTTCCTTAGTAATTTCCGTACTTAATAGTTTTTTATTTTATTGAAAAGAATCAAATATATGACTTGATAAGAAATGAAAAATAAAAGCGTGATCGGTATTTTTGTTTGTTTGATGGAAAATTAATTTCATTTTCTACGTTGGAAGCATGATTTTAGTAGATATACCAATAGAAATTTTGGAAAAATTAGTTTGCATCAGCAAAAATGTATCGTTCAAAGAAATTTTTCTTTTCTTGTGCCTCACTATCCTCGTTGATGCGAAGTTTTTCTAAAATTTCTGTGGATATATCATCTCTAGAATCGTGTAAATGATCAAAAAATCAAGTTAGTATTTTTATACAAATTGTTTTTCCTTTCGTTTTTTTTTATTCTTTATATATCATATTTTACAATAGAATAATATTTTACAAAAGAATTTTATTTTCCTGCCAAGCCATATATTTGATTTCTTATTTTTTAATGGAATAGGCGTATTGAGGAAACCACTAAAAAGAAAATGCGTCAACAATAATACTTCATGGGTAATGCAGAAACCTATTATTAAAACTTTAATTATTCTATTTATTATGTAATAATTCTATTATAAACGTATTTATTATCATTAAATATTATAAAACACATGCAATATGTTAAAAAGAAATTTAATGTTTATAAAAATAAAAATAATTTAATAAAGAAATTGATTTAATAATAGTTTGGCGGAAACGGTGCATTTTTAATATAAGACGTTCCGGAGGCATAAGGCTACGGCGGCTCGGCCGTCAAGTCTCGAATGATAGTGGGGGAACTGTAGGCGTCGCCTTCGAAATCGAGCCGAAAAGGGCAACTAATTTCGAGCACTGTCTTATATTAAAAATAATTAATAATTAATACTAGTACTTAACATTTAAATATTAACTAAAAATTAAAATAAAACATTTTACAATAAGTAAATATTAGATGTATAATTATTCAAAAGAAAATTGCTGAGTTTGTGTCGGTGACACGCAATATTTTAAATTAATACTTTGTATAAAAAACATTAACAAAAATATGAAAAGAAAAATGAATAACGTGAATAAAAGTTTATGGACAGGTTACATCATGTTTTGTGCATGCTAATACATTAAAAAGTCAAATATTATGTTTTAATAATTACACTTTTTAATCTAAAAAATATAAAATTTCAATATTCATGTAAGTGATCAAGATTACAATTGAAAAAGATCATTACTTTAAGAAAAAAATTAATATTTATTTAAAGAATATATAATTCATACACTGAATATTAATGAATAAATAATAATCATATAATTGTTAATATTAGTGTGTCAGTTATATATTCCGTTCTTCGATCGATTTCTTTCATTTATAATCTTCATCATTTACATTTATTGAAATTTTATATTCCTAAGATTAAAACCCTAACTATAATTTCAAAAAAAAGAATACTTTGAGAATAAATTTACGTATATGTAGATGTATATATAGATCTTTTTATAAATATATATATATATATATATATATATATATATATATATATATATATAAAATACATACAGGGTGTCCCAGATTCGCGTATCGCCAATTACCAACTATCGCCATATTCTCCGTGAAATTCTACGACGAAAAGTTCTGTGCCAAAAAACGATCCGATGAACAGAATTTGAATTGTAAACTATTGAAGTTAACGAATGAGCGTACGTGGAATTCGCGCGATCAGGATCGACACAACGGCGCAAGGCAATTCAAACACTCATATCGTGTCAAAGCGTTTCTCATTATTCTACTTTATTTAATTCAATTAATTAATCAAAATTAGGACTTCCGTTTCTGGTCGAGTAAGCCAAAGTGGTGGATTTTTTGCGAAGGAGAATAAAGTGAGAGAGTGAGGAGTAAAGTGGAGGAGGGAGTGTGAGCGTGAGGGTGAAGGGTAGAGTGTGGAGAGACTGTAAAAGTGGAGAGAGAGCAGGGCGGAAAGGAATAGGGCGGGGACGGAAAGGAGCAAGGGAGATAGGATAGAGGTTAGGAGGCAGACAGAGGGACGAGAGAGTGAAAAGGGAGTAAAGAAAAATGGTAAGAGTGTGGCAGGTGCGAGCATAGAATGTGTAGAAGCGTAGAGTGGTAGCGAAAGATAAAAGAGAACAGGCATAGACTAGGCAATATAGAGATGGAGAGAGCGGTAGGGAAGTATAAATAGGAAAAGATGCAATAGTGAGGGGAGCAACATGGAGGATTTCATGAAGAGGAAAAGGGAGATGTTGGAGAAAGATACGGCGGAGGAGAAGGGGAATATGTTTAAGAGAAGCAATAAAACTGTAAGATCACTGGAGGGAAGAGATGCGGGAAATGATTAGGATTTGGTTGAAGGGACTGAAGGAAGAGATGAGAGAGGAGTTGAAGGGGATAAGAGAGGAAATAAGAAAGATGGCGGAAGGACAAAAAGAGGCGGTGAGAAGCAAGGTAGAGAAACTGAGAGAGGAGATGAGGGCGGATGAGGGAAGAGAGGTGGGAGGAAAAGAGGGAACAGCTTAGGAAAAGGATTGAGAAAATAGAACGGGAAATGGAGGAGATGAAGATAGAGAGAAAAGAAGGAGGAAGAGACAGCAAGGGGAGGGCAGAAGAAAGGAAGGAAGGAGAAAGCAGGGAAGGGGAAATAGAGGATTGGAAGGAAAAGTTAGGAGGCTAAAAAGGAGATGGAAAATGAGGGAGAGGGGTAAGAGACGTGGAGAAGGGAGTTTGAGGGAGAGAGTGGCAGGAACCTTGAAGGAGGTAGGGGTGGAGATTAAGATAGAGGAGGTGAAAAAAGTAGAAACAGACAGTGGAGAGAAAGGGCTGATGGTAATCGCGAGACTTGGAAATGAGAATATGAGAAGAGAGATTAAGGAATAATTGGAGATTAAAGAGTAAAGAGATATGGGTAGAGAAGGATTTGAAGAAAGGAGAATAAGGTGGAATATAAGAAGAGTGGCACAGAGGGAGAGAGCGGAAGGTAAAAGGGAGGATAGGGCAGGGGGATTTGAATAGAGGGAGTATGGTGGATGTGGGACGAGAGAAAGAGGGACCTGAGAGATACTGGGAGAAGAAGCTGGAGATGGGTAAAGGAGAATTCGGGAAGAAAGGGAGGGAGAGAAAAGGAAAAAGGGTGGATGCAAAGAATGCAAAAGGGGAAGGGAAGGAAGGGGAAAGATTGGCGGGAGGAATGGGAAGGGAAATGGATAGAAGAATGGACAAGGGGAGAGGAAGATAGAAGAGAAGAGGAAAAAAGCAGGGGGAAGGAAAAGGAATGGTAGCGGGGGGAGGGGAAGTAGAGCGTAAGGAGAATAATGAGAATTTTAAAATAGCGTTCTGGAACGTTAGCTAATAAGGGAAAGGATTTTTAGATGGAAGTAAAGACATGGAACATTGTATTAATAAAAGAGACGTGGATGGACAAAAAGGGATGGGATAGATGTAAGGAGTGTGTACTGAGAGGTTAGATGGGAGTTACAGGCGGCAAAGAAAAAAGTAAAAAGGGAAAAGCGATAGGAGGAATGCTGGTAGGAGTGAGACGAGAAATTAATTGGAAGACAAGAGAGCAGAAGGAAGGGGAATGGTTTGATGGTGATCGAAGCAGAATTGAATGGAGAGAATTAGAGGGTGGTGGGGATATATGTAAATAGGGATCTGGACAGAAAGTTGGAAGATGCAAGGGAGTGGATGGAGGAAAGAGAGGAAGGGATAAGAACTATAATAGGAGAGGACTTTAATGCTAGAACGGGAAAGGAGAGGGAAGGAGTGGATGAGCGTTGGGAGAGGGAGGAGAGGGAAGAAAATCCAAGGACAAGAAGATAAATGGAAAGGGAAAGATGCTGTCAAGAAATTGGAGGAAGTAGGATGAGCAATATTTAATGGGAATGTGGAAGGGGATAGAAGTGGAGATTGGACGTATACGGGAGATAGAGGGGAATCAGTCATTGATTATGTGATAGGGAGTATAGAAATGAAGGAGAGAATAAACAGGATGAGAATTGTGTCGATTCGGACCATCAGCCACTGGTGGTGTGGATAAAAAAGGAGAATGGCAGGAAGGAAAGGAAAGAAGGGAGGGGCAGAGGAGTAAGGAGATGGGTCTGGACGGTAGAAGGCAGGAAGGAATTCAGGGAGGCTTTGGGGGATTTGAATATGGGAGGCGGTGAGGTGGAAGAAACATGGAAGAAGACGAAGAAAAAGATTAATAGAATATTAGAAGCGGAGGAGGAGAGAGTGAGGAGAGGCTGGTGGGATGAAGATTGTGTAAAAAGAAAAAGAAAGATTAGGAGGACTTTGAAGAAGTGGAGGAGAGGCGA
Organism: Pogonomyrmex californicus; assembly: GCA_024349325.1. NCBI lineage: Eukaryota > Metazoa > Arthropoda > Insecta > Hymenoptera > Formicidae > Pogonomyrmex > Pogonomyrmex californicus. Next base: position 2,722,419 of record JAECZD010000021.1, read on the forward strand.
GGGTGATGATGGACATATAGAAGGGAAAGGTTGACCTATAGAAAGATGTTAGAGGAAAAGAAGAGAGAAAGTAATAACAGATGGGAGAGAGAAATGCAAAATATAAAAAAAATAAAAATATAAAAACGGAGGGTCAGGTGTGGAAAGGTATGAGTAAGGAGAGGAGGAAAAAAAGGAAAGTGAACGAGGAGATCAAGGTGGAAGAGTGGGATAGGTATTTCAAGGATTTGTTGAGAGGAGTGAGTAGAAGGGTAATCAGAGAAATAGAAAAGAGAGCAAGAGGATAAAAAAAAGAGATTGACAAGGGAGAAAGTAAAGGAAATACTCAGGGGGATGAAAAATAAGAAAGCGGTAAGGATAGATGGGTTGCCGGCAGAAGTTTGGAAATATAGAGGAGAGCAGATGGAGGAATGGGTTTGAAGGATATGTGATAAGATCTGGAATAGAAAGGAATGGATTGAGTGGAAGAGTGGAATGAAGGAGTCATAGTACCGATAAAGAAGGGGGAGAGAACTAAGGTGGAAGACTATAGAGGAGTGTCGCTGACATCGACACTATACAAAGTGTATGCGTCAGTGTTAGCAAACAGATTGAGGAAAAGGGTCTCATTCCACAGAATCAAACGGGGTTCAGAAAGGATCTAGGAACGATGGACAATATATTTGTGTTGAACCACCTAATTAATAGGCAAGTGAGTAGGAAGGGTGCGAAACTGGTAGCCTTGTTTATAGATCTTAGAGCCGCGTTTGATTCTGTGAATAGAGGAATATTAGTAAGAGCAATGAAGAAGAAAAAAATAAGAGAAGGGCTGGTGGTGAGATGTGAGGAGATTCTTAGGGAAACAAAAAATAGGGTACGCATAAGGGAGGAAGTGGGAAATTGTTTTTGGACGGCAAGAGAAATAAGACAAGGATGCCCCCTGAGCCCGTATATGTTCAATCTTCTGACGGATTTAGAAAACGAGTTAAGAAGGAAGGGGGGGGGAGTAGAAGAAGATTAGAGGAAGAGAGAGGTAGTGAATTGGCACGGAGATGTTGGGAGGAGATAAAGAAAAGAGAGAGGAAAGAAATAGACCTGTCAAAGTGGGAGGAGGAAAAAAAAGATATTTTGTGGAAAGAGGAACGGATTGGAAAAGAATAGAAGAGGAGGGGATAGATTTGGAGGATTTAATGAGAAGAGATAAGGAATTGCAGAGAAAGGAGAGATGGGATAAGATAAGGGAATTAAGGTACAATGAGCTATAAATGGATAAAAAATGAAGGAGTTCCGAAATATTTGAAGCAAGGATAGGAAGAGAGTAGGTGGCAGAGGGTAGCAAAATTTAGGCTGGGAAATGGAATGAGGGGGAATAGGTATTGGACGAGGAACAAAGGAGGTACAGGTATGTGATAATGGAGAGGAGATGTGGCAGCATGTCTGGGAGGAATGTATGAAATGGGGATAAGGGAAGGGCAAGAGATGATAAGGGTGGTTCTAGGAGAGAAAGGAGTGGGAAGAATGGTTGAGGAGGCTGGAGGTGGAGAAGGTGAAGAATGGGCAAAGAGGGTGGGAGGAGGGGAGAGGAGAGGATGAGAAAGGGGAGAGGAATGAGAATGGGCGAGAAAGAGAGCGAGAGGAAGGAGAGAAGAGGGAGAATGGTATGAAAGATTGAATGATTGAGTGGATGAGAGTGTAGTTGTGCGCGAAGAAAACCGGAAGCGGAGGCTAGATAGTAGGGATAGCGGCGTGTATGTGTGTGGAATAGGCGAATTAGGATAGAGCAAGCAAGGAATTAAAAACGGAATTTTAGTATGTAAGGCAAGCGAGATATGTGAATTGTCGCGGTAATTGTAATGGTAATCTGCAGCGGAGCTGTTAATGTATTTGTAACCCTAAGAGGATACAATAAATTATATATAATATATAATTAATCAAAAATAATCAAAATTGTTTAAAATATATAAATTTATTTAATAGTTTAAAAATTGTTTACATTTGCAAATTGTTTAAAAATAATAAAAATTGTTTATAAAATGTTAATATTGTTTAACGAACGAATAAAATGGTTTTAAGAATGTCAAAATTATGTGAATAATGTTACAAATATTTTAAATATTTATTATTGCTTTAATAAACAATTTTTAGTAGTTCTTTTATAATTTGCAGATTTTAAAAATAATTTAAAACTTTTAAAGCAATTTTGAGATATTTTAGATAACTTTCAGATTATTAAAACAACAAAAAGAATTTACAAAATTTTATAACAATTTTTAAAGTTTATAAACTATTTTAAAATATTTTTAACAATTTTTAATTTCTGAAAGTATTTATATGTTATTTTAATTTATTTTTAGAATTGTATAACAATGATAATATTTTATTATATTATATTAAACAATTTTAAATATTTTAAAAATATTAAATATTTTATTATATTAAACAATTTTAAGATTGTATTAAACATTTTTGGATTTTTAAAAATTGCAGAATTTTTAAATATTTTTAAACGTTTTTAAAATAATTAGGAGTTATTTAAGAAGTTTTGATTTTTGAATCGTTACAATAATGAACAATGCAAATAATTATCAGCATATATAAGATTGCATTATGTTCTTTTTTTAGTCGGCAATAATATTGAAACTTATAAAACCATATATATTTTCAAAATGACACATGATCTTCAAACATTTTATACTAAAAATAGAATGTTACAATTGATATAAAAAGCTAATAATGATCTTTTATTTATATATATTAGCATGCTGTATATGAATCTAAATGTATATAGTATATGTTTATAGAGTAATACAGTTGTGTCTTATGTTACAGTAATACATTTTGTCTTCAAGATGCAAAATAATCCTTGATAAATTAAAGAAAACAAACTTCCTTATTCAATATATCATTGACATGCCGCGAAATATATGCATTAGCAACATAACCTATATAACTTAATAGATGCAAGATTATTTATATATCATCTCTATTATTCTTTTTTATATTTTCAAAATATATAATAGAACTCAATGTTTGTATCATACTATTCTATAAACTAGATCATTTTTTTAGATTTATGCTGCAAGTTCTGAAAACTGAACATTCATTTATAGTCAATTATGTCCTGATATAACTTATGTTGCTGTAAATCCTTGAAAATGGACTTATTCCATAACCTGGCTGCGATATCTTAAATCAGAACATTTGCTTTCTTCAATTCATCAAGAATCAATTTCCATTTTTTGCATAAAGTGTTCGAAATCTATGTGTCATTCTAAAAATACATACATACATTTATGAATTAGAATTGTTTAGCATTTTAATGACTGAGAGATGTCGTTATATGTAATAATAATATATCATTAAATATACATATCTGAGTCGTTAAAATGCTATCGAATGTGAATACTTATCAATACATACATGATTATGTCATATCTTTTTATTAATCACAATAATGTTATAACATTATATGAATTTGTATGTATTTTCAGATTTACACAATCTTTAAACAGCATTTTCTGAAGGTGTTTAAAATGATGTACTAAAGAAAATACAGTTAATAGTGATCTTTTGCTTATAGAGATATATTAGCATTGTCTAACATTTTAACTCAGCGTATTCAAATATAACGATAGCAATTTTAATATATATATATATATATATATATATATATATATATATATATATAAATATATCTCTGAATCTCTGTGTCATTTATTACGTTTACACGGCGTTTAATCTAGCTTAGTAATAGTAATTAGTGAAATCTTGCGTTCGATTAGTACGTTCTTTTAAATCTAAAAATGTGCTCCAATTAAATGCAAGAAATTAATAACTATGGTTGTCACTAAACCGAATTAATGTCGCCGTGTAAACGTAGTCATTGGCTGCGTTCAGCAGAAAAAGCAGTTTTGCAACTGTTGTAAAAATCTTTGATATCATTGGTTTTTGCCTTTAATTCCTAGGATCTAAATGTATAAACCGATCATATTGAAAGATTTTACAACAGTTGCAAAAGCTGTTTTTTCTATTAAACGCAATCATTAAAATGTCAAACAATGCCAAAACTTATCTATAAATACAAGATCATTATTAGTTGTGCTATCTATACCATATTTCAATAATCTAAATTAATATTCATAAATATATTCAAGTCAAATTATTTAACAAATTTGATAAAATTTTTATATGTATTGCAACTTGTAAAGCTATTGTTGACATTGTCTTATAGTTAATTTATTATGTTTTCATGTAGGTTACAGTTAATCATTAAAAGTAAATTTATTTCACAACTTATCAGTGATATCTTAAGACAGAATATTTTTCTTTTTTATTTCATCAATGATTTGCTGCTTTAGTATAAAGTGTTTGTAAGTTATATGTCATTATAAATAAATACATTTTCATATGTTTTAATACTATTATTGATTTAAAAAAGCATGATATATTCAATTTTGTCAGGTTTAAAGAGTCAAATTATTTGGACGTTTTTTTATTAAACATTTATTTAAATTATTAAAATGTTAGAAAGATAATACAGTTAATAATAGTCATGTATCTATAAATATGTACTTGTATTCTTTAGCATTTTAATGATTTAAAAATATGTAATGCCAGCATGTAATGCGAAATATTGTTAGCATAATTTAAAATATACTGTTATATGTGAATATGTCTTTGTCTTAAAATGCTAAACAATACTAATACTTATTTATAAATATGAAATTATTGTGTTTTCTTTAATGTATCATCTTTTCCACTCTACCTTTAATATAAGTGTTTGAAAATTATGTGACATTCTAAAAATGTGTACATTTAAATTCATATGCTTCAATGTTATTATCAAGAAGAACCATATTATAAGTATTCACAGATGCCCATAGATAAATAACAGCATTGTTTAGCATTTTAACGACAAGAGTTTTTGAACTTTTTAAAGATGTATTATTAAAAATGATGTGTTAAAATAACACAACTAGTAATAATATCTTTTTTATAGATAGGTATTAACATTATGTACCATTTTAATGATTCAGAAACATATACACACACACACACACACATATATATATATATATATATATATATATATATATATATATATATATACATATTCTTATGATTTAAAGTATGCCAGTAAGTATACTAGGCGGGTTCTAACTCAGAAGCGTTGAGAAAGGTGCGGGTGTGCGGGGGGGAACGGAGGACGCGGGGAAGAGGGGAGGGGAAAGTCAGAGGCGGCGATCCTTTGAACTGAGCCATGGAGGAGAAGGGGGTAGATAAGATAGTAGGATTCGGTGAAGGGGATATAAACAAATGAATAAAAAAGTAGATAAACAAATAGATAAACAAGAAGATAAATACATAGATAAACAAATAGAAAATTGCGACTCGAAAGACATGACGTCACCGGGGGGGGTAGTGAAGAAAGACGAAGTGAGATAAACAAATAGAATAAGATAGCAAGGCGATATAAACAAATAGGATAAAATAGCAAGGCGATATAAACAAAACGGGCGGCGAAGATGATATAAAAAAATTGCGTGTGGACAGGGCGCGTGGACATGACGTCAGGAGAGGGGGCTGCCGCCGCGCCCATCGCCGCCGCCGCCGCCCGCCGCCGCCGCCGCCCGCCGCCGCCACCGCCGCCGAGTAAAAAATAAAAAAAAGACTTACCAGATTGAGATAGAAGAGTCATAAAAAAAGTCACTTAAAAATACAAAAAGAAATGTCACAATCCAAGAAAATGTCACGTAAAAATACACACAAAAAAATGTTTAACAATCCAAGAAAAAAATCACTCAGTCACTTTAACAAATACACAAAAAGAAAATGTTAGTAATCCAAGAAATAATTTTACCCCTCTCCGGATTACTCGCAGGAGGGGGACTTCATCCACATACCGCGGGATTAACCCGCGGGGGGGACTTCTGAATAATTATCCTCCTCTTCTTCCTCATCCTGTGTCGAAGCCAATGAACTAATACATTCATATAAGTGTATTGACCATGGCAGTTTCGCAACACCAACGAGAGGGTTGTTGTCAACATAATAAATAGTTTGTTCCTCCACATATATCACGAAATTACCGTTGTATCTTGCGCAGATGATTATGCGTGGTAATGCCATTGCGAAGACGTTGCACTGAAAGTTCTTCACGCAAAAGCAATTGTTTTTCGCGCATCGGTGATTCTTCGCGCACAAAATTAGTATCGAGGTGATGCCACGAAGACGTTTTAATGATATGCCTCCACAAGACTCATTGCATGAGATTGAACGCGACGTGTCAAGAGAAGCGCCGATACTCCGGCTGCTATAAACAAATTGGGGAGACCTATGATGATGTTCCGACAAAGGGACAAAGAAATTGTCGATGATATATAATGGGTCATGGGGTGTGCAGGATCACAGTAGATGGAAGTCTAATGTGAGAGAGAAAGCTGACGTGTATACAAAAAAACATGATTGCATACAAAAAACGCAAAAGTATCGCATAATATCTAACGCTCAACGAGAAGAAATGGCAAGTAAAAAGGCATCGCAGGAATTTGATTATTAGAGATTTATTAAAAATTATTTATCCAACTGAAGCAGTATATTTAGTATATTTACGTATATTTATTCACATGTATCTTTCTAATGTTTAAAATATTAAACTCAATACTGTAAAAAATATTAAACTAAATATTTTTATAATTTGACAGACATTATATCTCGATGGTATCTCCGGTTGTGGAAACCGTGCAAGTACGGAATCTTATAAAAATTCAGATACGCCACCCGAATGGGGTACGTAACTTTTTCTCCTTTTTTTCTTTTTCTCTCTTTTGTCTTTTTTCCTTTATTTGATATGTAATGTATTGTATGAAATTAAGATTTTTTTATTATTTTTTGTAGTATTTGTGCATATATGATATCAAAATTAATGGCTTTATGAATATTAATCATCGGCGGTGGATACAGTATCAGCGTTGCCAATACAAGGAGTATTTATACTTTTTATGGGAAGAAATTACTCGCGAGGACATATTTGATTTGCAGATACTTTTTGGTTTACGTCCATATGAAGATGATGATGAAGAAGTGTGGTGAAATTTTTCTACAGGATATTCTCATTACTTTGAATAATTACATAATTAATTGAATAATTACATAATTAATAAAGATCCACAAATGAATGTATATACAATAAATAAAAATGCATTGTATGATTTATTTTTTGCATTATATAAATATTAAAAAAATTTTTCACTTTTTTTAAAATCGTGATTCAATTTCTTTGTCATGTGCATGACTGACACACTGACCTACATTCCTGCCCGACGCGCGCGAGTCACCCCGGCAAGATAAACTTCTCGGCGTTATATGATAAGAAGCGGTACGTCGATCGTTAGAATTATCAACGCATGGAAAAGAAATAAAAAAACATAATTCGTATATCATATTTATTTTATTCATTGTTATCTGACCACCAATTAAATAATTTGAATACATTTTGTAATGCGCAATTAGTATAGTGATATCCGCATCGCATAGTATTATCAGCGTCCAGATTGTTTAGAGAATCTACGTCTTTGTAATCACCATCCAGAGTTTCGATGCACACGCGCTCATCGTCCAGAAGCAAGTTCCACAGCCATTGTCGTTTTTCATGTCATTTGACGACAGCATCGCTGTCATCGTCGTCGTCGTCGTCATCATCTTCCGTTCCATGCATAGCCTTTGTAATCAAACTCTTAGCTTTGCTATATGGAATCGTTCCGTCGTCCCATCGCAGTCTATGGTGATGACGTATCATCCAGCATGCGCGAGACTTGTCGGCACTTGCGAGGAAATGCCATGGTATAGGGCTTGCGAAAATGTAGTGAGAGAGAACGGTCCGTTTTCTGAGAGCGGCAAACTCTTTTACGACAAATTCTCCTCCAACGAGGAAACCTTGCAGGTCTACGAACGTTGGCGCGACCATGACGAGCAATTTTTCGAGATTGCGGTCGATTTTGATGTATCGTAGATTCTATTGTCTCTCTCTTTCTCTCTCTCTGTGCCAGCGATGCTCTTAGGTGATCTTGCGTACAACATTGGTCAACGGATTGTAGTGAACCACGCGATCGTGTATAATGAGAGAGTACGCGGTGGTATTCATCGGTACGTTCTCCTTAGTCTCAAATTCCAATCTCACGTCTACGGTTGCGCTCTTGACCGATTCGTTTTGTCGAGAACAATCGATGATTATGAATGGACCGTTATGTAGAAAAGATGTAATGGTGAGATTCGGCTCGAGATATTCGTATCCGTAGTAACCCTTGCAGAAACGCGCGTACGTTTCGTACAACACGGACTATCTGTTTTTGTCGAAATCAAGATTTATATCGTGGTACGGATAACATTCCGAGTTCAGATAGAGTTTCACGTTGGTCAAGTTGCAATCGTTAAATCGGCTCGTGTCCTCAGCCATGACGTTTTTTCGACCTATTTGCAGAGCGAAGATGACATATCGCGGCTTCTCGAGCTGAGTAGCGGTCTTGATGGCCCACGAATGCTTGGTTGTACGCTGTAACAGCGGAAATTCGTACAGATTCCACGAGCGAAAAGCCATGCTCAAATATCGTCCGCTCTCCAAAGTGCGCAGCATCAATAGTTTTTTTATCTCGCTCAATAACACGTGCGGCATTCGCCATTGTATCTTGAATAAGTTGACCACGGGATCCAACGTCGAATTTCCCATCAGGCAATTGTTGTCATTACGCGATCGTATCAAGATCAACTCGTGACGAGCGTTGATTACCACGCGTCTGTAATCCTTGCAGAATCCCAATAGTGCGTAGAGAGGTACGCAAAAGTTAAAATATCCATCCGCGTTAGTACGCGCATCCCAGCCGGCATTCTCAGAATCACGCTTTTGTCGGATGATGTCGTTACGTAATGTTTGAGCGTGCTGGTTATGCCCACGTTTCTGTTACGATTAATTTCCACACCATCAAGCTCATATCGAATCTCATTGAATATGAATGCGACAAAATTATTTCCCAACACCACATCAGATCCTTCGACAACTCTGTTTTTCGTTAGTTTTCCCTCGATATATAGAAAGTTTTCGTACGGCAATGTGTACAGATCTTGTTGCTGTATGGGTATTCTTATCTCATCGCTGTATCCGAACGTCGTATTGGCGAACGGGTTGTACGCATGAGTCTCAATCTTGACGATGTGATCGTCGAAGATTGGCTCGTCTTCGATGTTTAGGATATTAGTCATTTCACAAGTTGCGCACCGCGAATCCTAAAGCTTGTAAAAATTTAATGTTCGACGCGTTAAGTATCTTCCTCTTCTTGATGCAGCCGGATGAGCGAATATTGTCGATCGATGTTTTCTTTGTAAAAAATGCGTTATCTCTTTGTGTATGCTTCGTTTCGTTCAACACAAGCATCTCAAATGTCACGCTCGTGTTATCGCTGTCGCCGTCGTACGTGCAATCTGACGGTGATCTCTTCTCTTCTGAAATCGAGCAATCGTCCGTTCTGGTCAACAATGCGTATCGTTAGCTCCGTAATGCTCCGTACGATGACTGGCAGGTAAATGATCTGCATCGGCCTTTCCAATATCTTATTTCCTGATGGCACGCTCGGCAAAAATTCGTGTATCGTGTGCACACTTTTGTCGTTGCTGTATGTGCCCGCGGTCACGTGGCACTCTACACGGATAATGTTTACGTTGGAAATATTCGTTTCTTTTTTTTTTGGCAGGCTTTTTCCTCGTCTTCGTCTTCATACCCATGCCGATCTTGGTCTTGGCTTTCATCGCTGTCCAAACGGCTGCAGCGGCAGCCGTTTGGGCGACTCTCTCGCCCAGAGTCGAATCTCTCGAGATGAAGCGTCCTAGGGCTTTATCGGCGAGTACCTTGTCTGCCGCGTGTCTATTTGCAAGATCGTTGCTCTGAGAATACGCAATGTCGTGTTCACGGCACGCCGCGTCCAATGGATTTATGCCCGTTTCACCTCTGGCTAATCGCTTTTTCAGCCGAGTACCCAGGCCGCAAAACTGATAGCCGGGGATATGTAGTTCGAAAAGAAGCGCGTTTATCGCTCAATTGAGCAGACCTCCAATGTAGCCTTCGTTTGACGCTGCTGCTGACATGCGCTACAATCCTTTATCTTCAGTGCAGGACCGTCTATATGATCTCGATTCCACGATTGATTATAATGCTCGACGCAGCGATGATAGGATTTTGAACCTCCAAATCCGCCTTTATATACTCCGGAAGCTTGTCCCACACGTTATTGATATAATTACCGCACACGCGTAATAGTATGACCTTCGGTATATATTGCAACTGCTCAGCGCTCAAATCCCGAATATCGGAGGAATGCGACAGCACGAGATACATTTTTGCTACTGAGCGATTCGCGGTTTCGCGCGCCTATAAATAGGCGTTCGATCGAAGCCTAGATAACGCAATGCAAACATGAAATTTGTACGGCAGCCGCTGATGATACGCGTCGCGAACTGCGACGAGAAAGCGCGAATGATGGGAGACATCGCGAGCGCAAGCATGGTGAAATGTTACCGAGTACTATACGCGCCATCATTTGTGGGTCGAATTGCGGTAAAACCAACGTTCTCATAAGCTTGCTCGAGAGTCCGCACAGTGTACGTTTCGAGAACGTGTACGTATACTCGAAATCGCTGCAACAACCGAAATATCGATACTTGGAAAATTTACTAACATCGATAGAAGAAATCGGCTACTTTACGTTCTCCAACAACAGTGACGTCATTTCACCGAGCGAGGCACGTCCCAATTCGATCTTCGTCTTCGACGACGTTGCGTGCGATAAGCAAGATGCTGTGAGAGAATACTTTTCGATGGGCCGCCACTCGAACGTCGATTGCTTCTATCTCTGTCAGACGTACGTGAGGATACCTAAACATCTGATACGCGACAATGCGAACCTGCTGATTCTGTTCAAACAGGATGGTACCAACTTGAAACATGTTTACAACGATCACGTGAATACCGACATGTCATACGATGAATTCTGTGCGTTATGCCGCGATTGTTGGCAGCGCGAGTACGGATTCCTAGTGATAGATAAGGACAGTCCGCTTATCAATGGACGATACAGAAAGGAATTTAATACGTTCGCGGTAACGTGGTTAATCGATGTCGATACGTCAACTGGGCAACATGGATAATCTCAAAGATCGCGAGACAATAGCAAAGCAGATTGCGAAAAAGAGCGATTCGATTCGCAAAAAATATCACGCTTTAAAAATTGGTAAAATAGCTGAAGATATAGCGTTGGAGAGACGCTTCAAGCCCATCGTCGAACCTCTAAAACAGATTGTTGAAAAAACCGAGGAATCTCAATCGATTGAAAAAGAAGCAAAGGATCTCGGTATTAAGAAAAAACAAAAACGTGAAGACAGCGATGACGACAACGATATTACTACTACTGACAAGGATTCATATTGGACGGATGTTGGATGGTTGAAATTAACGCCTGTTGTAGCCAGACCTACAACTAATAATAAAAGTAGTCCGCATGGCAACAAAATTAATCCGCATAAAATCGGAAAAAGTCTTTCGAAAGACGACATAAATGCGTGATCGCCAAAATTGCGATCAGTCTTTCGAAAGACCACAGAAATGCATCGCGCGAGAATATTGCGAAAAGTCTATCAGCAAATTCCTCAATTTGCTGATCGGGCATCGACCAGTCTATATAATCGACCATACGAGGCAGAGTCGACAGAGTCGAAAATTACGTGTCGTCCGGAATCGGACTTATAATAATCGCACGAGATATTACCGAATCTCGTAGCGAAGTTCCCGCGAGCCGTATTATCAGCATCTCAGGTGACATATTCGGTCGTCGGCCGCCAGAGTAACGCGATACGTACCGAGTCACCCGACGACGTTTAACCGTGTGTAAAATATAATCGTTAATATATCAAGTATCTGTGCACTTGTGAGAATAAATCAATTAAAATAAAGAAAGTGTGTGTTAGTGAATTCAAGAAGATCCCTACATTCTTTTGATCCTGCTCGGAGTCCCAACTCCTTAGGCTTAACGAACCCGACTATTCCTAATATTAACGTCGTACGTCGTAGCCCATCCGGAGTATAACATTTTGGTGGCAGTGGTGGGGTAGTCAAAACCATCCCTAAGAACAACAACTTGAGAGGATCATCGTTAATCAAGCCAAAAGACAGACGCGTCAGGAAAAACAAAATTACGAATTGTAGTAGATTTCAGAAAATTAAATGATCTCACAATCGGAGATTCATTCCCGTTGCCCAATATAACGGATATACTTGATCAGCTGGGCAACGCGAAATACTTCACGACATTGGATTTCGCATCAGGTTACCACCAGATATCAATGACGGAGCGAGATAAAAATAAAACGGCATTCTCTACGCCATACGGTCATGAATTTAATAGAATGCCATTTGATTTAAAAAATGCACCTGCAACCTTCCAACGACTAATGAATTCAATTTTAACGGGTTTGCAAGGTATTAAATGTCTAGTGTATCTTGACGACATTGTAATATATGGTCCTAGCCTTACAGAACACAATAAAAGATTAAAATTAGTTCTTCAAAGACTAAGAGAAAACAATCTAAAGCTCCAACCGGACAAGTGCGAATTTTTACGAAAAGAAGTAGTCTATTTAGGACACATAATTACTGAAAATGGAATTTCGCCAGATCAATCAAAATTGCACGCAATAAAAAACTTTCCTACGCCCAAAAAGATAAGAGAGTGCAATCATTCATTGGATTAGCCGGATACTACAGAAAATTTATCGAAGATTTCTCACGAATCACAAACCTATTAACAAAACTCACAAAAAAGGAAGAGAAATTCGAATGGACCGAAAAACAGCAAAATGCATTTGATACGCTAAAAAATAAATTAACAACGGCACCGATATTGAAATATCCGGACTTTACAAGAGAATTCCTGCTAACCACGAACTATGCAATAGTCGGAGCCGTCTTATCGCAAGGCGAGGTAGGTCAAGACCAACCCGTTGCGTATGCCAACCGTGTACTATCACGGAACAGAATTATAATACGACTGAAAAGGAATTACTCGCAATAGTATGGGCAGTAAAACATTTCAGACCTTATTTATACGGGACAAAATTCAAAATAATTACCGACCATAAACCATTAATATGGTTATTCAACGTAACAGATCCCGGATCACGTTTAATCAGATGGAGATTAAAATTAGAAGAATATGATTACGAAATAATACATAAAGCTGGAAAAGCGAACGCTAATGTGGACGCATTAATTCGTGACAACAATAGTAGAAAAACAAACTGACGACGTCGCATCAGAAAAGCAATATGAAGAAGAAGAAAAGAAACAAATATTATACGAATACCACAACGCACTTATAGGAGGACACCAGGGCGTTGAACGAACGATAAATAGAATGCGATTACACCACAACTGGCTAGGATTAAAACGAGATGTTGAACAATACATCTCGAGTGTCAGAAAAATGCGAGTGTCAGAAAAATAAATTGCGACAACGCACTAAAGCACCGTTAATGCTAACAGATACGCCAACGAAACCATTTGAAAAATGCGCGTTAGATATCGTAGGACCTTTGCCTGTAACGACAATGGAAAACAAATATGTATTGACATTTCAGGACAATTTAACAAAATTTAGCAAAGGAATACCGATACAAAACCAAGAGGCGACAACAGTAGCGAAAGAATTTGTCACAAAAATTATATTAGAATATGGAATCCCAGATAAAATCCTGACCAATCAAGGAACAAATTTCACGAGCGAACTATTTAAAAACACATGTAAATTATTAAAAATACAAAAATTACAAACGACGGCTTACCACCCAGAAACAAATGGAGCACTAGAGATCACATCGAACATTGACTGAATATTTACGACATTATATTAACAACGACCAGACAGACTGGGATGAATGGATACCGTATGCGATGTTTGCATATAATACGACACCGCACACCGTTGCGGGTTTCACGCCGTTCGAACTGGTTTACGGGCACCAAGCACCGCTACCTACGGCCCTAACCAGCTCACTGAAACCATCGTACACATACGACGACTATGCCCAGGAACTCCGCGAAAGAATACGAGCCGCGAACCAAATAGCGAAAGAAAGCGTCAAAGAGGAAAAACAAAAAGCAAAGGAAAACTATGACCGAAAAACAAAAATACGCACATTCGAAGTAGGAGACAAAGTCCTATTACACGACGAAACAGTTCGACGAGGGCGATCGAAAAAATTAGACGCGTTATGGATCGGATCCTATGTAATCTTAGAAAAAACAAGCGACGTAAATTATAAAATAAAAAAGAGCCACCGAACGATAAATGTACACGCGAACCGAATCAAGGCGTTCGTGGAAAATTAAAAAAGAGAAAATAAAAGCGCATAATAAAAAATACAAACAGTACGACTCACCAAAGAAGGAAAACCCCAGCAGGTCCAGAGATTAGCGCCAATAAGTCATATCCACGCAGGAGTAAATAATAATAATAATCCATATAGTAAAAATAAAACTAACAACTAGCACACTATAAACTACACTACAAACTACAAAGCACACGAAGCATCCACAACATTAAGCCCCAGGAGAGCGGCCCCTCGTCTCCGCGGGATTGGCCGCCGAGTCATCCCCCACATTGTCCCCATCCACATCGTTGGCTGGCAAATCCTCCAACGGATCATCCGGGTCATCTTCCGAATCCACCTCCACGTCAGCCAAAACGGCCTCAGGCATGGACACGAACAACTCGTAGAGTTCCACGGACCATGGCAATTCAACGACTCTACCGGGAGCATCATCGGTGGCGAACCAGATACAATCCTCGCAAACATGGAACACACCAAATAAGAAGGGAGGGTGTGCGTCACGACGGGGCCCGACCACGAACCAGTCGTGAAAACTCGTAATTATTTTGCGAAAAAATACCACCTCAGCCAGGAATCGAACCTGGATCTCCTGCTTACCGGGCAGGCATCTTATCCTTTCGACTACCAAGGCATGTGATGATATTTATCGCAAATAACGTGTTTAGAATAACACGTTAACAATACAATGATACATATATATATACATATATTACAATATACATATATACATTTATTCTTTCGAATCCCCACGACCGGTACTCCAGAGAGATGATGGTCCTATTCTCTCGATGGATGCAGGTCGGTTGGAATAAAAACGATTCACACAGGATAGCCACTCGCGCACGCGGCGAAAATGCACCCGAGCGGCAGGGTCATTTATGAATTCGTCGATGTCACCATTGTCTATTTCGACGTCAAAGCCTTCCTCAGACGACGCTTCCGCCGCGGCACTATCGTCGAACACCGGCGCGTCGCGCTGACAATTCTTTCGAGAGCCCATGATGTCGATACGAGAAGGATGTCTCGACAACTGATGAGATGCAATCAAAAGGCTCATCGCAAAAGAATGAAATATTAGAAGACTTACACGAAATACATAACACTGATATAATAAAAAGGACACCAAGAGAAATGATAAACGTTATAAAAAGCAAGCTCAACAGATTCACAGGAGAATCCTTTTAATTAAGATAGCGAATTAAGAATAAAGTAATATTACGCCAGGGAATATGATAAAAAAGAAGCCGATTTCGAACACCGCAAACTCTTCATGAAAAATAAGAAAATTTATTTTAACATTGCAGAATAAAGATATGGATAACCAATGGAGAAAGAGAAGAAAAACTACCATTTGAAGTAGAGAACTTCAAACACCACTTTGGAATATACTTCGAGGAAATAGGAAAACTAAACATAATCGATTCATTCTGGAAAACAGTTATAAAAATAGATCTCACCAATCGAAAAACAAGCAGAGCAAATAGAAGGATACATTCTAAAAACGCAAAACATATGTTACAATTTACAAAGAGTCATGTCATAACTATAATATCATAATTGAAAACAATTACCAGCGGTTAAAACAAAAAGGTTAACAAAACGGTTAACAAACGGTTAACAAAAAGAATAAACTCTCTGTATAAAACACAAGATACAAAAATGAAACGAGGGCTAATAGATGGAATAGGAATTATTGCCAAAACATTATTCGGAACAATGGACAATGAGGACAGAAAACTAATCAATGAACAATTAAATATCTTACATAACAAACAACAAACAACAGAGCATATAATAAAAAATTAAATTAAAATTATAAACCTGACGATAGCGCATATAAATAATCACGAGAAAATAATCCAAAATAATGAAAACATTTTAGCTAACGCAATCAAAAAATTAGAAATGACACTAACAGCGGAAATAAGTAGCAAAAACATAAAAGAACACTTTATAATCACCAACGCAATACTTGACGCAGTGACACAAAACGCGGAAGACACACTAGAATATCTAACTGCAATAAAAAATAGAATACTACACCCGCGATTAATACCGTTAAAAGAAATAATGAAGAATCTTAAGGAAGCAACCACACAAATACCGCAAGGATCATATTTTCTATTTAAAAGGGAAGAGGATTGGCCTACAATAGAAAAAGTAACGAAAATGAGCGCGCACTGTGACAAAACAAATGTCTATACAATCCTACATTTCCCGCTAATTTCACTTCCACTATACGAAATATTAAACATAATACCGCTACCGGTACCACACAAGCAAAACATATCCGCATTAATTGAAACGAACAAT
This sequence comes from Pogonomyrmex californicus, assembly GCA_024349325.1. NCBI lineage: Eukaryota > Metazoa > Arthropoda > Insecta > Hymenoptera > Formicidae > Pogonomyrmex > Pogonomyrmex californicus. Next base: position 2,739,141 of record JAECZD010000021.1, read on the forward strand.
CCATTAATAGCTTTAGATACTGACAGACACACGTACGCAAAACTGATTCACGAAAAGTTAAGACAATGCAAGCAAATAAATACAAACTACTTGTGTGAACAAATCTTTCCTATTAGGAATGTAAAAACCGACCCGCTATGCGAAATAGATATATATGTAGAAAGCGACAACTGTTATAACAATTGTAAAATTAAATATAACAATAAAATAAATATAATATAATATAAAATAAATATAACAATAAAAAATAGCATATGGATAACCTTAAGTAATTCATATTCTTGGTTATATTCCACACCAGCAAAACAAACTATTACAATTTTATGTAAAATTAAAAACAAAATGCGTAGAACTATTACAAATACAGGAAAAATAACGTTATCAAGTAATTGTAAAATAGTTACATCAGACGCGACAATAAAATCAACAAGTATCAACAAGGGAAAAGAAATAAAAACTTATTTACCAGAATATAACATTACATTACTAAGCGAAACTCTCAAGGTAAATAAAACAGAAAAAATTAAATTAAAAGTTACAAGACGCAACAGACCTGACAGAATTAACAAAGAAATTAAATAACATAAAGAACGAAATAAACAATAACGAGATATCCCTTTTTTCACAAAAACACTTTGTATATCCTGTATCAATTAATAGCAGCTCATTAATAATAATCATCGCTATCGCAACAATAATAATTGTAATAAGAAAGAAAAAACAAACTGAAATAACGATTCACGCAATATAGATCGCACCGTTAGAATAAGCGAAAGTACTCGATTCTAAGCAAACGATTATAACAAAAGATGTATCGGAAGAAAAATTATGTAAAAAAGCGAAAACTTCGTACCTCTGTTTTCTTTTACTAACGGGGGGAGGGGATGTTGTAGCCTACAACTAATAATAAAAGTAGTCCGCATGGCATTGCTTCCGCGCCATACCGTCCGTCCCATTTGGTCAAAAGTTTAACGTCAACGTGATTGCGCACATTTTCCATTGTTTTACTGAATACCGCGTTGTTCATCAATTTGTACAAATTTTTTTCGAAATTGTTTTTTGCACACGTTCTAAATTTCGTATTGAGTTCGATGTAATCGCGGAGCCAGGCAGATTGAGCAAATTGTAATACGTGGTATATCTTTGTGATACGAAGACCGTAGCGCATACATTGCTGCAGGTTGCGGTAGTGGATGACATACCGCTTCTTATCGTATAATGTCGCGAGAAGTTTATCCTGCCGCGTGCCGGGTGGTTTATCGCGCGTCGAGCAGAAGGGTAGGTCAGCGTGTTGGTCATGCAGATGATGCGGATACTCGAAATCAACTTCGAGAATATAACCCGTGGGCGAATCCGGAGCGATCGCGCTCGCGTCAAAGTTCTCAATGTCTTCCATCCATCGAAATTCGGCATAGGGCAGCGGTTGACACATCGCCCATCCGTACAGATTATTTACGTCAAAGTACATAAGGTATGACGACGATTTCGACGGGTCGTACGAACGCATGTACTTGTTATTGGCCTGCGCGTATCTGTCGGAACATTGACTGAGACCGCCGCGTATACCGCACTCGATAAATATAACCATATCGATGTCGGTGAGCAACTCAAATTTTACGCGCGTATGTTTCAACATGGCGTCCCACCTGAAACCTGGCAATGTGTAGTAATGTGCGGGATCGAGTCCATAACTCGCAACGCAACTTTCGCGGAAATTTTTGAAAACGTCGGCCAATAACAAGACATCGGTCTTGAGATCTATAGATCGCTGTATTCGCCGAGCGTTCGGATGGAGAACCACTGCCAAACGTTCAGTGCGTGCGCGTAATCGTTCTCCGACATCGTGTCACCGGTCAACGAGCTATAGAACGATTCACGCGAATGGTAAACGCGTGTCCTGCAGCTTGTCCGCGCGATCCACGTATTCGTAGGGAAAGACACCTTTACGCGTCAACAAATCCAAATTTTCGTTTGATAACGCGGAAAATTCGGAAAGTAAAATTCTTAATTTTTCTTTTGTTAAAAAAGATGCTAATTTATCAAGGCTGATATTTAAAAATTTGTACGAATCGATGAACCGCAAGCGTACGCAATTTCGCGAATCTGATTTCTCGGCGGTATCTTTAACGTGTTTTGTAAATGAAATATATTTTTCTTTTGTTATCGGTAGGACGTCGATCCTACCTTCGAACGCCATAGCTATTTTGATGATAAAGTGCGCGTCATAACCGCATAAGTTGTGAAATACTATGGGAATGCAATATGAATCTTTATAATTTATATTACAATTTGAGTGCGCGGGATCACGGTAACGACCGGTAAAATGGCAATGATCGCGTACCCGCGTGTCGTCCGACGCAAACGATTTCTCGCAAATATGACAACGCGTCGCGCTACGATATGCTCTCTCGACAACGTTTCCATGGACATTCGCAGATAACAGAATTTTTACTTGATGCGCCAAATTTTCGAGTTGCTGAACGAACCACGCAACGCAGTTTTCGCTGCGACGAAATCGATATATCGATAACACGTTGTCGTACGAACATCGCACGTAGTATCCGATGCTAAATATCTCGTGCTGCTGGTAAGTGTACGATGCGTCTTCCCTCTCTGCTGGTTCCATTCGCCGTAGTACGCACTCCAAGTCCGCGTAAACGATGAATGGAAGTCATTCCTTATTCGTGTGGTTCTTGAATTCGAGCCACTTGTCGTCCTCGCTCGGCAGTCGGATGGCGCAACTATTTATTTTTTCGCAGTCCATTGTATGTGACTGCAATTTTTCAGATGAACTGAAGTAATGTAGACATCTGCAAACGAAAAACATGATTTTTTAATAAACTTTTAATAAATTTCATAAAAGAAATAATAAAATTTGTTAAAATACATACCGGTCGCAAAAATATTTTTTGCATTTCTTCTTGTTTATTTGCGAGTTCACGAGACGGAACAGGTCTTTGATGCACGCAAAGTGTCCCGCGTTGTTATCGCACGGATCCTGCACGTACAATAGATTTGCGTGTTTCTCCATCTTCCTTGATGTCAGCCGTATCGGAGAATCTCCTTTCCTCCTTCGAAGCCATAAACATTAATGAAGATGTCATTGATTCGTTCAAACTTCTTTATTTGATCTAACGTCATCGAAAACGTAATGTCTTGCAAATTTAACACTGTCGTATAATGCGGATACGACAATTCCCGATTTGTATTCCTTTCAGCTGGTTGTAGAGCCGCGACCACCGACCATGCAAAACACGCATTGTCATTGGATCGTACATTGATCACCGCTCGCTTTAACATAATTTCCCGCGGTAATTCGATATAACATCTCGCGTGCATGGGATTATATTTGTTCACGTTTACAGTCAAATTTAGAATTCGCGACAACGCCCATCCACTGTCGCGTTCTTGGAATTCTTCGAGCGACGCCAACGTAGGTTCGATAACGTACTGCTCGTACCACTCGTTCAAATTTGACACTCGAAAGAGTTCACTATTTTTAGTGTTTATACTTTTGTTCGCGCGTTTATCGCCCGTCACAAACTCGCCATTAAATGCAGTGTTCACTTTCACACTATCGTGTCTTTGTAGAATTTCTCGCACTCGCTCGAGCACTACACCACCAGCATCTTCTAAAAATTGTCGCGGCTCGATATAGTCCACATTGATCACCGCACCAGTGAATATACGGCTTTCAAATGCCGTATCAATTTCTCCCAACGAGAGATCCATTGTCTCTACTAGTGCTCGCGTACTCACCACCAACGTGCACGAAACGTCTTTCTAGTTGTACTTTTGCACCCGCGAGTCGCGCGATCCTCGCCACCACAGATTGTCTATTTGCAACGGTGAATCGAAGACGTTTAACACGGCTAAGTTCCTTGAGTTGTTCGACGCACTCGTCACATCGTTGCAACCACGCGAAACACTCCACCAAAGTAGCGACTTGGCTGCATTGCTCCAGCAGCTCGCGTTCCACTCGCTCTAGGTGTTCCATATTGCGAAATCTTTTAAATTTTTTTAAATTGTTGTACTGTCTCATCAAAACAATTTTATATTTTTTTACTTTCTTTTTTTCTTTTCTCTATAGCTGCTTTAACTCGAAGCCAGTATATAAAGCGTTGTATTTCCGACATGTTCGGAGATTGATGAGAATAGAACAACCATCTATGATTATCCTCGCTTCTTGGAATTATCTCTGCTATTTTTTGCCGCGAGAGGGGTAGTAATATATTGTATGCGTGTCCTCTACAATGATAATATGTGCACGCCTCCAGAATTATTTCCGCTCTCTCAGAAGGAGCGGAGAAGCAGAGAGTCGAATTGTAGCGTCCCTTAACTCTTGGACGAGGAATCGGGAAACGGGGAGTTGGGGTATAGTGTCTCTTTATAAAATACACCGCAACGTTCACTGATAGATGAGAGATTGAGTCCCATAACGGAGAACTTGTTAATTCTTCCAATGACCTTTCCATATTGTTTTCAATCACATTCTTCCACGAAGCACTTGCATATGACTCGTTCACAATGTTGTCTTTTTTTCAATTTGTGCAAATTGGGCACATGTTGCATGGTATTATTACACAGACGGACTGTTGGCAATTGAAGCAAAATCGGCTGTTTAGCGCATTGAGAATATCTATCTCGTGCTTCCTAACGGCATACAATACTCCAATGTCAATGTCCGCCAGACGAACCATGCATTCGGCACACAGAGTTAGTGCATCACCCGTTGAATAATAAAATTGTATTGAACAATACTTTTTATTATTATTCAACGCAAGGAGTTTCGAACGAGTAACAATTTTTCTGCGTAATCTGTAAGGTCATCACTTTGATCACTTACGTAATTGCTATCGTCAGACAATGCGTGTTCTTCGTCTTCAATATCAATGTCAATATTATCAATCTCCATTTCTTCTTCATTTCCAAACACTTCGTCCACTATATTCACAAAGTCTTTCTCATCTATATTAAATATATTTTCTATATTTAACACATTATCCATTTTCACCGTCAACTATTTTTTTTTACACACATTACAGACTTCCATCTACTGTGATCCTGCACACCCCATGACCTATTATATATCATCAACAATTTCTTTGTCCCTTTGTCGGAACATCATCATAGGTCTTCCCAATTTGTTTATAGCAGCCGGAGTATCGGCGCTTCTCTTAACACGCCGCGACACGTACACCGATTTCCACGAAAAAAGCCATCATAGGTCTCCCCGATTCGCAATTTGTTTATAGCAGCCGGAGTATCGGCGCTTCTCTTAACACGCCGCGACACGTATTGATTTCTACGAAGAGCTATCTTTTCGCGGGCTCTTCCTAGAAAAAATTGTATCATTACCTTTTCTTTGAAACATGTTATCAATGCTTCTTTTAGCAGGTGCGAACAAGTCGCGACACGTTTGGTTGCAACGATGATTGAAATTCCTAGCAAAAAGGATAGAAGGGAAAGGGGGTGGAGGGAGGGGGATTAACGCTCCGCTGTGTCAAAAATTTACGCGGATGCGATCAGTTCTCCATCATTCATTTGTATGTACAAACGCAATATACTCCGCTCCTCCATCATTCGTTTGTACGAACAATACGCAATGTATTCCGCCAAAGGAAGCAGCGCACCGTACGATGGCGAAAAACAGACGAAAGAACGTAACGCATAAGTTTCCATATTTTACTTTTTTCTTTTTTTAATATTATATATTTAATTTCTTTTACATTACACAGCATTTCGGTGGAGCGTCGTGCTGTGCGCCTACTGAGCAGACGTTACACTCTGACAGCCACGGGCTACAAATTTCTGGAAATTGGAATCAACATTGGTTCACCGAGCTACGTGGAGATCGCTCTGGGAGATTATCGGGGACAGGAACTTATACTGTCTCTCGAAACATGGACAGGACTCTACGAGCAGCGATGGAATATCTACAAATTGCTGCGAAACGATTACAAAGATAATTTTATAAGCGTTGGACCGTTAACCGTCAGAGTTTACCAAATGAACAACGTTACATTCGTACGTCTTGAATCTTTGAACGTATGCATAACGATGATCGAATCGACCCTGCGCCTGTATGTTTGATCTGGACGGATATGTCGATGTGACGTTCGATCGACTCGTCAGATTCGTCGACACGATTGATGCCAAGTATACGCGATTCTCCAACATCGCGTCTGTTGTAACATATCCCGAGGAAGTGCCGAATGCGATACGCGATTGCGATACATTCGATAGACGTCAACTCGTCGATTGCGAACTGTTAGCTTTAGTTTTTAGTGTGTAAGAAAAAAAATGTGAAAAAAAGTTTTCACGTTTAAATAAAAATGTATTCAATTTGTTTAAAAATATAAACATACCTAATATGCAAAAACATGTATTTCTTTCATTCCTTTCCTCTCACCATAAAATAATTCCAAAAAAAAAATAAGATTCGTAAAAAAATAAAAAATACCCGCAACGGGGTGAGAGAAAGAAATAGAAGATGGTAGGTATAGAGAGGTATAGAGAAAGAACATGGCATGGTGGTAGGTATAGAGAGAAGAGTCTGGAGGAAGGGAGAGAGACGCATAAATGGTAAGTATAGAGAAAGAACATGGCATCGGGCGGCGCGGCGACGGCGGGCGGCGGCGGCGGCGGCGGCTGCGGCGGACGAAGCGGCGGCGATGGCGCGGCGGCGGCCCCCCCTGACGTCATGTCCACACGCAATTTTTTTATATCATCTTCGCCGCCCGTTTTGTTTATATCGCCTTGCTATCTTATCTTATTTGTTTATATCGCCTTGCTATCTTATCCTATTTATCTCACCTCGTCTTTCTTCAACCCCCCCTCCTACTATTCCCCTCCCTTGTCCCCCGCGCCCACCGTTCCCTCCGTACACCCGCACCCCCCTCAACGCTTCTGAGTTAGAACCCGCCTAGTATTCTTACTTATGTCATGTGTTATAACATGTGGATTCTGAGTCATTATTATAATATTACATGATACCAATACCTATCTATGAATACAAAATTATTAGTTTTGTTATCTTTATTATAATAATATTATTATTATATCTCTAACGTAAGGTATTTGAAAATTGTTTCAATCTGAAAATATATACACTTATTCATATGTTTGAATATTATTATCTATTGAAAGAATACATGTTGTAATCTTATATGTTGTAGGGATATACATAATGTAAATATAATAAGTGTAGTTAAAACTTAATCGATGCAGTCGTTGCTGAGATATGGAAATGTAAACCGAGTACATCCCGGGGTCTCGCGTAAATAGAGCCACGGGCGTCTCATCGCCGTTCTACGCGAACTTCGCTGCGCGTGAACTTGGCGTCGAGATACTACCCGTATCTCTTGATTTAAAATATGTAAATATATGCATTACTTATGAATATGCATTTAAAATGCTAAATAATTTTAATACTTATCTATAGATGTATGTATTTTCAAATGGCACATAACTTTCAAGTACTTTATACAAAAGATGGAAATTGATGAATTAAAATATCAAATCTTTTAGCTCAAAGAATTGCTAACGAATTGTAAAATAAGTTCACCTTCATCAATTTATTGTAACATAACTTACATGAAAACGTAATTTATCAACTATAGACAAATTACTTATACCAGGTGTATGCATAAGTTTTTTCCGGTTTTTTAGTAAAAAAAGACACATAATTTTCAAGGGAAATTAATTTTTTTTTTATTCAAAATATTGGCCATCGGCTTCTACACATTTCGTCCATCTTTCAGGTAATTTATGAATACCATGCCAGAAAAACTGCTTGTCTTTTGCGGCAAACCATTCGTCGAGCCATTTTCCAACTTCCTCGAAATTGCTGAAATGCTGCTCTGCGAGCGCGTGCCCCATTGATGCGAAGAGGTGATAGTCAGATGGCGCCAGGTCTGGGGAGTACGGCGGGTGCGGAAGGATGTCCCTTCCAAGCGATTTCAAGGTGTCTTTCACTGGTTTTGCTGTGTGAGACGGCGCATTGTCGTGTAACAAAATCACTTTGCCATGTCTTCTGGCTCATTCCGGTCGTCTTTCGATTAATGCGTGGTTTAAATTAATCATTTGTTGGCGATAGCGTTGTGTATTAACGGTTTCGTCGGGCTTCAAGAGTTCATAATACACAATACCGCTCTGGTCCCACCAGACACAGAGCATGGTCTTCTTGCCGAAGCGATTTGGCCTTGGTGTTGATGGACCGGCTTCGCCAGGTGAAAGCCACGATTTTTTCCGCTTCGGGTTTTCAAAATAAATCCATTTTTCGTCACCCGTGACAATTCGATACAAAAATGATTTCCTTTCGTGGCGTTGAAGCAGCATTTCACAAGTGACTTTGCGATTTTCCATTTGACGTTCATTCAAATCGTGTGGGACCCATTTACCGAGTTTATTAATCTTTCCCATTGCTCGTAAACGTCTGCTGATTGTTTCTTGTGATACATGTAATGCTTCTGCTAATTGCTGTTGAGTTTGAGTTGGGTCATCATCCAATAACTCCTGCAATTGCTCGTCTTCGCATTTTTGTGGTCTACCAGAGCGCTCACTGTCTTTCACATTGAAATCACCACTTTTAAATTGTCGAAACTATGTCTCACATGTTCTAATCGATGGAGCGTGTTCACCATATGTTTCTACCAGCAAACGATGACTTTCAACAGCCTTTTTCTTTTGATTAAATAAAAAAAGCAATGCGTGCCGCAAATGTTCTTTTTCAGGCACAAAACTCGACATGATCACTGAACTATAAAACAAAGACGCTAGTTTTTGGCGGACTCAACTTGTGTGTGTTTGTAGTTTTAAATGTCAGACGAACAAAATGATGTATGTGTCAAATTAATACGCTGCGTACTTTTCGGCGACATCTCTTAGTTAAACCGGAAAAAACTTATGCATACACCTGGTAGTTTTATAAAACATAACATAAATCCAACTATTTTATTCAATTTAAAAAATTTGCACATATGGTTATGATTTGTATTATATATATTTTTGAATATTGATATCTATTGTTAAAGTATAGAAAAAGGTAACACAATTAATAATAATTTTGTATTTAAAGATAAATAATTGCACTGTTTGCACTCAAAGGTGTATTCCAGTGTGATGTTAGCATAATTTAAATTATGATGAATTGAAGACGGTTTCTCATATAATGATAAAGTCTTCTTGATATCTTTAAGACATTTTTAAGACTTGCGTGTTGTTTGAGTTGTTCTTCAAGTTACCATAGAATTTACCATTTCCATTTTAACTCTTGGTTAAAATTAATAAATTTTTTTTTTTTTTGAAGTTGTTATTGAAGTTTTCACTCATAATATAATAAAATCTATCAGTATCTTTAGTATCGTTAATAATCAGTATATGATTTTATTTATTTTCTGTTAAGTATTTATTTAAAGTTAACTTGTAAATATTTCATAAATTATAAAAATGTGTTAATTATAAATATGTATTATACTGCTGTATTATAATTAATTTTAATTCAAATTTTAATAAACTTTATATGATTATAATATTACTATAATACGTAAAAATAAATCAATCAATTTTATTTAGAAAATTCGTGGGACTGGTAACTGTCAATTCATTAACCCGATATTTGTTTAAAAGGCAGTTTTCAGGTCATGTAATTTTTCTACAATATGACTATTCTGTATAATTATTATACTATATAATAATATTAATTTATAATATCAATACTATTTCTTTTATTATTTCTTTATAAAAAAGTATAAAATGTAGAAAAATTTTGTTTTTTGATGAATAACCATATAGGTCTAGAAAATGCCTTTACGCGACCATATTAATCTAATAAAAGACAGTTTTCGGACAAGAAATACATACAAGAAATTCTTGTAATTCTTTGAAATTTTAATTAAAATAAACATATGTTTAATGCTTTATTATTACTTATACATACTATATCCAATTGAGATAGTTATTAGAAATAATTTTTTTTACTTGCTTACATGGAAAATTTTGTTAGCCTTGAAAACAGCCACATGATATATTATTGTCCATATCTTGAGAAATAGTACCGTATTCAAATTTTTTGGGTAGCATTGTTATCTGCATAACGTACTCAACATCTATACAATAAAATTGGTATATTAGAAAAAGTTCAGACCTCTCTTTCATGTGAAAATCTTCCTTTACTGTGATGTGGCGCCTTGGGATCGCCCGTCACAAGACGTGGATGCTTCAACACAGAGCATTTCTGGGTCCTGCGTCTACCCGTTTGAGGGACGAAAGCGCAAGCGAATTCCGAATAGCGCGAACCTTATATATATATATGCGATTATGCGAGTTTCCTTCTCTCTTTTATTTGGTTTGGTCTCTCTTTTATTTGGTTACTATCATTCCGAGCCGGGCTTCCGCAATACTAGATTAAAGTGACGAGATTGACGGCTGCCGCGAGATTTGTGTATCACCGCCTGCCACGACAACGACGACTGGATACGCGGAGGAAGCGTTCCTCGCGATCGCGGCAATGTTGCGCCATCGCCATTATTCATCCGGCGAGCCGACCACGTGCCTCCCTCGTGATAATTGTCGAGTCGTTGCGGTAATTTTCTCTCGCTCTCATCACTCACGGAAAGTCCAAATAATTGTAGTTCTTGTACGACTCTCGTTTGTATGGTTGCCGCGCATAGAATTTACTGTTGTAGACTGAGATAGCTGTGTCGTTCGCGGGTTGTAGGAAATTACGTGTTGCGAATTACATCTGCGCCTTGTGTGAGCTCGAACCACCCGGTGGAAGCGTAGTTCGGACACACCGTTGCCGTGAGTATTTCCGAGGCATATATCGCATTGCTGCCTTACTCATTTAACGTGAAGATTTCTGAGTGTAACTTTTATCGTTGCGCAATTCGAGACTCCTCGACATATTACATCACGAAAGAGCGAGATAAAAACGTGTAGAGATTCGAGCCAAAATTAAAGATATTCTTAATGTTACTCTGATTGATTCTTGTCGCATCATTTTGATTCCTTCTCTTTCGCGCTCCGTCCTGCAAACCTCCTCCCTCTACCTCCCATCATACTGAGCTGCTGGATCGTCGTATAGCGTATGCGAATTCGAACCTTGTTGTAAACGGACAAGCCTGAGATTTTCTTTCTTGTATAATAGAATGGCACGCGTTCGTGTCTGGCGCCCAACAATTAGTGAATTATGTTATAAGAGAGTGTCCTCAGAGGCGGCGGTCACAGTACATACATACATACATATATATTGTTACGACCGGTGTTCCGCTCGGTCGTTGCCCTCGGGAAAATCAATATTAAAAGGATCGATATCTTAAAAAACAGAGGATCGTTCGCTGACGACGTGTCGCTGATCATTGTGTTACGCGCGGTTTTGTTGTTGTTTCGCGGAGTTCAGTGGCGGACGGACGTTGTCCGCGGCGAACTAATTGTATGACTTCTTAATAAAGTTCCGATTCTTTTTAGAAAAGTGTTATTATTCCGCGCGTGGCTCATCCGCAAAACGTGACTCGCGATTCGTGACCGCCGCGACATATATATATATATATATATATATATATATATATATATATATATATATATATATATATACTCGCGGTTTTACCTAAACAATTAAATTGAGACTTTACTAGAAGGATTGGCTTTTTTTTAATGCATATTCATAAATCTGTTCTAGCATGATCAAGCATTGGAAGTACGGAAGCTATTTGTTGTCGTTAATGATACGGAAAAATTTGAATTATTATATAAGTTTTCTAATTATCATAAGCTTTAACGAGTTATGGTATTTTGTTTGCAGTTCCTATACAATTTAAAGAATTCAATGGTTAAAAAAACAATAAACTAATAATTCTAGAATTACAACAGACAGTTATTATGCGATTAGCTCAACATAAGACATAAGACTCAACAAAGAACTCATCGTTGAAATAGAGAATCTTTCTAAACAACGAGCAGTAAATAAAAAAAGTAAATTACTATTACTAAATCCATTTATCGACTTGAATGATCTCATTCGTGTAGGAGGAAGATTGTGAAAAGCAAATCTTGCGCTTGATAATGTCACGGCTATCTAAATCTTATAATTTTAAATGAAGGAATGCGCGTAATATAAAATATTGATTTATTAATTTATTCATTGAATTCTTGTTGGTACCAGGCTTCGGCTGTTGCCAACGAAGATTCAGATAACATCTCTGAGAAAGAACCTTCCCCCTCTTAATTATGGGTTTGAAAGAAAGAAGTGATGAGAAGCTCGCGCGGGGATTCTGACCATTTCCATCTATAAATATGCGTGCAAAAAAGCAGCAGCGCGCTTTTTGGTACTAACTAGGCAGTGACATTAGTCAGTTCAGTTCATAAGTCGTGATCAACCTTAGGGTTAAATTCTTAAATTTATAATCAATTTCTATAATATTTCTCTTAGGAGAATTTAAATTCAAAAATCTCCATAATTAAATAAAGGTAATTTTAAACTAAAATAATTGGGAAAACTGAAATCTTAAATTCTTCTTAATTAAAATCAAGATCATAATTCTAAATCCAAATTCGGTCGCTAACAATAGCGTAGCGTACCATTTAGTCGCAGCCAATGATGTTGCGACTGAATAATTTGAATTTAGAATCTTAATAATATCTTAATAAATAATTAATTTCAAAAGTATTCATGCCAGAAGAGGAGGGCGCAAAGTTCAAATTAAAAGATTAAGATTTCAATTAAATCAAACGATAATTTTAAATAAAGATCCCTTCTCATTATTCCTAAAACTTAAAAATTTGGAAAAACAAATTAAAACTAAAATAATTAAGCAAATTTCTAAATATAAATTAAGAAAAATTGATTTCGAGGTAAATTATCCAAATTATAATCAAATTAATAAGAAAGATCCCCGATACAAAATTTATAAAATTCGTTTCCTATTCGGGATTGATTAATTCATAAACCGGTCCAATCCCAGGGTAAAGTACTTAAATGTATTGACCTAAAAACGGATAATCAGGACGTAATAATAAACATCCAACAGTTACCAGCAAAACATCATGTAACAAAATTTTTAATAGAATGTGAGTATATTCAATGCAAGCATGTAATTAACTCTGGTTTCGTTATGATTTTAATCTTAGAATGTAAGAATGCTGTTAAGAGTCATTCAAAAATTACATGTTTTAAAGCGAATCCGATTCCTATAGAACAATTTGCCATTAAGTAGAACTGAACTGGCACACTAGTTCTTGCGATGTGATTATGTGATATGTTGATTATGATGGACTAATTTTAATAAAGAAAGGCCTTGGTCGTGAGAAACGTACTATAAAATCATACACCGTTGCATAATCATGTACTTGAACTATTTGTTTGTTTCGTGACTAAAGTTCTTCATATGTTGAATTGTCAAATAAGTTCGTTCGGTTTTTTAGGGTGGAATGAAACACAATTTTTTTGATACACAAAAGAAATTTTAATCAATTATATATTAACCATTTTTATCGATGATCTCTTACCATCTTTCTACCAATTTCATTATACGTGTTTGTAGAACGTCTGCAGCTTATCGGCGAAAAACCAATCTAGATATCTTTTCTCTCCTTATCCTTGAAGATTTTCGCATTTATAGAGTTCTGCAATGACTGGAATGAATGATAGGAAGGGATCAGGTCCGGTAAATACGGAGGATGAAACAAAATATCCCAATCAAGACTAAGAAATTTATTCCAGGTGATCAAATAAGGACATATGATGTATGAGATCTGTTGTCGTGATGGAAGACAACACCCTTGCGATTTGTCAATTCTGAACGATTTATGCGGATTGCTTGATCCAATTTCGTTAACTACGAGCAGTATAGAATTGAATCAATTGCTGTGCCTGACAATAACTCGTAATAGATGATACTCTTGAAATCACACCATATGAATTGTACGAATCGGTTAATAACGAAGCGTCGAGCTTCGGCGGGGATTGACAGTGCGACGAAAGCGAGGAATGGCTCCTACTGAGAAGAGAAGCTACGAGCTAACACGGATGGCTGCGAGAGTGACGATCGTTTTCTCGATGGAGGAGCGAGCCGAGCGATAATTAGGAGGATGTCAACGCCAAATGCAAAGTCAGTCGTTAAATAATTAATTTCTTTTATGTTCATTAATTAATTTTGCTTATTTTTTTAATTTACATTTGTGCGGTTTCGGGTTTAAGTAAATTTTGTTACGATGACTTTTTGACACGGATTGATTTGTCAGACAGACGTATGTTTTCCGGGTTTGGTATGGGTTTCAATGTCTCGATTTTAGATAGGAAAATAACCGAATAATTTATGGTATTTAATATTCTTCGAAGTTTCTTCTGAGTGTCCGGAAAATTGTGTTCATTTAGACAAGTTTCATTTAGATGAGTTACTTCTGTTTCGGGAAAGTCTTGATTAAGTCGTGGTTTTCATTGGATTCTGCAAGGGAATTGATTATTCTTTCCGTTCGAAGAAAGGGAAACGTTAGATTGACAGATTTTGAAAGAAAAAAAAAATTTATTCTACTTAAGAAGTTACTACTTTTTTTTTGTTCTCTTTTAAGTTTACGTGAGAACGTGTTGTGTGAGGGAGGAGGATCTTCTTAAACTTCTCTAAACAGACTAATTTTTAAAGACTGTCTTGCCCGCGGTTTTTGACCGTGGTTTTCCCGCCGGATCATAGAGCGAATATCAAGATAGAAACTTGAGGTGTCCATAAACTTCTTATGGATGTAAGATCCACGGAAGCAAATCCCCCCCTCCCTCTCCTTGTCTGAAAATTGAAGAAGCACGCAAGTCTCAAGAAAAGAAGATTGAAGAAAGAAGCACACAAGACACAAGAAAAGATTGAAGAAAAAATGAAGAAACCGATTCTCTGCTATAGTTCGCACCTTCCAGAAAGGCACAGGATCTGGAAATATGGCGCTCGGTCGCAGCTCGGGGTAGAGCAAGGAGCCGTAAGGTACCCTGAAATCTTTGCTGGAAAAGAAGAAGCATTACAAACAGAAAGGTTTCTGGAATTGTCAGGACAACAATTTCGAAGAAGGGGGGGGGCAATGTTACGACTGAGCGGTGATCTGTTCGTCGTTGTCCACAAAGATCAATTTAGAAAGAGAAGAGTTAGAAGAGAAGATTTAGAAAGAAAGATCCCACCGATGTCGTGGAATGTTTCGGTGGGCTCTTGATGACATCACATATAAGTTGTTGTTTGATGTTCTTGGGTTGTGACAGGGTTGTAGAGCAGCTGCAATTATTATGACTTATTTAATACTTAAAGTTATTAAAGTTCATTCTTTGTGAAAGGTCTTGTTTATCATGCGAGTAATTGACTGCGAGAGTGAAACGTGCGAGTACCCGTCATGAGCGTAACAATAGGACAAAATATGACAATAATGCACATTATTTATTTCCATTTTCACAGTACAATACTGATGTTAGCTACACTAAAAGTTACAAACAGATGTGAAACATAACCTTTCAAATGCATTCGAGTTGCGCGATAATAAGTGCTGAGAAAAAAAGAGTGAATCAAAATAAACCTGCACTGAAACAAAAACCGAAGGAACTTATTTAACTCAGAATTAGCATACGTCGCACTGCGGAAACGTTTCTGCATGCGCTGAAACAGTTCATATCAAGAGATATGAAAAGTCGAGTGATATATAGCCAGACAATGGCACAAATGTTCGTTAATATGAATAAGGAGTTAAAAGAATTGAACAATTATAGTCACAGTAATTTGTAAATAAAATCAAAATCTCAATTTTCCGCTGTTTATCTGATAATTGATAACCCCTTAAAGACTGTCTCGTTCCTTTAAGGATGACATGTATGTGCAGTTATAGTAATTCTAGTTAGCGATTTTAACGTTGGTGAGCGCATCGGATGAACACAATATCTTATTTTTATCTTTGTATTCACTGAAGATGATTCAAACTAAAATCGAACGTATTATATTTTTTAAGTTGTAATAAAGAACTTTAATTGCGCACTGTGAACAGCGCTTCTCATTTGCTTATTTATCACACTATATTTAATACCGAGAATCACTTTATTAATAGATAAATTGGTATTTTATTTCTCCGAGTGCATCTTATTTTGGAAATATTTTGGAGAGTGGAATAAAATTGATTAAATAACATTTAAAAAAAATAGTAGGAAATGCACTATTGAGAATGCACATATGAGGAGATATGTACTGTGTTGACTCAAATTGAGGTATGTCTAAGTTTGATCTATCATAATATAATCTTTCCAATGATCCAAATGATCCTTTAATAGCAAGCCATTTCCTTATTGATAGTCCACTCCAAGTTTTGCCTAAACCAAATTTTACAGAAATTAATAAGTATCGACTTTCTTGATGCAACAAGTTCAAACAATAGTTCAGCATTTTTGGGAAAGATGATGCGATAGAATATTTGACTCAAGTGCATCAAAGGACAAAGTGGAAGACAAAAATCTCTTCATCACTCATCGAATAAATTGCGAAAAAACAATATTTCGTATTATGCTGAAAGCTACCAAAAATTATTATATAGACGTTTATCCTGACAGGAATCAATTGATACGAGTTGTTATCTCGAAGACAAAAAATGGGATCAAGAGACCTATTCAAAAAGTCAGCTTGCCATCATAAAACTAAACTGATGTAATATTGAAAAAAGAACTATTCTCCATCCGCGGCTGCTTTGTATCTATTTTAGTATTGATATTTAGAATTAACTTTGTATCTATTTTAATATTGATATTTAAAATTAAGATATTATTGACATTTAGTCGAAATTTGTTTTTAAGTAGATAAGTAGATCCAATAGAGGAAATAATAATCTTATAAAAATAAAAAAATTTCATCATAGAAAAATAATATCAATTTATTATTTTCAGAAAAATTTAATATTATTATTGTATTTGTATCTATAAAAATATAAAGAAATCTGATATGTAAAATAGTATTAAAATTATTTATTATTTATATAAAAGATTTGATATCAAAAACTAGCGTCAACTTGTAATCATCAACAAAAGAAAGTTATTACAAAAAGGCTTGTTTTTGATATGCTCGGAAAAAATAAAATACACATCACTTTTTATAGTTTTTGAGATGAAAAACCCCAGTTTAGTGCTATGATAATTATATCAGATTTATCTATAATTTGATTAATTGTCTATAAAATCGTTTTATAAGATTCTTTTCTTATAAAAACAATCTTATAAAAATATTTTTTTCTTATATGTTTTAATTGGAACTAAATGTTGATATTAACTTAATATCAAATCTTTTTTAGAAATAATAAAACGATTTATTTACCGATATAGAAATATTTAAATAAAATAGACTTTTGCACAGAAATTAATTAGAGGTATATAAATGTAGTGTCATTTTTTTCAAAAGGTGATTTTGTTCAAATATACTAGGCAAAAAAAAAATTCGCAGATCCCTTTTCCACAATCAATTTTTGCGTATTTTTAAAGTATAACTGCTCAATTAATAAATAGTTAAAGATTATAAACATAAAAAAAAGCCTCTATTATAAGACGCAATTCAATTTTATTTAACAGAATTGCTAGAAACGTGAATAGTTGCAAATAATACGTTTAAAACATTAAAAATCTTAAAATGTATAATCTTCTATAATATTTAAAAAAAAAAATCACAGAATATAGTATTTAACTACATCTTAAAATAAAAAAATCTCCTTTTTCAAATAAAAAAAATATTGTTTGAATGTTAATGATATTAATAAAAACAATCAAAAAATAAGTTCAATTTTACATTGTGATATTGCAATGATTTGAAATATTACAATTGAACTTATTTTTTAATTGTTTTTATTAATATCATTAACATTTGCACAACCTAATGTATCCAAAATACGATCAAGAAATCGTAGTGCATATCAGATTATAAATGATAGTATCATCAAAAATAATCAGAAAACAAAATTAATTTTGTATTAAGATATCTCAAATAATCGCCATAGAACAATATTTTTCTTCTTTTTTCATTTAAAAGAAGAAACTGCAAACTTTAAAATGGTATCAAGCATCAAACAAGGTAATAAACAGATCTCAATGTTAAAAAAAAAACAAATGTTTAAAACAATAGATCATAAAAGCCAAAAAGTAAACATTTTAATGTTAAATTAAATATGTCAATTCATGAACAATAATTAACAAGTATTTCAACCATACGATTTGATCAACTTCAGTGTTTAAAATTTAAGATTGTAAAAACGATAATTTCATAAAAAATCTATTGATTCGCCCCAAAATATCCAAAGCAACATGACACATAGAAGTACATGAAAATAGATAACAAAAGTTTGAACAACCTGAAACTTATTCAAATCCTTATCGGTTGTGATCTCGTTTCGTTATAGATTTTAAACGCAATTAAGTATTTATAAAAAAGAATTTCGATCAACAGAAGAGATAGTCTACCAATTAAATAACCGCATCTCGCAGAAAAAGCCCCAATATTCGTATCTGGCGTGAAGAAACTATTAAAATTACAAAAGAAATAATAATAAATAAAAATTTAAAGTAAGAAATCTCCGATTTACAATACTAATCAAAATAGATCGGAATAATTAGATGTCCTTTTTTTAAAAAACAATAGTTACTTAAAAACTTCTTCCAAATAGTCATTTACGATAAAATTCAAAATTCAAAAAGTCAAAATAAAAATAAAAATAATAATAAAAATAAGATAAAATAAAGGAAATAAAATAAAATAAAAATAAAAGTTCCTGCAAGATGGAAAAAGCCACTTAAAGGAGTGACAGAGAGTATATAATAAATATATAAAAAGTCAGATGTCAGAAGAAAAGCGATATGATGTTATCCTTCACATACAATTCAACAAGTAGAATAACCAGCAAAAAGAAAAAAGGCATAAAAAAAGGCTGAAGTTAGATAAGTGAAAAGTAGGTGGGTGATAGCAGAGAAGAATTAAAAAATGGTTAGAAGGGAGAGGCAGAGAGATAGTTTTCTAGCAAGAAATCGGTATCGTTTTGTTTATTTAATCCCTGACGTTGTCTTTGTATATGTATCATCTCAAAGATTAGTCTTTTAAAAGATAATTCGTTATCAAAAATTTTTATCTCAATCGGACGTTATCTCAATCTCGTGATTATTCTCCAGCCTGTAACTCATAATCACAGACAGAAAACTACAAGTCCTTTTAATGTCAGAATAATATTCCTTAATTCTAGTCCTTTTTGTTTGGCCAACATAAGATGCATCACGATAGCTAATCTTAGAGACCCCACAGTGATGATAATTCGAGTCTATCTTTTCCCACAGATATAAAATTATAAAATTATTAAATTATTAAACTATAAGGACTCCTTAATTACAAATAAAATAAGAGATGTCAGGGCCATAGGAGTAAAGCATAGTAAGAGTGCGAATAAATTTTCCAAAGACTTTAATCAAAAGTTATTTCTAAACGTTTCGACCGTCCTTCGGGTCATCTTCAGTAGAGAGTTACATGTAGTTATCGCGTTCAGAATGACATGATTAGATGAGACGTCAAAATATAATTTCTCACTTGCATATGCCATGGAAAGAGGGCGATATCTTGGGAGAGAGCCTCAATTACAACAGTTCCAAAGCTGGTGTTGGAAGCACCATGCAAACATATTATTAAGAGAGTAATTATAGTGAAAAAACTTAAATTAAACTGAGTTATAACAGACACAGTAAAAATCAAGAATAGACACGAACTGTTGAAAAAAACTCATCCCAAAGATATTGTCACAGTAGAGATTTAAAAGTAAGTCACAAATAATTGGTGATAATGATATAACATAATCAAGAAAACGTTTCTCAAATTGTCAGACATATAAAATTAGTCAGATGTATATAAGAATATTATAGATCGTAACAGTTTTAAAAATAGAGATAACAATGATATGAACTTAACGGAATTTATGTATTAAGTGACTGGTAACAAAATCAAAGTAAAGAAAATCGATATCCGCCGGCAAGACGCTACCGATCTCGAGACACTCCAAGACTTAGCGGCGGATTTTGAAGATATCTTACGGCAACAAAAAACAACGACAACCGCGAAACACGACGCCCCTGCACTCACGAAATCAATCACCGCCGCCGTATATAACCGAGCCGAACACTGCTGGCGGTGCAAACAACGCGGACATACGCGCTTTAATTGTCAGCGCCCTCCGCGTAAATTCTGCTCACAATGCGGACGGGACGGAGTTTTCACCCGAGAATGTCACCCACCGGCAGGAAAAGCCGCCGGGGCCGGGACAAACGCGAACGAACCCCGGCCCCGCAAGTAACGTTCACGCCACGACCGCACCTCCAAATCAAGATCTGCAATCAATCAGTGATCGTGTTGGTAGATACCGGATCCGAAATTTCGTTCATCAATCGGAATACTGCACGTCGTATGCAGGAACTTCGTTTCGTACCCGATGACACCGCGAGCCAGGTCAAACTCGCGGACGGCTCACCCGTAGAGATACCAGGCATCGTCAAGTCCATTTCCAGTACGAATCGAAGGATAAATCATCAAGCATCGCTTCCACATCTTACCCGAATTAAAAAGCGAAATGCTCATCGGGGTAGATCTGTGGGGAAAATCAAATATAAGACTTATGCCACCGCGATTCGGCAAGGGGAAAGACCTCATGCCGGCCCGCGTCTCCGCCGCTAGACAACGCGGCGAAACCGAGAGCATCAAGCTCCATCACTTTTTGGAAAATGAAATGCGGAAATTCACGGAGGTTCGAGGTCCGACCGAACTTCTGCGGCACCATATCCGCCTGAAAAAAGGCACGCTTCCAATTAAACAAAGATATCGGCCGCGTAATCCGGCGATGCAGCGCGTGATCGATGACGAAGTAGACATCATGCTGCGCGAAGGAGTAATTGAACCATCTGAAAGCGCATGGAGTTCGCTGGTAGTAATCGTCCGAAAACGTAACGGCAGACCACGATTTTGCATAGATTTCCGACGCTTAAATGAGGTCACCGAATGAGACGCGTATCCGCTTCCACAGATCACGGCCACTCTGGATAAATTACGCGGAGCATAATTTTTATCAACATTAGATTTACGGAATGACTACTGGCAGGTACCACTGACTCCCCCAAGCCGACCGCTGACGGCATTTACCGTACCGGGCCGGGGATTAATGCAATTTAAAGTAATGCCATTCGGATTGCATGCAGCACCAGCCTCGTTCCAGCGACTACTGGACCACGTGATCGGCCCAGAACTAGAACCTTTCGCATTCGCTTACCTAGATAATATTATCGTGGCGAGTCATACGTTTTCCGAACATCTCGAACACCTCGCCGAGGTTTTCCAACGACTACGCGCCGCTCGTCTGCGAATTAATCCGGAAAAATGCCGATTCTGCGTAGACGAGTTGAAATATCTCGGCCACGTGGGCCGACAGGGTATCCGAACGGACCCCGATAAAAACAAAGGCCATACTAGACTGGCCATCTCCGTCAAACAGGTCCGACAGTTCGTGGGAATTGCCTCATGGTATCGTCGATTTATATAAGATTTCGCGACAGTCGCCGCCCCGCTCACTGCACTGACAAAGAAGAACGCTCGCTGGACCTGGGGAGAACTCCAGAGACGAGCCTTTGAAACGTTGAAAAACCGACTAATGACCGCACCAGTATTAGCCTGCCTAGATTTTTCCCGACAATTTTTCCTGCAGACCGATGCCAACACGACCGGAGTGGGCGCAGTACTCACGCAATTTTTTACAGAAGGAGAGCGTGTAATTGCCTACGCCAGTCGCACGTTAAATGGCGCGGAGCAAAATTATAGCGCCACGGAATTGGAGTGTCTCGCGGTCGTTTGGGGGATTAAGAAAATGAGGGGATATCTCGAAGGATATCAATTCACGGTGATAACGGACTATCAATCGCTAAAGTGGCTACAAGGCCTAGAATCACCGACAGGAAGACTAGGACGTTGGATGTTTGAATTGCAGCAGTATCAATTCAATATCCGCTACCGAAAGGGAACCCTCAACCGCGTGGCGGATGCTCTTTCGCGACAAACAACCGTCGCCGCGATACAACCGGCGCGGTGCTCATGGTACGACCGGATATGGAAAAAAATTCGAGTCAATCTCCACGAACTACCAGATTATTGCATTCGGCAAAAACGACTGTTCCATCACGTACTCCACGATTTAAATTTCCACGAAACCCCCCAGGAACAATGGAAACAATGCGTCCCCTCCCAGGAACACACCGGGGTAATAAGGCGCGTGCACGAAGAACCTACCGCCGGGCATTTCGGAATCGCGAAAACCATCGCACGGGCCGCCCGAGAATTCTACTGGCCCGGAATGTTTCGCGACATCGTGCGCTTCGTTCGAAATTGCGAGAGTCAAGCCTACAAAGTAGAACAGAGTAAACCTCCGGGAATGATGCACGCCACCGCGATAAATCAACCATGGCAGCAGATTACAGTAGACTTGGTGGGACCACTGCCACGTTCGAATCGCGGATATACGTGGCTATTAAACATGCAGGACCGGTTTCCAAAATGGGTGGAAATGTGCCCTCTACGAAAAGCCACCGGCGAAGCGATCGCGCAAAGCCTAGCCGAAAATATCTTTTACCGACACGGGTGCCCCGACGAAATCCTTTCCGACAACGGGATACAGTTCCATTCCGCGCCCATCACGCGTCTTTTACAAGCTCTCGGCATTAGACAGCGATTCACACCCCTCTACGCACCGCACTGTAACCCGGAACGGACGAATCGTACAATCAAAACGATGATCTCACAATATGTGGGACGCGAGCATAAACGCTGGGACGGACATTTGAACGAGCTTCGCATATAATTCGGCAGTCCATGAAGTGACGAGTTACACGCCCGCATTCCTGATATACGGCCGCGAAATCCAGCCTCCCCGCACCATCACCACCCGCCGCTCCACCGCACCCGACAAGCCTAGCGCCGTATACCGCCGCTTGCAAGACGCATATAAACTTGTGCGAATAAATCTAGCGCGAGCATTTCAAAAGCAGGCAAAATATTTTAATTTGCGCCGCCGTGCCTGGCGACCGAAAGTAGGAGAGTGGGTATGAAAGCGGGACCATCCCCTCTCCAATAAAAGTACTGCGTTTAATGCGAAATTAGCGCCGAAATTTATCGGTCCCCTGAAGGTGCGCAGAACTATTTCCCCGGTAATTTTCGATCTCCGAGATCCTCGGGGAAAGTGGTATCGCCATACGCACCTGCAAGACCTAAAGCCATCCCACGCGGAACGCGAGTCCCCGATAGAGCCGAGCGTTGACGAACTAACCCCAGAGGACAACGAAGGCACTCTCGATCACAATGACGCGCCGGCGCGACGGGGGAATCAGCACAGGAGAGGGAGGATCCAGGCGGCGAGACCACCGACTGAGACGACGGGACAAGTCAGTCGAGAAATCGATAACCACCATGGACGATATCTTAGAAAACATCGATCACCTCTTGGAATGCGCAGATCCGCCCGGATACGATCCCACGAGACCGGGACTCGACGAGCTCTGGGACCGACTCCTGATGCCGAAAAGCAGCGGCCCGAAAACACCGACCGGACAGGCCGAAAGCGGGGAAGGCCCCGAAAAAGCAGTCGCTCCTACAAAGCTTGCACACAACCCAGCAGGGCCAGCGGCAACAAGCACGACGAGCCTCCGCAGAATCAGTCAACCCCCACGAACAGTGCCCCGTGTCGGAACGCTCATCCAACGGTCCGACGTCCAGCAGCGCAAGAAAATACTAGTGTTGATGACACCGCCATCACCGCCTCTGGTGCGCCGGCGGCCAGGAAACGCGGCCGCCCCGCGAAGACTAACCGCCAGGGCCCGCAAGACAACGACCGTTCCGGACCATAACAACAACACCCCGGTGCCAACAATCGACACCACTATCGGACGTGCAACAGCCGACGACCAGGGTCTGGGAGTTCCTTTCAGACCAGCCGGATTACCGCCCATGGAGGTCGAGTTAGCGCCAGGCCTCAGATTCACGGTACCGTACTTCGCGGCACATATCGGGCGTAAATATCGGGCCCGCCGCGGTAACGAAAAATACGTGTTGCGATTCGACCACGAGGGTCGCCTGCGCACGTGGCGCAGAGTATATTAGAATATGCCCCAAAATTCGGGCACGTAAAGGAGGGGTGATATAACGACACCCGACTCACCCCCTTCAATATTAATAATATTAAAGAGTCCCCGACCGATCAACCGTCGGGGCGCCGACACGGCGATCCTTCCGCGATCCCTCCGTCGTGAAAATCCCGTCGAACAACGGACGCGACAAAACAGAGATCACGCGGCTTCACGTGCGCGCTGCGTGGACAAACACGCACATGGTAAGGCCACCGCCGCCGGCCCCGCTATCGACCGCGCCACCGAACATCCTCGCGGAATTCCCGAGTGCGTTCGGCGAATTATCACGAGGATTCCGGCAAAGGCATCCCCCGGAACTACCCCGACCCGAGTTCGGCCGACCCGTACCCGACGACTCCCGACCGACGGCCGGCTCGGGTATATTAGGCGACTCCGAGAGATAATCGAGACCTATTTCCGGCGAGACAGTAGCAAGTCCAGTACTGCTCTCGATACTCCCAGTCATCTCCAAAAAGCGATCTAGGGTGCTACCTATCGTGCCAGGAGCTTCTGGCCGATCGCTCCTTTCATCCACAAGCGCACAAGCTGTTCACAGATTGAGGAGCTTCTCAATCTGGGCTCCGAAAAGTAAGTCCTTGTGCACATCTTCCACCGCTGACGATCGAGAAGCAGGGAGCTTCCTGCATTCTAAACGTCATAGCACGAATCCCTGACAAACCATACACGCAAACAGCTGATCCGTCACAATAAGCTGGCCGAAAACCCCGCGCACCGTCGCGCCCGCGCCGCGCCTACCGTGAACGCGCCGAATTCGCAGAACCGATCGCGAGCCGAGCGATTATACGATACACAGAAACCGCATCTCTTTTCACCGTACCAACGGCGAAATTCAGAAAGATACTTGTAAATATTGTACATACAAAAACCTCAATCAATTGGAACTGTAAATATAGACTTAGATGTATATAAACTAAAGAGGCTCACGATATTTTATTTCTCTTACCAAATCCTGACCATATCCGACCGACGTTATCCTGCGAAACCCGATCTACGCGAAACTAGAGACGTTTTAAACTTCTTAGGCATAACTTAATATATGCTTATATATGATGATATATTCTTCACATAAGGAATAGTAAAGAATAATTTTTGAGCGGCAGACTTTAACTATGCTAGTGGCAGGTAGATTGATTCTCATAATAGTGGAGAAAATAAACTCCATAGGATAACTGTTATGCATTAATGTTTCAATCAGAAATTCTAGGTTTTTTTTCACGAAATTGAAGGTGTAAAGTAGAATTCAATTAACCTGTTATTACACCTTTTATATGGTTAACCGGGTGGTGAAAGTGAAAATTCAGATACCTGCTGGAGTTAGTGGGTTTTTTGTACAAGTTCTTAAATTTTAACACTAAAGATGATCAAATCATATGGTCAAAACATTTGTTTTATATTAATTATGATTCATGAATTGATTTAATATATTCATTTTAACATTAACTGTGTGCCTTTATGCTCTATTGTTTTAAATAGATATTAAGTATGTTTTGCAATATTTTCTCTTTATACAAGATTTCAAGATAATTATGGGACAATTTCACAAGAACTTTGTTTTAAATTCGTATTCTTCAAAGCCGCCCATATTTCTAAAAAATTTAATTAAATTATGGCGTTGTTCACGATGTGCTGAGTTTGATGGCGAAAAAAGATGTTGGCTGTGGTGAGATTCGAATCTCAGGTGTCCAAGGCAGGCGCGCTACCACTGCGCTATGCGGGCCATGGTTTTTTTCGTGGATGCTTTACTAAGTATTAGTTGTGTAAGCGGGGGATCGCCTCAGGACTCCCCCCTTAGTGGACAAACTCTGATTTTTCTGTTTGCCCGTTGTCCGGTGTGTTACTGCCCAGGGAGGTATGAGATGCGCGATGTGTAGAGGGCATGTTGCCGCTGCGATTCTGTTGTGCGCTAGTTGCTTTTCTGTTGCGTGAGCTAGCCGATTTGGACATCAACAATGAGATGTGTGAGCGAACCTTGAAAATCGAGGTGTCCAGTGATTGGCTATCTTTACCGGTTGGCGATGTTGGGCTGATCGTATGGACGTCGACAGGGAAGTGTGTGCGAACCTCAGCAAGTCGAGTGCGTCCGATGATTGGCCATGGAGAGTCACGTCGTCGAAAGCAGCGGGCTTCGAAAACATGTGGCTATGTCTGTATTTCGATGGGTGGAGTTGAGAAGGTTGCGTTGCGTTGCGTTGCGTTGCGTGTTCATTTCACGTCGTCGGTCACCACTTTGTGACATTGGTAAGGAGTTACCCACGATGTGCTGAGTTTTGATGGCGAAAAAAGATGTTGGCCGCGGTGAGATTCGAACCTAAGTCCTCAGATGTCTAAGGCAGACACACTACCACTGCGCTATGCGGGCCATGGTTCTTTTCATGGATGCTTTGCTAGGTATTAGTTGTGTGAGCGGAGGACCGCTACAAAATAAAAAGTAATAAAACTCATTAAATGCATTTTATAATAAGGGACTTCATTTTTCATGACAAATGGCCATAATAAACAAATCTGTAAGTGTAACGAATTTAAGATTGTATAATAGAATGCAAGTGGAAATGTATGTTGCGCGCGCGCGCGCGTGTGTGTGTGTGTGTGTGTGTGTGTGTGTGTGTGTGTACGCGCGCCTATATGTGTTTATGGCGAAGCAAGTGTGAAGAGAGAGAAAGCGTATGGAAGAAACTAATTACATAATACATTCGTATACTTTGTTCTCATACTAACAATTGACCCATAATCGGCTATTATTCTACTCATGATGCGTATTGATCCATGAATTAAATTTTCTGTGAATGATTAAAATCTATCAAAACACACTTTGAAGATGCTTTTTTACTTTACAAGAAATGATGCCGAGTGTGTCTTACTTCTTCTGTTGCTGGCTGAGGATCTCGATCATGATGACAATCGACAGATTCTTGTGTCTTCGAGGACATATTACGGATGTACCGATCGGAAGGTCACAGAATTGAGAGATTGCATAAAATAACAGAATGCTATTATCGCTAAGAGCGATTTCAGTAGTCGGAGAATGATTTTATGCAGTCGGAGAGCGGCGTTCCAATCAAAGAACAGTTTAGCCGATGATCGGTTTATACAGCCGAGAAGCAGTTTATGTCGAGAAGTAGTATTTCAACCAGGAATCAACCTACGCAGCCAAGAATAAAAAAAAAGTATTAAAAAATAAGGCTTTCACTTACATGGAGAATACTAGGTGACTGGTCGAGGTATTTTTATGCGCTTTATACAGGCTGTTTTTAGACAAAAAAAAGACACGTGTCCGACCATTTCTGTCAATGGCCCACAGTTTCGAAGAAATTGATTTTTAAAAACTGAGTCTAGTCGACCGATATACGGATGGGACGCTTTATACGTTTAATTGTCACTATTAAGCAAAAGCAGCGATAGTATGAAATTGATAAGATGTAAGCTTTGTATGATAGATCGCGTGTTCAAATCCTGTCGCGTACACTTTTTTCACTAAAAATTTGTTTGTATCTGTAATTATTTATATAACTGTATTTAATTATATAACTGTACATGCTCGAAAAAAAATTATTTATTTAATTATCTGTATATTTTTTATAAATAAAATTTTCAAGTAGTTATTATAATAATTTGAAAAATCTGTATAAAGACATATTAATATCTTTATAAGTTTCATTTTAATTTAGTGTTATTAATTTTAATTACTTTCTGATTGTAATGAAATTTCATAAATTTTCAAATAAATAATTAAATATTTGTATGGAATAATCACTATTATCATCATTGTCATCATCATCGTTATTCATATGGACACATAAATAAGAATGTAATAAAGATCGTTATAATTTCTGATGAAATTGATGATCAGGAATAAATAAATCATATATGTGTAACTGAAAATCACTGTTTTGTTTAATGACCGATCCAATCGTCGCGTGTCAAATCGTACAGAGAGATCTCAAAACGGTAAAGATCTCAACAAAGATGTGCAAAATAATAAAAGGAATCCGCCTAAAGCAAGCGCCCAAGCAAGCCCAAAGCAGGCGTTCATTGTCAGTCATATTAGCACTCGTGCTATATTGATCAGGCACTGCAATTTCTTCGATATTTTTTTTTTGTTATCACGATCCTGTTTTTTTTTTTTTGGAATACGATTTGGTGCGTCCTGAATTGGAGAATAGTTTGCTTAGTATTCTCCACCGCATCTCGACTGCATCCTTTATCAAGGACTATAATCGCTTTAACTTACGCAAGCAGAGCAACTCACAATTAGGCGTTTCGCCTTTAACACATACAAAAAAGTTGTAACGATACGCCTCCCGCGCATCGTCTAATTATAAGTGCGACCGGGCTCCGCGCCCGCTATCGAACATACCGACCGACGTGCGCGCCTGTGAAACCGAACACATCGATCATTGCGCGCGCAACTAAACACGCACTCGCCACGTGCGTGTCACACACCGCTGACACTATTTTGCAACTTAAAAATAATAAACGTGGCCGGGTATATAAACCCTGCCGATTCACGATAAAACAACCAGACGGATCCGATCCTCCGATCTGTTTATATCTCCAACCGATACCAAAAAACCGAGACCAGGCATTCCTGATCTCCGCCGAGCATACTCGACACCAGGTATCATCCATCTGCAAAAGTGAACAAACCGAGACGGAGCATTCTCAGTCCCCGACAAGCATACTTGTCACTCGTTCCTCCTATCTTTCAACTCCGAGACGGAGCATTCTCGATCTCACCACTCTTATCATTACACGAACCCACGGGACTGAGTTCTCGGTCTCCGGCAAATATACTTGTCTCTCGTGTAAGATCCATGAACAGGAGCAAGCATTCTCACTCCTGACTTCGAACGCGTATCAATACCGAATAACGCGGCACGCACTGCAAGCGCTACCGACAAACCGCCGCTCAACCAATCATGCGACCAGTAGACCCCGACACGAACCAATCTCTCGCTCCGACGCAAGCCGAGTACACCGCGCATACTTCACGAGCATCGAAAGCCACACAGCAAACAGCACGTAACACCTACCAACAGCGAGTTAGGCGAATCAACACCGCTGTGTATCCACATCAATTACATAAAATAAATATATTCTTTTTACCAACATCCGAGTCAGATAATCTTATTAATTTCCGAATCCAACAACCGACGAACACGTCCGCGTACCTGAACTCGCACGACACGCCTGGTAAGGATGGACCGTTATAAAGTATTTAAATAAAATCTACTATCGCAGGATGAAAAACGCTAATAGAAATATTTATGGTGAAATCACAAGTACAAGTGAATTGAAAAATACGATTATTGATGTTAGAAAAAGCGAAACAACATCTTTGTCAATTTCAAAACAAGATGTTACAGATGGGATGAAAATTTGTGGTTAAATTTTATGCGACAACTGGTTGAAAAAGTGGAAAGTTCCAAGTTTTCTGAAAGAGCAAGAATAATTGGAAAGAAAATTGCGGAATATGTAATAGAAATAATCCGTGATTTTCATTTTGAGGAAGAGGAAAAATTATTTTTGGCGGATGAATGCATTCCACAAGAGAGTATTGACACGAGTAATTCTAATATTTCATTCATCAATTTATTACATTGACAACTAATAAATTATTATCCAAAAAAATAATTTCTTATTTGATATTAATTTATTTAAAATGTATTACAAATTAGCATGTGTATCCACATCAAATTATTAATTTTGATTAATGAATAGATTACAGTTTTATTTGTTAAAAACAATAAAATTAAAAATTAATTTCATTTTTCAATAATTGATAAAATATATTTTATATTTCATGTTTATATTATTGCGAGTGATTATTGAACATACGTACAAACATCTTAAGGATTATTTTACCAATTATGTAATTTTTGTAAATTACCGTAATTGACATTTTTATAACATAGTTAAATTATTTTCTATTCTTTTCTTTTCACGCCCGCTCGCCCACACGCACGCCCGCACGCCCGTACAGTATAGAAAATTATATATTTAATATAAATATACATATATCTGGATATTTATTTCAATTTTAGATATTCTTGGATATGGTTGATGTTACGGAGTGGTCACCAGAAGAGGTAGCGGAAAAAATATTAAATGTAACAAATGACAAATTAACTGTTGAAAAATATTAACTATCTATATTTACGATTAAAGTTGCTGTAATAGTTAATTCTATTTTTGCACATTAAATTCACTAATCAATAAGTAAGTAAACTTTTCACTGATGCAATCTGTATACTTAAAAACGGTCTCACTTCCGCGTGCGAATAACTATTCAGTCAAATAGCCAGATGTGGAAGTGAGAGCGACAGAGGTTGAAGTAACAATAACCTTTTATTAATAATGAATGTTCGCGATGTTTTACGAAAATCGTTAACAATAATACTTATTACTAACAGCAATCACTAATTGCGATGTTTGTGAAAATTGTTAACAATTGTTAACAATAATGATCGATCGTCCATCGATGCGGCGATGTATGCATGATGAATTCCGTGGCTGTTTCGGGACAGCTGATTTTGACGTAGGGAGTTGTCTTGGGGATGCTATCACTCTGACCGCAGGAATCAGGAGCTCCCAATTCTTTTTATTCCGTCGCCTAAGATGGAGATGTGTCAGATGACCCAACGAGACGAGTGAGTATTCTAGTGCTCGGAAGTTGCCATCGAGAGCGCTCGACGCCACCGGGGAGACCCCGGTGTTTTGACGATCGTCAAGGAGAGCCCTGACGAATTTATTGGCTGTGTCGAGGTGCTCCTTGACAACGTTTCGGAAGGTATCGGGAGCAATAGATCTCTATGATCAAGCGCATTCGGCCGTGCTGAGGTGCTTCCCAGTACTACAAGAGATTTCCGCGGGAGGTAAACGAGATGGTAAATCGTGGTCAGGTGCACTCGGTCATGGTCATGCTGGAGTGCTCCCTAGTACTTCACGATTTCCCTGCTTGATTTCGGACTTGAAATATTTCTCGGCTTTTCTCGCACGATGCTGTGCTCGAGATGTCGGGAACAAGACAAGTGCTCTTTGTGGAAAGTGAGCTCTTTTTATCTAAGATCAGCCGCGGTATTTCGATACGGAACGGATTCGGATTGGCCGATCTCGGGGATGGGCTTCCCTTCCCCAGAGTGATAGGAAATTTGGAAGTAGAGATCGGAAACGGAGCAGGGATTATGTTTTGTTCGGTGGCGCGATACGGGGAGCGCGCTAGCTCCTTGGCGCGGTATTCGGCGCGGCGCAGAAAGCACGCTTGCTCCTAGGCGCGGTATTCGGCACGGTGCGGGCGGTGTGCTTCGCGAAGCTAAGCACGTGTTCGCCGAGCACATACTTAGCTTCGCTTGTGTAGATTCTCCGAGATAGACACTCGGAGAATTCCGTATGTGTAAGATTAAAAATGGGCGCAAAACGCTGATTTGCGACGACGAATCGCATTCCGCCCGATAATCGGCAGTCCTCGACGGATAGTCGGTCGAGAAACTTTAATTAAAACGAGGCGAGGAGTCGCCTCATTTGTCGCTTCGTTACATATTTTTACTAATTCATTCAGCATTCCATGTTTCACTGATCAGTTGAATTTTACTGATTATTAGTGGTATACTTGAGACTGATGCATTCAGCGAATAATCACTGGTAATCAGTGATTACCCACTAATTCAGATTTAGAGAGTATATACTCATACATACATTTCTGCATACATATGAGCAAATTTTCGTGATGATTTTTTGTATCACATTAGGTACCTTAATTATAAGAATGCAACGTTATTTCTTCATGTAATTTTCTAGCAATATCAGTTTTGTAAGTACAGCTGCAAAATTTTTATATAAAACAAGTATTGATACGACTTGACAACTCTGGAAGCCATATTAAAATACCAAATGGTAAAAACAATCTACATTATAAAAATTTTTCACATTCTTAATACAAAATTCATATGCTAGACACGTATTAATGTGTAAAGTTTAATTATGGAAACGTATTTCCAAATCTATAAAATTAATATAAATTGAACCAATATAAAAATTACTGTATTCTGTTTGTAATATACGAGTTTAGCAATGGATTCCCTTAATGGGTTAAATTCCATAACGCTTAATTCAAATGATCGTATTTTTTATACTATTAATTTTTGGACTTTGGCAAAGGAAACTTTTGATTAGCATCACTAAAGCAAAACATATTTCAATTTCAGCCAATTTGACCGAAGCCACTTCTTTTATATAAAATGTGCGGAGTCCATTATTTTATAAATTTACTTTACATTTATTTAAAAATATGACAACGTAAACTATAACACACAGTAAATTTGTCAAATTGTCTTAACTTTTCTTATTAATAAATATTTCTTTTTTTTCATGAGAAAACTTTTCATGCTACTCAACATAATCGAGATCATAAAATATTAATTTAACTCTTTCACTATGTAGCATATGTATACAGAAAAAAGATATGCCACGATAATTTTTTAGATTTTTATATTAAGATATGATTTTAATATTAAGGTTTTTGAGATCGCTGAATTTGAATATGATATTAGAATTTCAAAATTCAAAATGATTTCCAGTGTATATACATCACATATGCACATTTAAAGAAAATCGATTTACTCTTTTGTGATTTGCATGAAATTTAGTATTCTACAGTTTTCGAGGTCGCTGAATCGAAATGTGATATCTAAGTTTCAAAATTTAAATGGCGGATTCAATATAACGGATCAAAATTTAGAAAAATGATATTTTTATAAAAACAGTTGTTCTAAGATTTTCGAGATCGCTGAATCCAAATATATTTAAACTTCAAAATAGCGGATCCAATATAATGGATCAAAATTTGGAAAAATAATAGAATTTTTATAAAAATAGTTATCCAAAGATTTTCAAGAGCGCTGAATTTTAATTTTTTCTTATTTATTTTTAAATTAAATTTTTATGTTCCATATTCTTGTAATTAATTTCGAGATATCTCACATTAAGTTTCGGCCATGTATAATTTCGAAATTCTGATATCATATTCGAATGCAACGATCTTGAAAACCTTAGGATAATCAATTTTTATAAGAATCCAATTGTTTTTTTCAAATTTTGACCCATCATATTAAATCTGCCATTTTAAGTTCTGAAATTCTGATATCATATTCTAATATCATATTCAGCGATCTCAAAAAACTTAGGATAATTATTTTTATAAAAATCTAATTACTCTTTCAAATTTTAATCTGTCGACAACATCATTTTGAATTTTGAAATTCTAATATCATATTCAAATTCAGCGATCTCAAAAATCTTAATATTAAAATCATATCTTAATATAAAAGTCTAAAAAATTATGATGTAGTAAAAGGGCAAATGAGAATCAGCGCTGTTTACGGTGCGCAATTTACATTCTTTATTACAATTTAAAAATATATAACATACGTTTCGATTCTAGTTTGAGTCATCCCTTGAGTGTATACAAAAAATAAAGATACCGTGTTCATCCGACGTGCTCACTAACGTTAATTTCGCTAACTCGAATTATTATGATCGTATCGTCAGCCTTAAAGAGATAAGATAGTCTTATAAGAACAGTCTTATAAGGACAGTAAACTCTACTAAGAAATTATGTTTCATACAGTGATAAAAAAACAACACCCTTACGATTTATCAATTCTAGACAATCTGTGTTGCTTGATCCAATTTCGTTAATTGCTAGTAGTATATAGTTGAATCAATCATTGTGTCTGAGGATAACAACTCGTAATAGATGACACTCTTGAAATCTCACCATACGAAGATCATGATCTTCTTCGGATGCAATTCCACCTTCGAGATTGTTTGCGGTGCTGTGCTTTCATGATCTTTTACGCTATATTATCGTAGACGATCCATTTTTCACTTGTCGCTTATCACTGCTTCAAAAATTGGTTGTTTTCTTAGCATTGTTTTCCGCAGCAAATCGCAGGTGGATATGCGATAGATAGCCAGGTTAACTTCAGTTAATTCGTGCGGCATCCAAACATTGAATTAAGAAATGTATCCTAGATGGCGCAATTATTTTCTATGTTTGTATGGGATATACTCAGTGCTGTAACAATCTCCCGCACCGATTGGGATGGATTTTTATTAATGAGGATCTTGATATCAGTTGAATCAATCTCGGGCGATCAGAGTAGGGCGCACTATCGAAATCACCAGAACGAAATTTGGCAAACCACTTTTGGCAAAACGTTTCGTTAAAGCACCATCCCCATAAACACGACATATTTTTTTATGAGCCTCCGTAGCTCGTTTGGCTTTTTTGAAATAATACAACAAAATATGACTATAATGCACGTTATTTATTTCCATTTTCACAGCACAATACTGATGTTAGTTACATTAAAAATCACAAATAGGTTATATGAAACATAACTTTTCAAATACATTCGAATTGCGTGATAGCAGATCGAGAAAAAAAAAGAGTGAATCAGAATGAATCTGCATCAAAACAAAAATCGAATAAACTTATTTGTCAGCATAATAGATCTAGATTTCCCAAGTGATCTGGTGATTTTTGATAACTGAGCAGTGTACCATTATTTCAAAAATTATTCTACTTTTGCGTGATTTATTGGACAGATGTCTTATTTTCTAGTATTTTTTATATGTTTTAAAAATATGAAAATATGTTTTTAAGAGAAAAACACAAAATAAAACTATATAATATAGAAAACTTTATGTATGTCATATGTATTTCTCGCTTGATATAAGTCATAATTCAATATGACCGCAGTAAAAAAGTTGAGTCTTAATTCTATTAAAGGCATTCTAACAAGATAACTTGCGCAAGTAAATTTGCGTGAATCCGCATTTCATCTCGGAGTGCTCATACTACCAAAAATCAATAAAATATTAACGATTTGCTTACAAATTATTGACAAATTTAATCAAAATTTGACACTAGTATCAATGTTCTCATTAAACTTATGTTTTGTATACAGAATCTATTGACATGATATGACAGTATATTGTCTAAAACTGAACATAGCCTGCTAATATAATTCGTTGACAAAATAACGGTAGAAACCGAACATAATCTGCGCAATATAATGACAAATAGGCAGCAGAAATCGAACAGATTTTGTTGTTTTATATAATATAAATTATAACATTATTAGTAGTAAACTTGGAAAATAATGTCTCTATTACCTTTTTAATTATTTTAAAAGAATAACTTTTTATTAATAAGAAATTAATATACTCTTTACAGTACAAGTAAACTATGAAATTTTTTTTAAAGATGTATACTATATATGCATGCTTGGTTTATGTGTGTATAAATTATTTTTCAGATGTCATGCTCAGTAATGTTTTTACAAAGATACAATTATGTCTTATACACATAAAAGATATGTAAGTAACAATACAATATGTAAATATGTCATATGTAAATAATATCTAAATTTTGATTAAAATATATATATTTATATATTTTTTATATAACAATTTATATAACAATTTATATAACAATTTATATATTTATTATATAAAAAAAGTATATAAAAAAATCTAACAAATTTTATCTGCGAGAAACAAATACAAACCAACGGCAATCTTACAATTATATGGATTAAGGAAAAAGTCTTTTTATAAGCATAATTGAAACATATTTTTTTTAATTGTTTACAGACTTTTTATTAAACCAAACAAATGTACGTTTTGATCGATGACCTTCTGCCATTTTCGGTTAGAGCCATTATTCCATCGGTATAGAACTTCGATGATTTCTCGATAAAAAAATCGAAATAAATGATTTTCGCCTCTTTTGAAGTCAAGTTTACTCCATTAAAAGAGTTCTGCAAAGATCGAAACAAATGGTAATCGGACGGTGCAAAGTCAGAATATATTGTTGCGGCCGTGCGGTATTCCGTTCGGCGCTGCTAAGAAATAATCAATATCAATCGATAAGAGTTTGAATAGAGGATCGGCCCTTGGCAACGCGTCGTTCTCCGACTGTTTTATAGATTTGACGGCCAGATTTCGCGGTGGCCGGACGCGTTTCTGTATCTGCGTTGGTTTAATAAAGAGTGAGTCTTTCCTGAAACAGTGTTCTTCCTTTCCGAGAGCGCTCCGCCGAGTATCGCGATTACGGGAAATAACGCCGCGAACGCGACAATTTTGGGGGCTCGTCCGGGATCGAATTTTTCGATTCGTGTGTGTGTGTGTGTGTGAGAGATAATGGCGGAGCGACAAACAGAAGAGACGGGGACTGGACAGGAAGAGGCGAAAAGTCGGAGAGTGATTTCTGCGAGAAAAAGGGCCTGTACTCGTGCGGAAGGGCCGGAGGCGTCTCCGAACTTGGAGGAGATTCTTCGCTTAACGCTGGAGGAGCTTCGCTCTCTGAGGGAGGAGCGCGCTCGTCGAGAGACGGAAACATTTTCAATGCCCGGTCCACAGGAAGAGATTTCGCAACGTCCGATATCAGGCCAGTCATTTCCTTTTTCAAATTTTAATTCCGACTTGAAACTTAAGCCCGATATTTACGACGGTAGTGTTCCGTTGCGCGAATATCTTACGCAGTTTAATTTAATTGCGCGGGCGAATAATTTGGGAAACGCGGAGAAGGCTGTCGTATTAGCGTCATGTCTCCGAGGAAAAGCGCGTGCGATTTTGGAAGGAGGCACGGATTTTGAGAACTCTCAATTTGAAAATTTGGTCGCGCGTTTAGAGCTACGTTTTGGGGAAAATTTATCCTCGCAAAATTATTATTATCAATTCACGAATCGAAAACAGAAATTTGGAGAAGATTTAGCTGCATTAGGCTCGGATATCGAGCGTTTATCTCGATTAGCTTATCCTGAATGTTCTCCTGGAGTTCGTGACAAAATTGCTTGTTCTCAATTTGTAGTTGCATTGTCTGATGTGAATGTTAAACAGACATTGCAGCTAGAAGGGTTAACATCTTTGAGGGCCGCGGTAGAAAGAGCTTTGGCTATTAAAATTATTAGGGAAAATTGTTTAAAAGAGCGGAGAAATTTTAATTTTAAGGAGGTTAAAGATTGCTCGAATTATAAGAGCAATCCTGATTTAAACGGGTTCAAAGTAGAATCTCGTGGAATGAGGGGATTAAATTTTAAGAAAAAGAAGAATATTAAAATTCAAGAGAAAAAGGAATGTTGGCAGTGTGGAAAACAAGGGCACTTCCGTTCCGAGTGTCCATCACTTTCTGTTTCACAGCAGGGAAAATAGGTTTTGTCGAACTTACAGGGGCGGGCTCGACAAATAGAAGAAATGCCCCAGGTGTTTGTAGGCGTTTTGAGAGAGGGTGTGAAAAATCAGGAAATTTTGTTTTTCAAGGCTCTCTTAATGGGAAAGATTGTTTTTTTAAATTGGATACGGGCTCCGATGTGACCTTGGTGAGTAGTAAATTTATAGGGAGAAAAGGGAAGCGTTTTTCAGCAAAGGAAGAAAATTTGAGATATCCTACGGGGGAAAGAGTCCCGATCAGTTTTAAAATATTTGCTAAGATAAAGTTAGGGAGATTTAATTTAGAGTTACCGATTTTAGTTGCCGATATTGGAGAGGATTGTATTTTGGGCGCGGATTTCTTTTCACGAATAGGGATGCAAACTGTAGTAGAATCTTTTCTCCGTGGAGATCATAGGGAAGATTTTTGTCGTCGAATTAAGCAAGAGGACGAAGCTGTGCCCGCGGAGTTGGAAGAATTCTTTAATAATAATTCCCGAGAGTTGGAGGAAGATCAGAGAATAGTTTTCGCTTCATTGTTGCGAGAATTTCGTGACGTGTTTTCGGAGCAAGTTGTTGCAGGAAAGTGTGAAGTTCTTCAACATAAAATTGAATTAATGGATTCTTGTCCTATCAAACAGGCTCCTAGGAGAATTCCAATTCATATGCGTTCAGAAGTTGAAAAAATTATGGAAGACATGAAAGAACAAGGGGTAATTGAAGAATCTTCAAGCCCTTGGGTTTCTCCAGCAGTTTTGGTAAAGAAAAAAGATGGATCTCTTAGATTTTGCATTGATTTTCGGAAATTGAATGCGGTTACGAAAAAAGATTCTTATCCGCTACCAAGGGTTGACGATCTTCTTGATCAGTTATCGAGAAATGCCTGGTTTTCTACTCTGGATTTGAAGAGTGGTTATTGGCAACTAAAAATTCGTCCCGAAGACAGGGAAAAGACTGCTTTTTCTGTGGGGAATGGACTTTGGCAATTTGTTGCAATGCCTTTTGGTCTGTGTAATGCCCCGGCTACCTTTGAACGTCTTATGGAACGGGTGCTTCGGGGTTTACTTTCGAAAATTTGCCTGGTTTATTTAGATGATGTGATAGTATTTGGCAAAACTTTTGAGAAAATGAAAGAGAATTTAAGAGAGGTTCTTCTGAGATTTCGTGCTGCAAAACTTAATGTTAACCCAAAGAAATGTGATTTATTTAGGAGACAAGTAAAATATTTGGGTCATGTTGTTTCTTCTGCCGGGATCGCTACGGATCCTGAGAAAACTGAAGCGGTCACTGAGTGGCCAGTTCCTCAAAATAAGAAACAGGTCCGAAGTTTTCTGGGATTTTGCTCTTATTATCGGAAGTTTGTTAAAGGATTTTCTTCAATTGCGAAGCCTCTGTTTAAGTTGACTGAGAATTTGACTAAATTTGAATGGACTGAGCAATGTCAAGAAGCATTTTTGAGGTTAAAACAGGCATTAACGTCTGCACCTCTTCTTTCCTTTCCGAAAGGGGAAGGAAAGATGATTTTGGATACGGATGCTTCAGGTTTT
This sequence comes from Pogonomyrmex californicus, assembly GCA_024349325.1. Classification (NCBI taxonomy): domain Eukaryota; kingdom Metazoa; phylum Arthropoda; class Insecta; order Hymenoptera; family Formicidae; genus Pogonomyrmex; species Pogonomyrmex californicus. The sequence continues at coordinate 2,778,102 of JAECZD010000021.1, forward strand.
GGAATAGGGGCGGTACTTTCACAAGTTCAGGACGGCTATGAGAGGGTCATTGCTTATTATAGTCGGGTTTTGAACAAACCTGAGCGGAATTATTGCACAACAAGAAGAGAGTTATTAGCTTTGGTAGATTCGATGAAACATTTTCATCATTATTTGTACGGAAAGAGTTTCTCTATTCGTACTGATCATGCTTCTTTGAGATGGTTGATGTCCTTCAAAGACTTGGAGGGACAATTGGCTCGCTGGATGGAAAGGTTACAACAATACGATTTTGATGTTGCTCATCGAAAGGGGATTATACACGGTAATGCCGATGGTCTTTCGAGACGCCCTTGTGAAGAAGAAAAATGTAAATTCTGTTCTAAAGTGGAAGTTCAGAGAGGGCTCTTTGAGGATAAAGTAGTTGCTCGAATTGTTTTGCGTGAGGATTCTTCTGAGGATTGGCGAAGGGCTCAAATAGAGGATCAAGAACTAGCAATGTTTTTACTTGCCAAAGAAAATAATTTGCGACCTTCTTGGGAGGAAGTTTCTTCGAAAGGATTGTCAGCCAAGATTTATTGGCATCAATGGCATGCCTTGGAAGTCCAAAATGGGATTTTGCATAAGAGATGGGAGGCTCCTAATTTGAAAAATAGTTTTCTTCAGTTGATGGTCCCGCGAAGCAAAATGAAGCAGATTTTAGAAGAAGCTCATGATACTCCTTCTGGAGGGCATTTCGGAATCAATAAAACGCTGGAAAAGATCCGGAAGCGTTTTTATTGGGCAACCTGCAAGAAGGATGTTGAGAAATGGTGCAGAACCTGTAAGATTTGTATTGCAAAGAGGGGAGCTGCAGATAAGGGGAAATCTCCTTTGCAAATCTTTAATTCGGGAGCTCCTTTTGAGAGGATTCAAATGGATATTTTAGGCCCGTTACCTGTTTCTTCTTCAGGTAATAAGTATCTCCTAGTTGTTGTTGATTGTTTTACTAAATGGGTAGAGGCTTTTCCTTTAAAAAATATGAGAGCTACTACAGTAGCAGAAATTTTTGTTAATCAGGTTGTTTCTAGATATGGGGTCCCGTTGGAACTTCATACTGATCAGGGAAGGAATTTTGAATCACAACTCTTTCAAGAATTGATGAGAATTTTGGGAATTAGGAAAACGAGGACGACCGCTCTTCATCCTCAGTCTGATGGTCAAGTTGAAAGACAACATCAGACAATTTTACAGTATTCCTCAAAAGGCCCCTCCCAATCGTTCTGTAATTTGGGAGACCTACCCTTCTTACGATGAGGATTAAATAACCAAACCTTCTGTCCTTCCTCAAAAACGAGATGCCTAGCCTTTCGATCATAGCGGCATTTGATCTTCATAGACCTTGATTCTAATCTCTCTCTTACTCTCTGATGAATTTCATCCAGCTTCTGCCGCAAATTTCGAACGTACTCCTCCGCTGACTCGGAAAAACCATAACTGGGAGGAGTACCTCTTAGCAAATCCATCGGTAAAGTAAGATCTCTTCCGCAAAACAATTCTGAAGGAGTTACACCTGTAGCCTCATGTTTAGAGGTCCTATAGGCAAGAAGAAACATGGAAATCCAACGATCCCAATCCTTTTGATTCTCTTCAACAAACTTTGACAAATACTGTAAAATTGTCTGATGTTGTCTTTCAACTTGACCATCAGACTGAGGATGAAGAGCGGTCGTCCTCGTTTTCCTAATTCCCAAAATTCTCATCAATTCTTGAAAGAGTTGTGATTCAAAATTCCTTCCCTGATCAGTATGAAGTTCCAACGGGACCCCATATCTAGAAACAACCTGATTAACAAAAATTTCTGCTACTGTAGTAGCTCTCATATTTTTTAAAGGAAAAGCCTCTACCCATTTAGTAAAACAATCAACAACAACTAGGAGATACTTATTACCTGAAGAAGAAACAGGTAACGGGCCTAAAATATCCATTTGAATCCTCTCAAAAGGAGCTCCCGAATTAAAGATTTGCAAAGGAGATTTCCCCTTATCTGCAGCTCCCCTCTTTGCAATACAAATCTTACAGGTTCTGCACCATTCCTCAACATCCTTCTTGCAGGTTGCCCAATAAAAACGCTTCCGGATCTTTTCCAGCGTTTTATTGATTCCGAAATGCCCTCCAGAAGGAGTATCATGAGCTTCTTCTAAAATCTGCTTCATTTTGCTTCGCGGGACCATCAACTGAAGAAAACTATTTTTCAAATTAGGAGCCTCCCATCTCTTATGCAAAATCCCATTTTGGACTTCCAAGGCATGCCATTGATGCCAATAAATCTTGGCTGACAATCCTTTCGAAGAAACTTCCTCCCAAGAAGGTCGCAAATTATTTTCTTTGGCAAGTAAAAACATTGCTAGTTCTTGATCCTCTATTTGAGCCCTTCGCCAATCCTCAGAAGAATCCTCACGCAAAACAATTCGAGCAACTACTTTATCCTCAAAGAGCCCTCTCTGAACTTCCACTTTAGAACAGAATTTACATTTTTCTTCTTCACAAGGGCGTCTCGAAAGACCATCGGCATTACCGTGTATAATCCCCTTTCGATGAGCAACATCAAAATCGTATTGTTGTAACCTTTCCATCCAGCGAGCCAATTGTCCCTCCAAGTCTTTGAAGGACATCAACCATCTCAAAGAAGCATGATCAGTACGAATAGAGAAACTCTTTCCGTACAAATAATGATGAAAATGTTTCATCGAATCTACCAAAGCTAATAACTCTCTTTTGAGATAATTAAGAAAATTAGTGATGTAGTTTTCTGTATTTCTCGTTCAGGTGGTCGGAAAAGCAAGGTTGTGCATGCCGACAGGTTAGCTCCGTTTAGAGAAAGGGAAGAATTTTAAGTAGAGGTTTTCGGGGCCCGGTTTTCCAATTTCGACATTACTTTTATTTCTTGTTAATTGTTTTGAGTTACTGTGTTCTGTTTTATTTTTCTTTAAGCTTCCTTCCGTCGTGAGAAGCATTGTGGGGAAATCCTCGAGCCTGAGCATCAAGCAAGATCTTCAAGCTTGTGCTTCAAACTGAAAAGAAGTCTGCCTCGCCCCCGGTTTTCCGAGTCGTGGTTTTTCCGGGGGACGATGGGCGAATGCCGAGGCAGGGGCTTAGTGTGTCTTTTTGAAAGACGTAAGGGTCCACGACGATTACCCCCACTTTGCCCGAAAAATAGAAGAGAGAAGTGCGCAAAGCTCAAGACGAAGAGTCAAGAGTGAAACGCGCGAGAATTTCAAGAACAAGATTCTTCTGAAGAGACTGGGATTGAAAGTAGCGGCGCCCGGTAACCTGAGGCAGCAGCCCAGGGTAGGGCAGGAAGTCGCCAGGAGCCCAGAAGTCTTTTCCAAGAGGAAGTTCTTGAAAGAGGAAGAATTGTCGGGACGACAATTTTATGAAGAGGGGGGCAGTGTCGCGGCCGTGCGGTATTCCGTTCGGCGCTGCTAAGAAATAATCAATATCAATCGATAAGAGTTTGAATAGAGGATCGGCCCTTGGCAACGCGTCGTTCTCCGACTGTTTTATAGATTTGACGGCCAGATTTCGCGGTGGCCGGACGCGTTTCTGTACCGTTGGTTTAATAAAGAGTGAGTCTTTCCTGAAACAGTGTTCTTCCTTTCCGAGAGCGCTCCGCCGAGTATCGCGATTACGGGAAATAACGCCGCGAACGCGACAATATTATGGATGCAAAACTTTCCAGCCAAGCTCTCTTAATTTTTGTTAAGTCATCAAAGATGTGTGTGGCCTTAGCGTTGTCATGGAAGACAACATTTTTTCTATTAATCAATTTTAGCCGCTTTTCCTGAATGGTTTGCTTCAATCGCATTAATTGTTGATAGAGATCAAAATCAATCGTTTTGCTTAGAAGCAGCAGTTCATATGGACGACTCCTTTCTCCCAGCATCATCTTCTTTGGTGTCAATTTAGGCTTTGCGATTGCTTGTGATACCTTCTGTTCGACCATGATCTTTTTCGAACATTATTATCATATATTATCCACTTTTCATTGCCCGTTATCTATCTTTTCAGAAAAAATTCGATTTCGTTTCGTTTCAACAGCGATTCGCAAATGGAAATTCAATACATTAAATATTTTACCGTCAAATCATGTGGCACCCAAACAACGAGCTTCTTTGTGTATCCAGCTTTACACAAGTGCCTCAAAACGGTTTTATGATCAATGTTTAACTCCTTGGTTTTGTCACAGCTGCTGCATGATAATTATATTTTCTTTAATTTTTTTAAAGATTTCATCGATATTTTTCACAATAGGCCGACTAGATGTGCATCTTTGACATCGAAATTTCAAAGTCGACGAAATCAATTCGCTGCTGTTTGTCTAATTGGAGCATCCTCTTCATAAACACGACAAATTTTTTCTCTGATTTGCGCAGCGTTTTTCCCTTTTTTAATAAAAAAGTGAAATGTATCGGTAAAAAGTGAAATGTATGTATGTAATGTTCCTGATTTTCACTCATTTTCAAATTTGAGTATCATTCAAATCTATGATCAATCTATTTCAAAATAATAAAAAGAGAAGGCCGACAAACGAGCGAGAAATTAAATGTTGTAAAAACATATTGGAGTAACATGATACAATATTTATTACGATCTAAAAAATTTTTTATTATTTATATGAGACAATGAAAGTCAACATAAAAAATAAACTTTAATTTAAAATTGAACGTTTCGCCTTCACAGAGTCTTCTTCAGCAATATATTTAAAAAACCGATGAGGAAAACCACAGATAAAAAATTCTCGGAGAGTACTATCTTTCAAAGCATTACAACTTATGACTGGGTTACATATATGAAATAGCGCGTTTAGTTATAATGTAAATTGAATTTATACCGGGAATGACAAAGCAGTGCGATACATAATTACCACAAATCTTACACAATCGTCGTGTATTAAAAAAATATATGTAAGACGGAGAGAGAAATGTCCAATGTTGGTACGAAATAAGAAACCTTTAATACTGTCGCTCCTGTCACATTGATGCAGTCCAATCTCACGTTCTCTTAAAGGTGTAAAAATTGTGAGATTAACGGGAGTATTCATCGTAGGCGCGAATATCTTCGAGTCAATAAATAGGCTTCAATGGTTGTCAACAATTTTTTCTCTCGGCAAAGTCCTTATTAACGTCCTTATAAACGTATAAATCTATTAAGTATAACATGTAAACAAATTTTATCATTGTACAAATCTAGACGGTTGAATCGATAAAAATTAAATGCTGTCCGATTATGACTTATTTGCGAGTGGAACAGAAAAAAACGTGAAACGTGGTAAGCGAAGTATTGTGTGTAATAATAAATGATAGCCTAATCTTCGGAAATTCTTTTAGACAAATTTCAGCTATCAACAGAAAGTAACGACTCGACAAAGAACTCTGAGATGTCCAAACGAAAAAGCATACAGAATATATTATGAGAAGCTGATGGGGGGGAAGGAAGGGAGGTTAGAAAGAACATTTATGTTGTCGACAAATTCTTAAGAATGTCAAAGTACACATCGCCAAGTAGCTTAGTGTCTTTGTAAGAATTAATGCCATTCTCCTGCTCCTTTATAAATATCATTTCAGAGATCAGCCTCTTATGATAGTTAAATTCGCGGTCTAAAATCTATTTGTTATTCCAATGTTATTCCAATCAAATTCATGATTGAAAGAATAGATGTGTGACATGTTCTGAAATCACTATATGCTTGGACGGATCCGATTTAATATTAATCATAATGTTCTTTCATTCTGGTTTTCAAAAACTTTTTTGGCCGATATAAGAAGCGCAGCTTTACATTTTATTTTGCAAATCACATTATTAAGGCTCGGTTGTCTCTCTGTAGCCATATTGAATTATGAGCGAGAAATGACATATAAAAAGTTTCTTGCATCGTATAGCTTTGTTCTTGTATTTTTCCCTTGAAAATATATTTTCGTATTCTTAAAACTTGTAAAAAATACCAGAAAATAAGATATCTGTCCAATAAATCACGTAAAAGTGTAAAATTAATCTTGAAATAATGGTACACTGCTTAGCTATCAGAAATTATCAGATCATTAGATCTAGTTGTTTCTAATAGCTGAGCAGTGACTACCATTTCTCGCCTCTGACGTCACACAACCCATATCGCGCCAAGTCTTAAGCAAAATTTGATCTCTATCCTTGTGGATCCATATTAGTTTATTAAGCTTATTGATAATTCTAAAGCCTAAAGTAGTATATGGCTTGTTAACTGCCAAGGCTACCTTCTCAGAAATTCCTTTCACAAAAGAGATGACTAAAAAACTTTTTTTAACGTTATTATTCGAAGCTAAAACATTGTCGGTGTGATTGTGTCACAAAATTCTTATCCACCATTAAAAAAAATTTTCAACCTACGGTTAATATTATTGAAAATAAATTCAATGGGACATGCATTATCCATCTCATAATACTCGGATATAGAATTCTATATTTTTTTGAAAAAATTGAGAGTGTAGTAAAGCTCTGTCCAAAAGATTGAACACAAACCCTCTTTTGTGACTGATGGGATGGTTCGAAAAATACAAAAGAATTCTGCCCAAAAAAGTATTCTTGTGATATCAATCAATAAAGATCTCATTCTGTCTTTGACTATTAATGAGAGATCTAAAAAACTTAAGTTGCGGTTCTTCTTCCTCTCAACAGTGAAGAATTGGGTGTGGTAATTATTAAATACTTCTAAAAGAGATGTCATTGTCTGATACCGACAACAAAATGTCGTCCACATAGTAATAAAACGAAGAAACCGGAATTGTCCGCAAACATGTTGTCTCTAAATCCTGCATTATGATATCAACAATGACAGGCGATAATGGTGAACCCATGGGAGTGCCAAAAGTTTGTTTATAAATATTGTGTTATTCTAATGTGTTTTTACAACATTTAATTTCTCTCTCGTTTGTCGGCTTTCTCTTTTTATTGTTCATCTTACACGAGCTACTTATTTTATCAATTTACTATTTCAAAATGTTATATGAAATAGCACCTTTCCAATGATATATAACTTAATACGTTACACAATAGTGACACGTAAAAATCGACCAAATCCATCCGTCGACTATATGTAAAAAAGTTTTTTCTCCAACTCAAATTATATAAATTATATTTTAATTGTGTAATAATTGCGCAAAGTTTGCTCGATTTTTGTTGACTAACATTTTTGTGTGCTAACATTGTTGGCAACAACAAAATATGTTTTTTCCACTTGCGGCCTTTCGGCAAACATAATCTGATATTAACATCTATAAGTGCAATATAACATATTATAGAGCTATAGTTATTTTATTACAAGTTACAATAAATATTAACAAAAATGATTGTCGACGTTACAATAATGAAAAACAGTAAGACAATTGAGAATCATCGCTGTAAACAGTGCGCAATTACACTTTCAATTTAAACTTCGTTTATTGATAAAAGTTCTAAATGTTTCAACTCAAATTTGAGTCATCTTCAGTAGTGCAAAATAAAGATATAAATCTGTATCCAATCGATGAGTCCAACCACAAAAACTAATAATGTTATATCAATCAATCAAATGAATGAAAATAATTAACAATTTTTAATGTAAGACAGTACATCTGTCATCTTTCATGTAAAATAAAATAAAAGGATAATTATAAAATGATTGTCACTCACCAGACAGACACAGTTAAGTAATCACAACAAACTTACTTTTTATAAAAAGATAAAAAAAAGTTGCCAAGTGTATACGCAGTGTATATGTAAACAATTATATGAATGTTACTTTTTAATGGAAAAAAAGTTTTGCAAAATTACGTCATAAAAAAAATTACGTCAAAAATAAAATTACATCTTACTGATGTTCAAATAATATATAATACTCACTTCTAATAATATATATCATTTGTATAAAAGATTTGATATTAAAAAAGTGACGCCAAGTTATAGTTATCTATCTTATCTTCAATATACATACAACTGCTTTTAAAAAATAAAATGTGATACGTATCTTTATATTCCCATTAACCCATTAACGCCCAAAAGACACGATTTCGACATCTAAATTTAAATTGTCGATGATTGTAATGAATTCAAATAGCAAAAATTCGGGAATCACTATCTCCTATGTTTTGAAGGGTGCTCTTTCCAATGGTGATAGTTAAAAATCTCCCAAAAAAGTTTTACCATGGAAAAATCAAATTTTTTATTTAAAAAAATTTTTTTATCATTTTTTTCTATTTTTTTTTAAATTATTTAATTAAATATCAGAGTAAATATATAACGTCTACCTCCTCGCGGTGAGAATCGGGCAACATTTATATAATATAAATGGCTGAAGACGTTTCTGTCCAAAAATTGGATAAGGCATAGACTTTCAATTTTCAAAAAAATTAATATAGTAAAAATAAAAAAAATCGTGAGAAATTTTGAAAACGTTTGCGGACACTCTTTGAATAATTCTTGATTTTTTTATTTCGTAGAAAAATGTGATGAAAATTTATCTTAGTAAAATTTAAGAATTTCTTTTTCGAAAACTATAAACTTAAATAAAAATTTCCTAGGAACAAAAATGTCTTAGAATTAGTCAAAAAATACTTTTGAATTTTTTCAGAATTTTTTATGATGTTTTTGGAAATTTCGATTTCGTGATTTTTCGAAAAATCAAAAATTATCTCAAAAAATTCTGAAAAAAATTGAGAATATACTCTAACTAATTCTAAGATATTTTTGTTCTGAGAAAATTTTTACCAAAGATTATAGTTTTCGAGAAAAAAATTTGTAAAGTTTAAAAGAAAAATATTTCATTTCTGCCACCATTTTGTTTCACCAAAAACTTTAGACAATAAAATAGTTCCATTTATTTTAAGTTTAGACATCGAGGCCACGATCTAGATAAGTTTTAAGCATATAGAAAAATGTAAAAGGAACGAAAAATAATTTTGAAACAAAAAATTTAATTGAAAAATCACGATTTTTTTTTTATTTTTGATTTTTCCATAGTAAAACTTTTTTGGGGAGATTTTTAACTATCATCATTGGAAAGAGCACTCTTCAAAACATAGGAGACAGTGGTTCCCGAATTTTTGCTATTTGAATTCATTACATGTCGACAATTTAAACTTAAATGTCGAAATCGTATCTTTTGGGCGTTAATAGGTTAAAGCCTTTGTTGTACCGCTCCGGGCGCAACTAAGGAAAGTGACGGGAAAGGGGAAAAGGAACCACTGATTGCATACTAGTTTAACTGAATAAAAGAGTTTTTATTGAATATTTTCATTAATTATTTCGACCCGATTATAACTTAATCGTCGTGCACTATTATGTTACACTGTCTTAACGTCTACGCGTCGGAACTTGGGCGTCTGAGCGCCTGCTGATCATTCTTGCCTCTTTTTTTTTATCCGCTGTTACTCGGCCTCGACGCGTCTTCATGTCAAAACGTTGTTTGGTACGTCAGCGTTTCGACATGATGTTATCAGTCAGCGTCTTTGCCGAATTGCACATCAGTTTGTTGCAATCAGGAAGGGCGCGCATTGTTCTATTATTTAAACTTATTTTAATTTCTCATTTTATAAATTTCGGATTAGTCAAAATCCTTGGAATTCTGTTTGCGATATTCGCAACACCTTCTTATTTTAAAACTCAAATGACAGTAGTTCTAATTCTTTTTAAAAAATGATGATATGAAATTGCATCACCTGACTCAATTCAAATATATATCCAATCTAAATGATACATTTTTGAAATAATACCATGTATACAATTTATATAAAAGATCTAATATCAATAATTGGCGCCAAGTTATACAAATTATTATATTATACAATATATTATTATTGTTATATAAAGCATCAAATCTTTTATAGTATATAATTATTAGATCTTATTTTTTGAAACTTTAAAATATAATAATTTATATAACTTAGCGCCAATTATTAATATCAGATCTGTTATACAGTGTGTACATAGTATTATTTAAGAAATATATCACTTAGATTAGATACATATTATTTAAATTGAATCAAGTAATGCAATTTCATATAATTTTTTAAAAAGAATTAGAATTATTATCATTTGAGTTTTAAAATAAGAAGGTGAAGACGGAATTTGAGTCTTAAAATAAGAAGACTTTAATGGGAATATAAAGATACGTATCACACGGGTTTTATTTTATTTCTTTACATCAGAGAACACAGCTCCGATGATCTTGACCTTGATATATGTTATAGAAGTGAAAATATTGATCAACTTTTCCTTATAAATTAATCTCGTTTAGTTTTCGAGATATACTTACGTAAAGCTTAATTTTATTATTCTGTTTATATGACACCTTGTATATGATAGATAGTATACATACATATATATGTCATTTCAAGGCAGTATTTATTTATATGTTGGTGGTATCTTTCAATTTACTTATTATTTTATTAGTCGTGTATTAGTCGTGCGTCGTTTGCATCGTCAACATGCGTCTTCACGAATTTCTCAGCGTTATCGATGATAAAAATAAATTGCTAAATTATTTAATTGATTTGTGATACGAGCTAGGTTAGGTTAGATCTTTCAGTAGTGGAGTCTCCCCCCGTAGGAAGAGGCGGAACAAACTGTCTTCAAGCATACACTTCGACGCGAAATTCCACATGGATTTAAGTTTTCATAATGATGATATGACACATAATGATATTTAATCACCACTGTAATACGGGTTGGGTTAGATTAGGTTAGATCTTTTGATAGTGGAGCCCTCCCCCCCCCGTAGAAGGGACGAAACATACTGTCTCCAAGCATACACTTCGATGCAAAGCAAGGTTCATGGGTTTACAACTTTCTGCACGAAATTTAATTCAAATCTATATGTTGCTACACTGATAAAAATTAACATATTTTTCAAACTTTTTCTGTATATAACTTTTTATTAAACAATAATTACTGGTTAAAATCTTTTGATAGTTACTTAGGAGATTGTTATTTAGGATATGTCCTTAACATATATGTTCAAGTCAAGAGTATCGGATAATATATGTCCCCTAATGTAAAAATTTAACATTTAAATTAACATTTATATAAGTATATCTCAAAAACTATACATGAAAACTATACGAGACCGCCAATTAAGTTATAAAGAAAAGTCGATCAGTACCCTCATCTCTATACATGTATCAATGTCAAGGCCATCGGAGCTGTGTTCCCTAATATAAAGATTTATCTTTATTTTTTAAAAGCAGTATATTGAACTTTCGAAATAACTATAACTTGGCGCCACTTTTTTGATATCAAATCTTTCATACAAATAATACATATTATTAAAAGTGCGTATTATACGAGGATAGTCTGAAAAGTTTTGAGCCTAACATAGAAACAACTTTTTTTCGGTCAAATATAGTTTTATTTTTCAACATAATCTCCTTTTAAGTCAATACACTTTTCCCATCGATACTCTAACCTCTTTAACCCCTCCAAATAGTAGTTGGCGTCTTGCTCCGCAAAATAGGCGTTTACGTATGCGATGACCTCCTCGTTCGATGAAAATCTCTGTCCTCCAAGCGAAACTTTAAGCTTAGGAAACAGGAAAAAGTCGCTGGGGGCCAGATCTGGTGAATATGGTGGGTGGTCAACCAATTCGAAGTGCAGTTCGTGAATTTTGGCCATGGCGAAGTGTGAGCAGATGCGTTGTCTTGATGGAACAGCACTTTTTCCTTCTTCAAATACGGCCGTTTTTTTGCAATTTCTGCCTTCAGCTTATCAAGTAATGATGCGTAATACGCTCCCGTTAGTTTTACCTTTTTCAAGATAGTCGATACACACAATTCCGTGATTATCCCAAAAAACAGTCGCCATTACCTTCCCAGCTGATGGAACCGTCTTCACCTTTTTCGGAGTAGGTTCACCCTTTGCACTGTTTTGACTGTTCTTTTGTCTCTGGAATGTAATGGTGGATCCAAGTTTCATTTACAGTTATGAATCGACGCAAAAAATCTGACTCGTTTCGCTTGAACCGCTCCAATAGGGCCTTGGAAATGTTCATTCGAATTCGTTTTTGGTCCAAAGTGAGCAAGCGCGGCACCCAACGCGCGAATAGCTTGCGCATATCCAATTCTTCAGTCAATATATGACAAACGCGTTCTTTCGATATGGCCATAGCCTCTGCTATCTCTCTAACCTTGATTCGACGATCGTCTAGCACCATTTGGTGATTTTCTATGTTATCAGCGGTGGTCGCAGTTTTTGGCCGTCCCGAACGCCCATCATCAGCCAAACTGGTACGACCACATTTAAATTCAGCTGCCTATCTTTTTACGGTGGCAAATAATGGGGCAGAGTCCCTGTAAACAGCGTCCAACTCGATTTTAATTTGCGCAGGCGTATTGCTGCCTTTCAAATGTAAGAATTTAATCACGGCACGATATTCAATTTTTTCCATTTTTACAAAAACACTGACATCGACTGACACAAACGACTGTCAAACAACAACTGAGCGTCCAAAATAGCTGAAATCACAGCTGAATTCACAAAAGTCTTTCAAAGCATATACTATTGTAGTACTAGAATAGTTTTGATGAGTAACGTCATCTTCATGTTAAGGCTCAAAACTTTTCAGACTACCCTCGTATATTATTTGAACATCAGTAAGATGATATAATTTTATTTTTAACGTAATTTTTTTTTATAACGTAATTTTGTAAAATTTTTTTTCCATTAGAAAGTAATACTTTCATATAACTTTTCACATACACACTGCACATACCCTTGGCAACTTTTTTTTTATAAAAAGTAAGTTTGTTGTGATATAATTCATTTTGTTATAGTTTATTACAGAATGCTCCTTAGAGTAGGGGTCAGCAAGTGGGTACTGTTCGCGGACGCCCAATGCCCACGGGCAACAGTCGAGCGCGCTGGAGCTAGCATTAGGCGGCTAGGCGCAATAAAGTGAGGAGAAGGGATAACAGGAACATCTGTTCGTTGAACGTGCTGTTCAAGGAGTAAAAAAATATTGTATTACACAAATTCAGACCCAGAATTAGCATAAATTAATAACTATCTATATTTTAAATAAACAATTCTTACAATAATATTAAATAAACAACTCTTATAACATTTAATTAATATTTGATTCATAGTTTTCCGGTATAATATACGATATATCAGGTGTTATCGTTTTGGCACAACTTAAACGAATTATTGCATTCAAATGTGAATCTGTTAACTGTTCGCGTAATCGCGATTTATTTAATTTCATAATAAAAAATAATTGTTCATATGAATATGTAGAACCAAATATATTCATTATACTCATTATACTATACTCATTACACTTATTATTATTACTTTGATTATCCATCACAAACGTTAAATTACAAGATCGCAAATGTGTCTAACTATGTTCTAGACAAGAGCAAAATTTGATTATACCGTTGCTTAGTTACTGTTTTTCTTTTATTTTGAGCATTTAACACATTGATATTTAACAGATGTTTATTTTGAAACTGTTGAAAATTTTCTTCGCGGAAAGACAACTATTCTTCTGGATTTAAAAATATATGGATTTAAAGCGCTAATTTTTGTTAAATGATATATGTATTCATAATTTTATGATTGTATTATAAGTTTATATTTTAATACATTGTTATTGTTTATATTATTGTTTTATTTCTTTGTTATATTTAAATTTTCGTTAAACATATTTAAATGTAATAAGTATAAATTATATTATACAATTTTTAATGAATTATATGCTAAAGCACAAATTTTGACAACTTACAATATTTAAAAATAGAAAAATTTTAATTAAAATAAGCATTTTAATTAAAATTTTCTTATAATAAATGCTTATTATTAGGACAATCAAAACATGCTAGGGCACATTTCTTTATTTGACTAATAAAAAAATTAACTAAATATAAGTTGAATTTATAAAAACTTATGCATTTTGAGTCCTATATATTACAACATATTTTTGCATATTTCATTTTTAAACAGTTTAACTAAACTGTTATAAAAAAATTTTATGATACAAAGATTCGAGTACAAGTAATTTAAGACTGCACTATCGTTCATATAAATATATATGTGTGCAATGCTATTTTTGTAAGTGTAAAATGCGAAACTTTATTCCAAGGTATAAAAAATATTAGACATGCTCCTGAGATGTGCACAACAGGCGGGCACTCGCGGGCGCCCGTGCCCAATTTCAGCGTTTTGCCGACCTCTGTGCTACACGACGATCCGGCAGCCCGATTTGATGGTAGAGGGGGAGCTCGCGGGACGGGGCGCAAGAGAAGGAATCAAAATAATGCGACAAGAATTAATTAGAGCAACACTAAAAATGTCTTTAATTTCGGCTCGAATCTCTACATGCTCTTATCTCGATCGCCTTTTCGTGATATAATACATGTCTCGAATCGCGCAACGATAAAAAGTACAGAAATCCTTACGTTAACTGAGTAAGGCAGCAATGCGATACAATACTCGAAAATACACACGGCAATGACGTGTCCGAACTACACTTCCGCCGGGTGGTTCGAGCTCACTCTAGACGTCGATTTAATTCGCAACACATGATCTGATACATCCCGCGAACGACACAGCTATCTCACTCTACAACAGTACATTTTAGGCGCGACAAACATACAAACGAGAGTCGTATAAAAAAACTACAATTATCTCGACTTTCCGTGAGTGAGGGCGAGAGAAAATTACCGCAACGACTCGATAAGAATCACGAGGGAAGCACGTGGTCAACTCACCGGATGGACAATGGCGACGCATATTTTCGAAAGTTTCTTCGAACCAGCTCCGCGCAATCTCAGATTCGCGGGCGAAATCGACGACTTTACAATTGGAACGTTCGCCTCACCAGACGACAACTCCTTTCCCTCAGTCTACTGCTTTTCCTAGTGGCTTGCGATATCGGGCTCCTGCGTCCACTTACAAAAGCTCTGCATGGAAGTGATTCGTCCTCGCGAACTCCCGCGACACCGTGGTGGTCGTCATCCCTTCTCTGCGTATCGATCAGCGCCGCGGCGCGATCAGCCGCTAGATTCTTTATTTTTTGGTGCGGATCCTAGATGGCCCGCGTTCTGCTGATTCCGCGAGAGATTCGAAGGTGGCGATCCTTCTCGGCCGAGCCTGCGACTTCCGAGGATCCTTCATCGATCCTTCCGGTGAGAAGTGGCTGTCTCTCCCGGCTCAGTACTCGTTCTCGTGCTCTTCGGCTCGCCTTCATTTGTGTGGGGTCTCCTCGCTATTTCGCGAAGAGTGGCGCCTCCCCTTTTAGTCGCTCTTGGATCCCCGCGTTGGGGTTCAGTCCTCTCGACTCCTGAAAATGTCTACAATACGGGAACCAGTATGCAGAGAGGGAGTAATTCGGCAACTACTTAGGGCAATACGACCTGATAATTCCTTGCACCCGGTGGCGGCATCCTCCGCGTATCCAGTCGTCGTTGTCGTGGCGGGCGGTGATACACAAATCTAACGGCAGCCGTCAATTTCGCCGCTTTAATCCAGTATTGCGGAAGCTAAACTCGAAACGACAGTAAAGAAGAAAAAGGAAATTCGCGCAATTGCGCACGCAGTTCGCGTTGCCCGTAGCTCGCCTGCGCTCTCGCCCTTCTAACGAGTGAACGCAGGAACCAGAAATGCTCCGAATTGACCCAGTTAAATCTTGTGACCGGCGGCCTCAGGGTGCCACGTCACAATATATTTATATTTATATTTATATATATTTATACATGTTTATATGCATATGTCCTTATACGAAAAATTGTTTACCGAATATAATTAAATATAATGAATTAAATTAAAACTGACTACAGTAAAAAACACATATTTTATATTATAATAGTATGTATATTATGAAAATTACTTTATTGTTGGAAACAGCTGATTTTAAATCATGCAAAAGTTGAATTCGCTCCGAACCTTCTATCTTGTCATAAGTGGCTCCATGTTTTGTGTTATAATATCTTTCAACATTATATTTCTTTGAATTTATAATGATTCCACAGATCAAACATTGCGCTTGATTATTATGCTTGATTATGAATCACTTCTCTTCCCATGAAGAACTGTCCGAACTTGAACTTAACGTTCTTTTCCTACTTTGATTATCTATTAGAAACATTAAATTATAAGATCGCAAATGTGTCTGACTGTTCTAGACAAGAGACAATTTAATTATACTCTTGCTTAGTTATTGTTTTTCTTTTATTTTGAGCATTTAGCAGATTAATGTTTAGCAGATGTTTATTTTGAAATTGTTGGAAGTTTTCTTCGCAGAAAAAGGACTATTCTTTTGGATTTAAAAATATAATTTTAAAGCACTAAGTTCTGTTAAACGTAATATATGTATTTATAATTTTATGATTGTATTGTAAGTTTATATTTTAATACATTGTTATTGTTTATATTATTGTTTTATTTCTTTGTTATATTTAAATTTTCGTTAAACATATTTAAATGTATTAATTACACAATTTTTAATTTAGCACAAATTTTGACAGCTTATAATATTTAAAAATAGGGATAAGCATTTTAATTAAAATTTTCCTATAATGCTTATTATTATTATTATTAGGACAATCAAAACATGCTAGGACATATTTCTTTATTTGACTAATAAAAAAATTAACTAGATATAAGTTAAATTCATAAGAACTTATGCATTTTAAGTCCTATATCGTAAAGTTAATTAATTATTAACTGAATGACAAAGAATAAAGTTCAAAAGAATGGGAAGCCAAGTTGAAATGTTAATATTAACATTATCACTTTATATAATTGTGTAATGAATTGATAAATTTTATAATTTTTATGAAAAAGATATTTATTTATTGTAATGTTTCTTCCTGTTGCAGGTTTGAATGAAAATTACATAAAAAATATCAATGTTCAAAAGAGATATCAAATAATACTAAAAGGATCTAATATGTGTGTAAGAAAACGATGTTTAAGAGACATAAACGATACTCTAAAAAGGACCTGATATGTATGGGTGAATGAAATATTTTAAATTAATGGCGACATTAAAATATGGTTTTAGATGAGTATAAAAATTTAAATGTTACTATTTTATTATATGAACATTTCAATTTGATGTGATGTAGATTCATATTCCTATATAATGTAAAATAATGTATATATTATATATATATATATATATATATATATATATAAAACATATATAACATATATATAAAATAACTAGCTTTGTCTATTAATATTAACATTACCATTTTATATAAATATTTCAACTTGGCTTTCGAATCTTTGTAACTGTTTCTGTAGTTGTATAGTTAATTGTAATAAAACTATATAAAATTAAAAAATAAAATCTAAATACTATAGTATCTTTGTACTCTTTGTATTCATTTTGTTGAAGTCTTCCTATTTTAACTCAAGTGGTACTAGCTTTAATTAAAAAGACAAAAAAATTTGTTTCCACATTGCTAACTCAATTCAAATGATATCATTTGTATAAAAGATTTGATATCAATAAGTGTCAAGGTATATAATCGTACTATCCTACTATAAAAATTGCGTTAATCTATTAAACCTACGTGATATATAACACAACAAAATGCGTGATATTATTTTAAAAATGACCTTTTTAAAAAAAGATAAAAAAAGGGTGTCAAGTATAGGGATGTGCTTAAAAAAAAAGAAGAAACTATTGTACCAAGTTAAAAAATGGAGTCTAACCGACAATATATTATCTTTTACTTTAAGGAAATACAACCTAAGTGGTACATATCTCTGTATTTTCATTGAAGAATTTCTTTACTCTAACCAATGTGGTAGTAGTTTTAATTCTTTAAAAAAAATTATGTTACGAAATTGCCATACCTAACTCAATTCTAATTGTGATTAAATTAAAAAATATAATCTAAGTATTAGTATCTTTGTATTTTCATTGAAGTCTTTCTATTCTAATCCAAGTGATACTAGCTTTAATTAAAAAACAAAAAAATTTGTTTTTACATTGTCAATTTAACTCAAATGATATCATTTGTAAAAAATTTGATATCAATAACTGGCGTCAAGTTATAATCCTATAAAAATTGCATTATTCTACTAAAGTGATATGTACTCAAGTAATATGTAAAGTTAAAAAATAGAATCTAATTGACAATATTTCTTATTTTCTTTTTACTCCAACCCATGTGGTAGTAGTTTTAATTCTTTAAAAAAAAGTTATGTTACGAAATTGCCATATCTAATGCAATTTTAATTGTGATCAAGCTAAAAAATAAAATCTAAATGCTAGTATCTTTGTGATCTTTGTATTCATTGAAGAGCCTACCTATTTTAACTCAAATGGTAGTAGTTTTAATTAAAAAACAAAAAAATTTGTTTCCATATTGCCAACTCAATTCAAATAATATTATTTGTATAAAAGATTTGATATTAATGGCGCCAAGTTATAATCCAATTTTTTATTCTCAGCCAAATGATACTAGCCTTAATTCTTCAAAAAAAGAAAATTTCGTTTCCACATTGCCAACTCAAATGATTGTGTGAAAATTTGTATAAAAGATTTGATATCAATAATTGACGCCAAGTCCTACATTTATAGTCCTACAAACATGGAGCTACAAGTCCACTTTAGTCAAATTATATTTCAATCATATAAAAGATTTGATAAACCACTGTTTAAAAAAAATAAAACTCAAGTAGTAGTATCTTTAATTTAAAAATAATAAAAACCAAATTATATATCTTTCTATCCATTTAAGACTTCTTTTTCTAACCCAAGTAGTAATTATTTAGCTTTAAAATATTATTATATCACAAAATTGCTTTACTCAACCTACGTTTTTATCACAAAGAATACAAATACAAAATGAATACAAAGAGTAGAAAGATACTAGTACTTAGATTTTATTTTTTAATTTTATATAGTTTTATCACAATTAACTATACAACTACAGAAACAGTTACAAAGAATTGAAAGCCAAGTTGAAACATTTATATAAAATGGTAATGTTAATATTAATAGACAAAGCTAATTATTTTTACATTATATACATATGTATAGGAATATGAATCTAGATCACATCAAATTGAAATGTTCATATAATAAAATAGTAACATTTATATTTTTATACTCATCTAAAACCATATTTTAATGTCGTCCTTAATTTAAAAGATTTCATTCAACCATACATATCAGGCCCTTTTTAGAGTATCGTTTATGTCTCTTTTAAACATCTTTTTCTTGTATACACATACTAGATCCTTTTAAGATATTATTTGACATCTCTTTTGAACATTGATAATTTTTATGTAACTTTTATTTAAAGCTGCAAGAAAAAGAAACATTAAAATAAATAAATATCTTTTTTTTATAAACAAAATAAAAGAATTACAAAATTTATCAATTAATTACACAACTACAGAAACAATTACAAAGAATCAAAAGCTAAATTGAATAATGTTAATATTAATTAAAACTTATATATTGAAATTTATATAAAATGATAATGTTAATATTAACATTTCAACTTGGCTTCCTATTCTTCTGAACTTATTTCTTTGTCATTCAATTAACAATTAATTAATTTTAACATTTTTTTCCAATCACAGTTAGATAAAACTAGTTATTTTATATTATATAAATATGTATATAAATATGATCCAGAAACATCAAATTAAAATGTTCATATAATAAAATGGTAACATTTATATATATTTTTATACTTATCTAAAGCCATATTTTAATGCCCTTAATTTAGAAGATTTTATTCATCCATACATATCATGTTCTTTTAGAGTATTGTTTATGTCTCCTTTAAACATTATTTTCTTGTATACACATATTAGATCCTTTTAGAGTATCATTTAACATCTCTTTTGAACATTGATAATTGTTATGTAACTTTTATTTAAACCTGCATGAGGAAAAAAACGTTACAATGGATAAATATTTTGTAAATTGTGTAATTATTTTATTTTTTTTTTCATAAAAAGAAATAAAATAATTACACAACTTACAAAAACAGTCAGAAAGAATCGAAATCCAAATTGAAACATTTATGTAAAATGGTTTTTCTGAATTTTATTCTTTGTCGTTCAATTAATAATTAAATAATTTTAGCATTTTTTCCCAACCACACTTAGATAAAATTAATTATTTTATATTATATAGATATGTATATGAATAAATATGTCTAGATAATTAAGATCAACTTGAAATGTTCATATAATAAAATGGTAACATTTATATATATTTTTATACTTATCTAAAGCCATATTTTAATTTCACCGTTAATTTAGAAAATTCCATTCACCTATATACATCAGGTCCTTTTAGGATATCATTTATTAAACATTAATAACAATAATGAAACTTTTATATATTTTAACCTGCAAGAAGAAACATTGAAATAAATAAATAAATATCTTTTTTTTCATAAAAAGAAATAAAAGAATTATAAAATTTTTTCAACTTGGATTCCTATTCTTCTAAACATTAATCTTTGCCATTCAATTAATGTTTATAAATTTTTATAAAAATCGTGATTAAAAAAGTTAAAAAAGAATCTGAATTGAAATGTTCATGTAAAAATAAAATAATAAAATGAAAAATAGAACTTACCTGCAAAATATAGTAGACACAAACATGAGTTACACCGAAACAAATTATCAACAAACTGTCAAACTCGCCGCGAACATCAATATCGTTAGCCACCACTCGGATGTGCAGAAAAAGAGTAAGCATACTATACGATAGTAGTAAGCAATTTATTAATATTGCTAATGTTTCCTTTTCAATGCATGCGTATTTATTACACACGCGTATTTATTATTATATTGATACCCGAGAGATCTAACCAAAAACACTACTGTGTTTATATCAATCAATCAATCAATCTTATCGATTCAGCGGATAAATCAGGCCGATAAGTTACTTTATCAGTCTGATAATCCGCTGAGTCGATAAGATTAATAATGACATCTCGTGACAGACGTTGCAGTCGTACAAAGGCGACGATAATAATGACGTTTCTTAAAGTAAAAATTTCTAAATCGGACTTTGCGTAGCAATATCTCTGCTTGTAGGGCACGTAGCAGAAAAATAAAAATATTTTTATTATGCAAGTCGGACTCAAGCTATTGATCAAGTCTACTTAGAACTTGATCAGTTTAGCCATTATTGAGATTCGATAATTTCGGATGCTCGCATCTCGCCGACTCGCGTAAACACGGTAGTTCTCGGTTGACTTGACACCCAAGACACTATCGTGTCTCCTGACTACAATATATTTTTGCATATTTCATCTTTAAACGGTTTAGCTAAATTGTTACAAAAAAATTTTACGATGTTACAAAGATTCAAGTACTAGTAGTTTAAGACTACACTATCGTTCATATATACACGTAATGCTATTTTTGTAAGAGTAAAATGCGGAACTTTATCCCAAGGTACTAAAAATATTAAATATGCTCCTGAGATGTGCACAATAGGCGGGCGCGCTCACGGGCGCCCGTGCCCAATTTCAGCGTTTTGCCGACCCCTGCCTTAGAGTAATGACAAAATTCGTTAATCTAATTGGTCAATCAAACGTTTTGAATTATAGTGAGTGCCATTCTACAACAAGTCACAGGTAATAAAATAAATCATAAATTAGAAACTAATAGCATTTTCGATTAAAGTGAAACCCAAACTCAAGCTAGATACATTTTCTGCACCTAAAAGAAGATAGACATATATCCCATTCTATATCTATTTTTTTTTAGATGCAAAAAGTGCCTTCAATCTGAGTTGAATTCTACTTCGCTCAAAAACATTATAAAAATTCAAACTTCTGCTTGATTAATTTTTAGCTTCTGATTTATGATCTATTATTTATAGCTTATTATGGAATGACACTGAAACTTTGACTATATCTAAAATAATGCAATAATGACTACAAATAACAATGACAATAAAAGTTTGCTTTTAAATCTTCGCTGAATCTAATAGGCTTTCAATAAGTTATTAATAATAAATCATAGGTCAAAAACTAAGAATTGACCAATCATAGTCGAGTATTCCTTATATTCAATCTATAATTGGTCAATTCTTAGCTTCTAACTTATAATCTATTACTAATAGCTATTGTAGAAAGCCTTTAAATGTAGAAATCAATCATAATGAAGACTCACTGAGCGTTTACTGATTTGCTCGAACTGTTGAACGCACTCAATAAAAATCATAAGAATGGTAGCACTGCACAACAAAATATAATAAAAGTGCACAACTTTTCAAATTGTGTAATAAAATAATAATTGTATAATAAAAAAAGTACAAGTGTATTAATTTTTCTTACAATTAGAGAATATCATATAAATAAATGTCTTAATATATGTTAATAATGTAAAGGAATATCTGTAACGCTCTGTTACTACGCGCGCTATGCCCACACCGTCCAGGGCCGCCCGAACATGACCGAACGTCAAGAAGACCGATCACTGATCCGGCCAACTAAGGCGCATGCGTACATGGATAACCGGCGATATTGTAACTTTCAAGCTCCATAACTCGGAAAGTACTCAATGAAACGTAACGTTATTATACTGTTTTGGAAAGCTGTCGAGATAAGCTACAAGAATATGTAATAAAAAATAGAAGTTTCCATTTAAAAAAACATTAATGACTTTGATCTGATTTTGACAAGATCACTCAATGTTAAATCCACATTTCCACCATGTGTCCCCTTTCAAGTCATGCAACTTTCATTCAAAAAATTTTTCAATAAAATCATCGATTCGCGAGATAATCGACTATAGTATATCATTTAAAATGAAACACCCTGTGTGTGTGTGTGTGTGTGTGTGTGTGTGTGTGTGTGTGTGTGTGTATTTGTTAACAAGTGAGCTCTCTCGCTCACTCACTCTCGATACGCATAAAATAAGCCTGTTCTTTTTGGCTGAACTGATTGTACTAGTTCACAGTTTATCCTTCTTCCTTTATACTAAAAGTAGAAACTCTGAACTAGTGCAGCCAGTTCAGCTAAAAAGACCCATCGCTCCGAAGGCGTGACCATTAGCACCACTGTCTGGCGAAAAATGTAACTCCACACAGAGGACGACGATGACAACGACAACGTTTCTTAAAAGTAAACGTCCAAATTTGAACTTTGCATCATAATATCTTTGTTCATAGGCCACGTAGAGAAAAAATAAAAATATTTTTATTATATAATGCAAATCCAAGCTATCGATTGCGCCTATTCAGAAGTTGATTCGATTCAGTTAAGATCCGATTAATTTTTAGCAACTCGCCGATCTCGCGCTCGTGAAGCGGTAGCGCGTATACTTGGCGACGAGCCACGACCATGTCTCTTGAAACGGAAAAAACACGCAAGGACCCGGCATAATTCACGCTAAGGTAATCGCAAAGAGCGCCACACACCTTGAGCTCGAGGTAGCAACTGAGCACAATGATAGTTCACAAGACCAACAACGCACAATCAAAACAAAAACAAAACTATAACTTGCTCAAGACGGAAACATATGCGTGATGTAAAAATTTAGTATCAGACTGGGAATTTAGGCTTACTTTGTCTTTTAATTAAAAGCATCTCTGAGATCAATAGTTTTTGTAAATTCCACTTACAATTCAATACCTTAATGTAATTCCAAGCAAATTCATGGTAACATATATTTTATGTTCGGTAATCGTCGAATGCGTTTTTGTATTTCTACGTATGTGATTTTGATGTTCCTGCAGTCTTGTTTTTAATTGTCTCATAGTTTGTCCGAGCACGCATCATAGCACGCATCACAATTATTACAGCAAATCTTGTACACTACATTCCTTTCCTTGGAATATGCTGATAGAGCGTCCTTATAAACTCTATCAAACCTTTCAATTTATTCATACTAAAAAAACGCGGGTTTAAATGTCAAAATCATCAGGAATTTTTTTGAGTTTAGTAGAAATTTCCGAAATAAAGAATAATGTAAACCATTTTTTTTTGCAAAACCATAGTATTTGACGTGTCATTTCGTTTAAAAAGAAATTTTAATCTTGAATAAGTATTATCATAAATAAAGTTGAGAGGATAATAATTCATTAACAAAGGTGATTACTAGATTAGAATTTTTTTTCATATTTAATATGAGATAATAAGAACGCTCTATCAATAATCCAGCAATAATATCTCTTTTTTGGGCGAGAGATATTGAGAATAAAAGTTGAGATACCTTCCTGAGAATGTGAATTTATAAAATCAATCAATTTCTATGATGTCATTAATAATTTTTAAAGTCAAATCAAGAAAATTCAACTCTTTCTCCCTGATTTCAACCATAAATTACAGTCTAGAGTAATAAAAGTTAAATCTTCCGAGAACCTCATCAGTCAAATTAGAAGGAATGGCACTGCAATATCGTCAACGTATCTGTGAAAAAATGATAAAGACACTCCAATACTTCCAAGTGCGCTCTCCCCCAAATCTCTAATATTAAATTTGCTATAATCAATGACAATGGGAAATCCATGGGTTCCAAACGTTTGCTTATAAATTACATTCTCAAAAGCAAAAAAATTTAACTTTAGGACAAACGAAAATGCATTTAAGAGTTCATCCTTAGAGATGTCACTTTATCGAGATATCTCTTCAACGCTTAATAATACTGTCAATTGATAGATCAATAGAAATGGATGAATAAGGATACTACATCAAAAAAGAGAAAGGTATATAATCATTAGCTACATATGTGCCAGATAATTTTTTAACAAAACTGTTTTCCACATAACTTAAAGGTTTTCGGATAGTCCGTTACATAACTTGATATCCTTTTTGAACAAACTCTTTTCAAGATATTTTTTGAAAGGAGTTTGTTCAAAAAGGATGCCAAGTTATGTAACGGACTATCAATCGATGAAACAATTATTCGAAAGGAATAACCCTCTTTGTGTATTTTAGGGAGCCTATAAGCTTTAGAGAAAGTCCCATCGCTACAAAAAAAGCTGTTTATAAAATGTTTCCAATATACAATTTAGAATTCTTCCAATTTTTGAGAATGTCTCGTTATTTGTTAGCGATAGTCTTAGTAAGGATCTTTCGTAATCACACTATAGGCCTCAATAGCTTACAATGTTATTTCATTTTAATTAGATAACTATATTTATCTAATGCGACAATGATGTTACCTTTATCTGTTCTGATAAAGATGTTAAGATGGATACGTATAAATTGTTATGTAGATTTCAGTAACTGGAATAATCTGACATTAATATTATTTTTTTCAGAAGAGAATGTTGAAAGATTATTGATAATAGATATTAGCCTGTTCCTCAAGTCCAAATGTGCCTCGATAGGAAATCTCTTAATATTGTTTTCAATATTCTTTATAAATTCAATAATAATTTTCTCTAAATTATTATATATAAAGATAAAGAAAAATTTTCACCAAGTTGAAACAAACACTGGACCTCTTGAAGAATGTAGACAGTGGACAGATTAGAAATCATTTGTCTCTTGTAGAATGAAGAGAGGATGGGAGAATATCTTTTAGGAAGGAGATAAAGTTAAGCGAGACAACGTAGTTCGTGTTTCCAGGGAATGAGTGTGTTATCGGTAACAAAGAAAAGGAGACAGGAATGTGTAAAGAAGTAGAGAAAGGAGAAGCAAGAGCGGAAGAGTAGAAATATTAAATTGGTCTGATCTTTTTGACATTTCAGTTATCGCCATGAGCTCAAGGTGTGCGGACGCTTTTTGTGATATGTTATTGTAGCGTGAATTATGTTGTGCTTTTGAATATTTTTTTCCGCTTTTACTATAAACCGTATCCATTTGATGAGTAACAATCATTTCGTGACTACTCTTTTGTTTTGTTTAACATGAAAAATGACAAATACATGTACTATCTCACATTAAAAATTATTAATCAATATTTTCATTCAATTGATTGATATGATTGATATAATATTATTAATTCTTATGGTTGGGCTGGATACAGAATTATATTTTTATTTTATTATATCACTGATGACTCAAATTTGAATCAAAATGTTTGGAACTTTCATCAATAAACAAAGTTTAAATCGAAAGTGTAATTGCGCACTGTTTACAGCGCTGATTCTCAATTGTCTTACTGTTTCCCATTTTCGATTTTTCTTTTTTTTGCATTTTTTAATGTTTAGGATCTTAAAAATATATTCCTAAAATATTATGTTGAAATTCGCAATAGAGCTATAGTAATTGTAATAAAAAGACGCATCAAACCGCACGGAGATGCTCGGCGCTCCAACCTGTCTACTTATCAGAACGATTAATTTTATGATATTCCCAATAAGATTACAAAAAATCTGCAGGGCGGAATCCTTAATATGCCTTTTGTTATTGAATATACTATTGTGATCAAAAAATACTAGAAATAAAAGACCCAATAAAAGACAAACTATGAATTTATTTATTTATTTATAAAATTTACCATTCACCAAATTTATTTTGTCCTCTGCAAAATAATCCTCTCCCTTTGCAATACCTTTCTGCCAACGTTTTCTCGAAGCACCTTTTAGTCAATTTCAGATATAACCTTCAGGTTATAATATATAAGGCGTTGAATAGAGCTTGTGGAATGTTAATCGTTGAATTTTTTACCAGAAACTCAGGAACAAATCAAAAACAAAAAGTGAAATGCTTCCGCTCACTTTTTGTTTTTGATTTGTTCCTGAGTTTCTGGTAAAAAATTCAACGATTAACATTCCACAAGTTCTATTCAACGCCTTATATAGTATCGTGTGTTTTTTTATTCTTTGAAATTACTGCTTACTGGACTGTTTTAAATCAATAGCGATAAAAGAGAATTCGCTACGCATTCTGAAAGTTACACCTGAAATTGACTAAAAGGTGCTTCGAGAAAACTCTCTTCTCACAACGCGTCTCAGACCCAAATTATCTTTCAAAATCGATTGACATGAACCAAATCATATACCAACTTGTTGAATTATTAAGTGAACTGTCGATCATTGAGTACTAAATCCTTGATTTCTTTGACGTGTTGCTCTGTTGAAATGGAAAGTCTTTCAGAGCGATCCTCGTCTTCGGCGTGTTCTCTGCCTTCTTTGAACATTTTATACCATTCGAAAAATCTTTGTTCTTGCCATGCACTTATCACCGAAACACTCCCGCGACATGCTATTTCTATAGACAAAACTTTGTTCTAAAAAAAATTTTATACAAATTCTTTGCTTAATAAAATTCGACATGTTAAAAATTGCCGGAAGTATTTTTTTCTTAATCTCAAAACAAACATTTATAAAAAACAAACATTTGTAGACTAAGAAAACTAATGACGTGAAATTTTAGGCACAAGTTAGAAACAGTCTTACTAATCTAAAAAAATGCCCCTTCGATATGTTCGAAATGCAGTTTAAATGAGCCTATCTCGATATTTTTTAATCACAGTAATATATTATGAGATAGGATGATCGTTACAATTAGATTTTCAACAATCTTCGAAGCATACAGTTCGAGTTTCAAATATCTTTAAAGAACTTATTTTTCACTTACATTTATTCTTTGTTTAAAAATTATAATGGATCGGAAAGGCAAAAAACAATTTACTCCAAAGCCAACTAAAGACAGCAAAAAAATCAATCGCCCTTTGAATCGCTATAAACTAGATCAAGATAAGGCAACACAAGTACGTCAGTTAAAAAATTGAAATCCTTTAATATGGATGTTGATATCGATCTAACAATATCGTATAGAATATTAAATTTTTTGTCCGTTTTTCCGGTTTTAAGTGAATTTCTTTGTTGAAAAATATGGTGAAAGTAATATCGAATTTCAAGAAACAAGTAACCTCAGCTTTAAGTTAGTTTTAAAAAGTGAGTATCGAATACATCGATTTCTAATGCGAGACAAACAGAAGATTTATATTTTCAATGTGGTTATTGGTAATCGATCTCAGCGGAGTTGAAAAGTTTTGTGGATTGATGGATTTGCTTCGACCTATCTTTTAATCTTTCTATGATCGTGTCGTAAATAAATAAATTCACACTGCTGCAAAATCGATCTGCAATATATTATTAAAAGCTAATACATAAGAGGAAAAAAATGAAGATTGCATAAAATGTTCAAAAGATTACAGAGCTTACAATATCCGCAAATGGAAGCTGGAAAAAAGGGCTTCATTATACGGCATATCGACTCTGATTGGATTTGACACAAATAAAGTGATCGATGATAAAATCTTCTTTTTGTAAAACGTTTTTGAGAAAAACAAAGTACAAACACTACAGAAAAAAGGAAATGGTTAAAATCTCATAAAAATATATGTATCAAGATTCATCTAGAAAAATGAGTCTTTTTCAGCAATTTTTCTTAATAAAAACGATAAAAAACAAAGGGGAATTTTAAATGCATAAAAACTTATGCATCTAACTGTTAACTCTTAATTTCACTCCTATAATTATTATATTATTCAGATTTTTATAATCTTTTATCTATTTGCACTTGAATCTAAATGTGGCGCGTTCTATAATTTTACCGAACCAGTTTTTATGCATTTACAATTCCCCTTCGTTTTTTATCACTTTTGTTAAGAAAAATTGCTGACGAAGGCTCCGCGAAGCCGAAATGGACAAATTTATATTGAAAATAACTCTGCTAATTGTTATTTTTACAATATTGTTTAATCGAATTTGTTTTTATCACGTCACTTCATTTTCGCTTGTTCACTGGCCTCTCTTTTCTCTTGTTAATTTATACGAGCTGTCTAATTTTGCTCTGATTATTATTATTAGTCTAACAAAATTTGAAAAGTACAAAACAAGTATTAAAAAAGTATTAAAAAGCTCTTATTTCAATAATTATTGTTGCACTAATACTGTACTGACAAACTGCCAAACTGCCAAACTGTCATATTCACCTTTAACGTTGTCCCGCGCAGCCAACGCGGAGACAAATACGTATGGAGCGGGTATATAAAGGTATTTCTCGCTCATTTCCCAAAAATGCGATTTCGGAAAATGACTTTATTATATATCGTTATATTTAGCATAAAATGCTCTTGAATTCATGTTCTCATAAAAATTTAAAAATTTTTGAAAATTAGGAGGGGTAGGGGCTTGAAAATATAAACATTTTTGAAAAATTCGAATACGTCGTTGTAAAGTTGCAGCCGTAAAACTTTTGTTTAAAACTTTTTTTGATAGCTTTAACGATTTGGATGATATATACTCAGGAAAAAAAATCGATTTTTTTCAAGAGATGGTTTCATCCCCTTAACATTCGAGAACGCAGATAAAAAAAATATGTGTCTCTTATTTTTGTCCATATTTTAACTCGAAATTCATTAAAATCTGGGGAGGCACTTCCGATTCTTCCCTTGTTAGTCATTTGCATATTCAACAAAGGCTACACAAATATATTAAAAATAATGGAGCTATTAAGAATTAGAATTTGACAGATAACATCAATCATAATATCATCACCGCAAAGAACATCAAACCTCCGTTGCAAAATTCAAAATTTTTGAGCGCAGGCGGCGACAGCTCGGAGGCTAGATTGAGTAATTTGAATAAACGAATGAGGAACGAAGCTGAAAAAGCTGTTGCTGAATTAGAAGATACTTCATGTGCATTTAGATTGAACGCACTTTGATAAGTTATAAAATTCTATCAGTCTACATAAATTAATTAGTTTTAAAACTTTAAACGCGTTTTTCTTGAAACTACATTTTCGTAAGCTAGGAAATCTCGGCCAATTTTTATCCAAATGACTTAAATATCGGATAGAATATTTATAATAAAATTGTTTTCAGTTAAGTATAGAATTTTTTAAATTGAATAATTAATTTTTGAAAAACAATTTAAAAAGTGACTATTTTTTCTGCTAAATCGCGAATATTTATGTAAAACAGCACCGTTTTGTTAAAAATTATTATTTTAAAAATCTTTACGCTTAACTGAAACTATGTTCGTATAGTGCTTGGAATTAGTTGCAAATTTCGACCCGATTGGGAAAGCTTCCCCCACCATCGCTCAACGGTCGAGTCGCCGAACGGCTGTGCCTCAGAAACGTTGTTCGAATGTTTCTCATTATATGAGAAACATGCTATCCATACGCCTTTCGCTCCAAACCGTCATTTAGATATCTTCTTTACTAAATTATTTTTATTTTTATAAATAAATAAAATGTTCAATTTTTTATTATTAATATACTACATTGTGTTATGTTTCAAATGTAATGGGTCAAATATCTCAAAAAAATATAAAAGATGTGGAAAAATATTTCAGACAGAAGTTTTATAGTTTTGAAAAGGAAAAATGATGACATTATAAATTCAATTGTAAATGGTGTTACTTTCTAAATTTTTATGGCCATCATTTTTTTTAAATGGTATATATTTTTAGTTGTGCAATATGATTCCTCTAGTTATTCTGGATATGAAAGTATTAAGGCACAATATCAAAAAGTTAATAATTTATGAGATATTCTGATATAAAACAATAAAATAATCGTTTTTTGGTAAACATATCTTAATATTTTTCTACACAGAATAATGATGATGAATCAATTGGTGTAAAAAAAAATCACCAAGTGCTTTTCAAAATTGCTTTTTAGTAGTTATTTTTCAAAAAAAAAACATGCGTAGTTGCATGCAAAATGCATAATTTTTTGGAAACCAACTGTTTTCTTTATACCAATTAACTCATCTCATTATTTTGTATACAAATATTAAGATATATTTATCAGAAAAAAATAAGTTTACAAGATATTTATTTTTTATGTCAGAATATGATGGAATAAAATACGAAATATCTCTTATTGACTATTGACTTTTTGATATTTGTCTTAATACTTTTATATCCAAAAGAATTAGAGAAATCATATTGCATAACAAAAAATATATACGATTTAAAAAAAATGGTGGCCATAAAAAAATCTAGAAAGTAACACCATTTACAATTAAATCATTATTTTTCTCTTTCAAAGCTATAAAACTTCTGTCTAAAATATTTTTCCATATCTTTTATATTTTTTTAGATATTTGAGATATTACACAAAATTTGAAATAAAACAAAGTTTGAAATAAAACACCAATAAATAAAGTACAATGTAATATATTAAGAATAGAAAATTGAACGTTTTATTTATTTATAAAAATAAAAATAATTTAGCAAAAAAGATATCTAAATGACGATTTGAGGCGAAAGGCGTACGAATAGCACGTTTCTCATACGGCGACGTTCCTGAGACACAGCCGTTCGGCGGCTCGGCCGCTGAGCTTCGAGCTGGTAGTAGAGGAAGCTTCCGAAATCAAGCTGAAATGTGCAACTAATTCTGAGCACTGGTTTAAAATGATACAAAAAATTTTGATTTCAGAGATCCCATTCAGACGCAGCGCGAACGGCCGTGCTCCCATGATTTTTTTATGGAACACACTTCATCGCACACATATTAATATTAGTCAATTATTTTTTTTACAATATATACTACAATCCATGTATTTTGAATACATAAACAAAAAAAAATTCATATTGTTTAATACTTTCCTTAATATTTTCCACGAAAAAAATTCACGAAAATAGTCTTTTTTCTACGGTCATAGTGGTTTCCGCCTTAAAAAAAATCTTAAAAATAAGAATCGATACTGAATTGATAGCTTATCTATTCTTACAATCTTTTGCGTAAAATATTAAACTAAAATCTTACATCAACTAAAAGTTTGCTTAAAAATGTTATTTATACAAAAATTCACTGAGGCAATGTCTAGGCTTCTTCAAAATAAAATTTAAGTGAGGAGCAAAAAAGCTATAAGCCGAAATCTCTTTTTGCTGAAATGTGTATTTATTTAAAATTAATTTTGATCAAACTTTTCGACCTGATTTAGATCATCCTCAGTGATCTATGAATATAAAAACATCAACGGAACAGTGATATATGCAAAAATAATTTTATAAGCAGTGATATATGATAATATCTAGATATTATCATATCTAGATATTATCATATAGTCTACAGAAAAAATTTGGCACTTATTAAAGTACATTAAAAGAGTGATATATCGGGGTAGTGAGGTGTTTTTTTAACAACCAAAAAAAAAAAAAATAATCTTTAATGTTATTGTCAGATCTGTTATATAAATGTATAGTAAGTATTGCATTGCTGTCAAGGTAAAATTAAGAATGTGTATTGCATATTCGCTTATTAACAGAATTGTTTCCAAAAAGTATGTAAACAGATCTGACAATAACGTTAAAGATTCTTTTTTTTTTTGGTTATTAAAAAAACACCTCACTACTCCGATACATCACTCTTCATTTAATGTACTTTAATGAGTGCCAAATTTTTTCTGTAGACTATATTTAAATATTATATATCATATCTGTTCATATCATCATATCATATATTATCATATCTGTTTATAAAATTATTTTTGCATATGTTACTGTTCCGTTTGACATTTTTGTATTCATAGATCACTAGAGGATGACCTAAATCAGGTTGAAACGTTTGATCAAAATTAATTTTAAATAAATACATATCTCAGCAAGACCCAACTTATGGCTTTTTTGCTCCTGTCACTTACATTTTAATGTTATTTATGATATGAATTTATAAAGCTTGAATGGTAAACGTAGCATCAATTTTGTAAATTAATAATAAAACTAATTAGCTTGAAAATTTTTACAATTTTCATTATTTTTATATTATAAGCAAAAAAGAAATTATTTGGATTTTTCATAAAAACCGATAATAGACTTCAATTAATAAAAGATTTAATTCAATAGATCATTTTTTCAAGTTGTAATTTGAATAAATCAAACAGTAATATGGTACAGAAAATAATCTAAATAATTCATCAAATAGTAAAAATAAAGATTTAATATTTCACATAAATAAGACCTATTCTTTTTAGCAGAATTTTTTCACTATTTTCTCTCTTCTTTTCTCTTTTTCCATGTTAGAGAGAAGTAATGTCTAATTTTTATTACAATCTAAAATTTTCTATATTCTTTACGCACTTAATAGCTCTGAATTCGAAACACAGTACCTATCTATAGTCTCTTGTATATAATTGTATTGTGCATTGTCCGTTCTTATTGATTTGCATTAATTTTTATATTCTGTGACGTCTTGAGATCGCCCGCCACAAGAAGCAGCTGCTCCGATTCATATGTATATTCGGTTATACATCATAGCGGTATTGTAAAATATCAATATTGTCAGAAATCAATTTAATTTATAATATATTTTTAATACATATTTTTAACAAATTATAAAAAGACATAATATAATATACGTGATTTTTGGTAATTATTTAGTTTAGCGGCCTCCGAACTTGATGAATTTAGGCTCATTCGACGCGTTTTTGCATAAAATGTAAGAATCAGGCAGAAAAAAGCGTCGCTCTGCCCCGCGAATCGAATTATTAATCATTAAAGTTAGCCAATTTCGAGGTTTAGGAAACCTGTCATACCGATGTAATGCAGCGAACTGAGTATGCAGTGGAAAACTCATTTATCTTTTGCTGTGTGTTGAATGTTGTAAACCCATGTGGAACCTTGTTTTGTGTTAAAGAGGGGGAGGGGGGCGGAACATACTGATTCCACGCATATGCTTTTTAACACAAAACAGGGTTCCACATGGGTTTACAATTTTCAACAAACAACAAACGTGATCACTGTGCATACTCAGTTCGCTGTATTACGTCGATATGACAGATTTCGTAACCTCGAAATTAACTTTAACGATTAATAACTTGATTCGCGGGGTAGAGCGATGCTTTTTTCTGCCTAATTCTTTCGTTTTATGCAAAAACGCGTCGAATGAGCCTAAATTTATCAAGATCGGAGCAAAGGCCGCTAAACTAAATAATTACCCTATTACAAAATACTATCATGTAAATTTCAATTATATAATTATATTGACATCTAATATCAGTATATCATTATTCATTGAAAGTTTTTAAAATATTAATATTACAAAAGACATATTTATATCAGTATATAATTCAATTATCAGCTAACAAAATCATTTAGGTTATGTATCCGATCTTTGATTTAATTTTTAATAACTCATGAATTATTATTTTCGCTATTACTATTTTCATATATGTATATAACGTCTATGCACATATGTAAATATGTACGAGCACGTGACATACTAGCTAGAATTGTCAAAGTATGTATTACATATGCATACCAGTATGAGCGTAAGAAACAGGTACTTTCCAAATGCTGACGTGGCTGAATACATTTGCGAGAAACTTGCCTAGAGCTAAGGGTACAATGAGCCGTAGGTAGTAGCTCCAGGATATATTAGATGAATATTTTCTTACACCCCACAGATTGAAGAACGGACCAGAATACACGGTAATCGAGGTTAATTGAACCATGGTCACCGTAAGCGGATAAGGAAATTCTGACAACAACATCTTGCCGACGACATTGCTGCTGCTAGATACTGCATACCACAATAAACATAGAAATAATATCGTTATAATCTCGCGATTATTTCGTATATTGTACATGATGTTTCGCGCAAGAGCGCGGTTTCAAATTCACTCCCAGTATCCTAATTTCGGCACTTCTTTCGCATACACGCAATATATCAGATATATGTGTGGCCAAATCAGCCAAATTCAGATAGCGTTAAATTTGACGTCAGAATACTGAAAACGTTGAACGTTAAAGAGATAGGCAAACAACACAAATTCTAACAAATCTATCAAAATTTAACTGTCCAACTATCAGCTACCATTTACTGCGTTTACACGGCGACGTTAAACTGGTTTAGTAACAACCGTAGTTAGTGATTTCTTGTATTTAATTGGATCACAATTTTAGATTTAAAAGAATGTCACCAATCTAACGTGAGATTTCACTAACTACAGTCACCGTGTAAACGTAGTAATTAACTGTCATCAGCATGTTCAAAAATAGATTTAAATATAGATATGTTCTAAAACCCACTCGATTAATAATCTACAATATGTGTGACATAAACTGTAGAATTTTAGCACTAACCACACATGATAGGTTTTCGTTTATGCAGCGGTTAATGCATCCACTGCTTCTTAGGATGCCGTCACATGCGGCATAACTTGCGCCGACTAATCACATCGGTTTCACTTGAACATCAGATTCCGCCTAGTTACTTTACGCTATTATTGTTACGCTGAATCTAATTTTTTGCGGACACACACACACACACACACACACACACACACACACACACACACACACACACACACACACACACACACACACACACACACACACACACACACACACACACACACACACACACACACACACACACACACACACACACACACACCAGTAAATAATCAGAATAATCAGAGCTTTTCGGCAAAATAAATAAAGATCAAATTAAAGTTATAAGTTAATTAACTAATATAATAATAATTAATTAAATAACTTCATATCAAATTAATTAATAATAAATAAATATATATATATATTAATATATAATATATATAATATATAATATATATAATATATAATATATATAATATATAATATATATATAATATATATATATATAATATATATATATATATATATATATATATATATATATATATATATATATATATATATATTAATTAATTTATAATGTTTTTCAATGCGTGACCCAACAATCTAACAACTGATTGAATATTTTTATGGATATTTCGAAATAGAATTTGAATCTTCAAATTCTATTTCTTTGACCAGATTGTCACTGTCATCCTGTAATAATCTTCGTCTTTCTGCGAATATCGGCCGCACCTACATTCTGTGACGAGCTTTTTACTGTTGGTATACCATCCAGTTTTTATATTCTAAACAATTTTAATATATTATATCGTCTAATTTTATGTTGTTGAGATTGTTTCATCTTCTTCCACTTTTCCACCATCGCTTCCATATTATTAATAAGGTCAGGGTCTATAATGACTTCTAAATACATTCTCACAGATTAGATTCACATCTACTTGACTTGTCGTACACATGCTCGTACATAAAGTCTCGGTTCCCCATGAAGCGTACTTTTCCAGATACGCAGATTACAAAAACCAATCACAAATTAGTTTAGCATTTCTATTAGAGAGTACAACAGAAACCCTTAATCAACAATTAATTGTATTAATTACGCATTTCTCGAAATTACGCTCTATGTGAAAGAAGGCTCAGAATGACGTAATGTGTTTTAGTAAATTACTAGAATATGCAGATTATGCTTACATAAGTTACGCCGCATGTGACGGTACCCTAAAGATAATGATTATTTATTCCTAACAGAGGCTTCGAAGGAAAAAACACCACGCTTGAAAAAATGTACTAGTTCTTCTTAACAATGTGTGATATATATTTATATATAATATATTTAATAATAGACTTTTATTATAAATGTTAAAAAATATTTGCTGAATAGACGTACACAGAGTTAGGAATAAATAATCATTATCTTTATTTTTGGCGTGTATAACTTTACGTCTCGCAATAATAACTGTTGCGGTTCCTTTGTTTTATATTATTAAGTTTAAATTTCGTATGCATCTGACTGCACAGCATGGGGTGTGTTCGAAAACGTTCCTTGCTAGGTGTGAGTAAGGTGATTTAGGAGTGCGTTGGTGGGGGTAATTGGGAAGTTCAGAGAACTATTAGTTTTTGAACAACTTCCGTGTGAAATGTTAAATTGTCAAAATGGACAGTGCTGATGAATCACATCGAAATTTGATTTTTTTGGCCATCGGCATTTGATTTTTTTACCATAATAATCAGCGATGAATTTTTGAAATATTAGGTGTACAAAAAAGTTCTGAGCTTTAGATTTCATACAACCGAAATAACAATTTAAATTTTATATATCTTCCCGCCCTTTTGCGATTTTAAAGCGTTGACATTTGACCTTCTAAACTGCCATACGGTTTGGCGTTTGATGCACATAACCTCAAAAATCAGTAGTGTTCACGATGGCAATAACAAAAGAGCATATTCGATTTTCCATCCACTTCGCGTTTCATCTGAAGAAAAATGCTGCTGAAGCCACTGCAATGATTTGTGCTGCATATGGAGAGAATGCTGTAAGTCATACTATATGTAAAAGATGGTATCAAAAATTTCGCCAAGGAGATTTCAGTCTTGAAGATGAACCGCGTGCTGAACGCCCTTAAAAGATTGAAACGGACAAATTGCAAGCACTGCTGGATATAAACTCTGCGCAAACTGAAAAGGAGCTTGCAGAACAGCTTGGCGTTACGCAGCAAACTATTTCCGTACGTTTACATACGATGGGAAAGGTTCAGAAGGAAGGTAGATGGGTTCCGCATGAATTGTCCGAAAACAACAAAAATTGTTGGCGTGACACTGCACTCACTTTGCTTTCAAAGTTCCAGAAAAAAGATCTTCTGCACAAAATCATTACAGACGATGAAAAGTGGATTCTTTATGATAACCCTAAACGTAGAAAATCATGGGTTGATTTGGTCAACCTTCGACATCGATGCCAAAGCCCAATATCCACGCCAAGAAGGTTTTACTCTGTATCTGATGGGATTGGAAAGGTGTGTTGTATTACGAGTTGTTACAACCGGGTGAAACAATCACGGCTGACCGCTACCAACAACAATTGACCAATTTGAGCAATGCATTAGAAGAAAAGAGGCCATTTACTGGCCAAGGACGTCGTAAAGTGATCTTGCTTCATGACAGTGCTCGACCACATGTTGCGAAAGCGACTTAGGACCATATCTTTTGCGTTAAGCTGGGAACTTCTCCCGCACGCGGCGTATAGCCCAGACATGGCGCCTTCCGATTACTACCTATTCCGGTCGCTGCAGCATCATTTGGCTGATACACATTTCGCGAGATTTGAAGAGATACGAAAATACATTGATGACTTTATTGCTTCGAAGCCGGTGAGCTTCTATCAAGAAATTCGCAAACTACCCGAAAGATGGCAAAAGGTCGTTGATGCAAACGGAGAATATTTCACTGATTAATATTTTTTTGTTTGTTTTTGAATAAAGTTTGAATTTTACAAAAAAAAGCTTAGAACTTTTTTGTACACCTAATAAATGGTCTCAATTTTAAAATTTCGACTGCATATGTAATTTTTAAGTAGATAATTTAATTATATATTTAGAGCCGTGAATCTATATTATGTTTAATGAAAATTATTTTTCTTACGAAAATTGTTTACAAATTGTTGTATATATTTTGTTTACTTTTTTATGAATTTGTTAATAATTGTATTAAATATGGCAAATATTTTTTTTATTTATATATTATAGTTAATTAGTTAATTAAAAAAATACAGTAATTAATAATGTTATTTTATTATTTATTTATTAAAAATGGCTTAAAGATAACGATTAAATGATGATATATTTATGACGATAATATTTTGTGACAAATGTTACGTCTATAGAATATACGCGCACAATAGAAAGGCGTACGTATCATTTCCGTACCTCTGAGTATAACCTGAGAATATACGCGTGCGAAGAAAAAGCATAAATATCGCTGCGTAAATCCTGAAAATATACGCGCGCGAAAGAAAACCGAATGATACTGTCAATGATGTTCTAGCGTGCATCTCAGTACGTTACAGATAATCACAGTACAAGCAGTACGAAAATGGGATAATTCGCAGTATGTCGCGTGCTGTTAGGAAGTAAGAAAATAATTTAAAAAATATAAATATTGTTTTAATTTAAAAAATATAAAAATATATAAATATTGATTAATAAAAAAAAACTATATTATATTATTAACTTTGGTAAAAAAATTGCATAAAATATGAAAAAAATATTTAACATAAAATAGTATATAAAATAAACGTATATATTCAAATAATATTACTTTAAGATAAAAAGATAAATGTAAATATATATTTCTTAAATTTATGAGATTTAAAAAATACAATTATATTTATAAAATTTAGAAATAATACATAATTTAATGAATAAATAGAAATGTAGGTATACAATAGTAAAAAAATATTTTTATATAGAAAAAGAACAATTTACTTTAAAAGTATTATAAATATATTTATACATATATGCAATTACAATTATGTTAAATATAATGTTAATTTATTTTTAGAATAAGAATAAATAATAATTTTCAAAGAAAATAACGTTTTTTTAAATTTTTAATATTCTAAATTTATAATAAAAAATCTGTAAATTTTTATACAAATTAACTATTCTTCAAAGAGAAAATAACTCTTCGTTCTCTAGTTCACTTTATTTTTTCTCATTAATCACTATTCACTGAACACTAAACTATTCATTAATCAATATTCAATATTCACTCAACACTAAACACTTCTAATTATTTTCTTTAACATGCCTTAACAGAGTAAATTCTTTACGATCTTATTTTTATATGTC
Source organism: Pogonomyrmex californicus (assembly GCA_024349325.1). Taxonomy (NCBI): domain Eukaryota; kingdom Metazoa; phylum Arthropoda; class Insecta; order Hymenoptera; family Formicidae; genus Pogonomyrmex; species Pogonomyrmex californicus. The sequence continues at coordinate 2,817,441 of JAECZD010000021.1, forward strand.
AGACGTTTGTTCCCGCCAGTTTGTTAAGTATTTAAATGACAGAGAACTATAGAAAAACCCGAGAAGAAATGTGACAGAAAATTAGTTACGTGATTAGTTACGTGGTTATCTACTTAGCTCATGATTATTGAACGCGCATGTGCAGTTCAATTTTGTACACGCTAAAATCGGGAGAGTTGCGTATATACTGTGGCCTTAATCTTCCCCAAAGTCATTCGAAAACACTTCGAAAGCTCTCAATAGGCTCTCGATCGTTGCGTTCAAAAACACATTCAAGCCATTTCGAAAGTGACTGTTTCTCTCTACCTCATGAAGGTAGGGAAAAGAGGGTATCTCAGTAGAGACCCTATAAGAAGGGGGACTCACCACCTCGTCACGTGACATTAATAGACTCTAATTGGCTGGAATATGGAATATTGCACATCTGTGCTCCATGAAACAAAACAGATGTTTCAATAACCTATTTTGACAGATACATGTTATGTACTATTACAATAGTGTCATAGTTATACGTTATATGTAAGTTAATTTATCATATCTTTACAATTATGAAAGAAAGCAATATACAGGGTGTCCCAAAACTTCCGCATTTGAAGTACACTACGTGATTTTTTATGCTAAAAGAAACAACTTTTTCCTTTAGCAAAATTGCATGCGACGAGTAGTTTTTACAGTTGATTAGATTAAAAGTGACGAATGAGCGCGCGTATGTGCGTAGTGGTCAGGGCTAGCGCGCGTTCCTTAGGTCGGCGCGGCCTGGTACTTAATCTTAGACGACTTCACGTACTGTATTGTTTAAAATATAATACAGTTAACAAAATAAGTATTGTTTTTATCCTTTACGTAACAATTCAATAAAAAAATTGTCTGATTTCGTAGCATTATCTGGAAATAAAAATAAATATAAATATATGGTGTATGAACTGAGTATGCTCAGTTGTATGAGTTATTTTAATTATTTCTTTGTCATATGCGCAATTGCATGACAATAAAAAAAATACTGAATTTAATGAATACTTATTAATTATGTGAGAACGTAATCACGAAAAGTCAAAAAATTGATTTTTTCATAATAGTGTTTAAAGATAAAATATTTAAATTTATAATTTAAGATATTTTGAGAGAGCTGGTTCTCAGAAAAAATTAACAAAAGATTATACAAAAATATTTATCTTTATGATATTACAATAATTACATAATTAAAGATTAGGTACCAAACCACACCAGCCTGAGGAACGCGCGTCGGCCCTGACCGCTACGCACATACGCGCGCTCATTTGTCACTTTTAATCTGATCCACTAAAAACTATTCGTCGCACGCAATTTTGCTAAAGGAAAAAGTTGTTTCTTTTACCATAAAGAATCACGTAGTGTACTTCAAATGCGGGAGTTTTGGAACACCTGTATATGGCAATAGCAATATATGCAATATATAAGCAATATATGTATCTATGTTTATTAATTTAAAATTTATTTATAACTACATTATATATTTTATATATATAGTTATAAATTTATTTATAACTACATTATAATGTAATATATGTAGTTTCTTTCATAATTGTAAAGATATAATAAATAGATATAAATTAACTTACGTATAACGTATAACTATGACACAGTATTGTAAAGTATGAGTATATAATCTTATTTCATATGATTGTTGTATTCGATCTCAATCGATTATTTGATACATGTTGATATGCTTATATATTTCCTTGCGCGAATTTCAATTTGTATGTCAAATATATTTTGCTTTTCTTTTTTTTCCATGACAACATATTTTTATTGTGCGGTATTAATAAATAAATTGTGGTAAAAAGGAGGACGTGTTTTTATAAACGTAAACACGAAATGTTGCGTTGTAATATAAGATTTATAAATATAAATCTCTGAATATATATATATATATATATATATATATATCTGTATATTAAATAAATCCAAGATTGAATAATTACAAAAATCAGTTCTTAATTGAATAAATAATAAACAAGATCGCTACAGTATTGTAACAGTACATAATATATATCTGTCAAAATAGGTTATTGAAACATCTGTTTCGTTTTATGAAGCACAAATGTGCAATCCATACCTCAGCCAATCAGGTGCATTCATTTACGCCAGGGGTCGGCAAGTGGGCACTGCTCGCGGGCGCCCAATGCGCAACAGTCGAGCTGGGGCTGGCGTTAGACGGCTAGGCGCATAAAGTGAGGAGAGGGGATAGCAGGAATGTCTGTTCATTGAATGTGCTGTTCAAGGAGTAAAAAAAAATATTGTGTTGCACAAATTCAGACTCAGAATTAGCATCAATTAATAACTATCTATATTTTAAATAAACAATTCTTACAATAATATTAAATAAACAACTCTTATAACATTTAATTAGTATTTGATTCATAGTTTTCCGATATTATAATATACGATATATCAGGTGTTATCGTTTTGACAACTTAAACGAATTATTGCAAAATGTGAATTTGTTAACTGTTCGCATAATCGCGATTTATTTAATTTCGTAATAGAAAATAATTGTTCACATGAATATGTAGAACCGAACATACTCATTATTTTTTGCAGCACAAGCATGCAGTTGAGGAAAACGTTCTTGAGATATATATGAATAAAATTGTACGAAGTCAGTTATTGTATAAAAATGATTTTTAAGAGCAGTGTCACATTTTAAATCTATTAATTCTAATTGTATATCTGCGGGAACAATATTAATATCAACAGTAAAAGGTATCATAAAAATAAGTAAAATAAGTAAAAATAAATAAAAATAAAAGTAAAATTTCTTCTAAAACATGCATTTCCCTAAACCGACAATCGAATTTATTATGTAATAATTGAAGTGAATTTATATATTCTTCATTTCTATTACTTATCTTGAATGTGCATGGCAATAGATAATAAATTTGAAAAATGCAACAACTGTCGAGATTGAAATTGAGTGATCCATAAATTAAGTTTCATTTGGAAATGCGGAACTTTATCCCAAGGTACTAAAAATATTAGATACGTTCCTGAGATGTGTACACAGGCGGGCACTCGCGGGCGCTCGCAGGCGCCCAATTTCAGCGTTTTTCAGCCGACCCTTGGTTTACGCAGCATTTTGTGCATCCACTGTTTTTTCATCTGCTTGTCATGTGATCGAAATTTACCGAACGGATAACTGCGGAAATAACTGCACGATCGTACCTTCCAATAGAAATTGAGTCGATTGTATGAATGATAAATAAGAGACAATTTTATACATAAATTTGTATTTGAATAATTAAAATGTAATAAAACTTTTTATTATATAAAAGATAATATTTTATTGATATTAAATTTAATTGATAATGGATAATGGATTTAATCTATGAATTTTACTTAAAAGTTAGATATTAATTTTTTGTAAATTATATCTTATTATTCTTATTTTTTCTTATTTTTATTCTTATTTTTTTTCTGTATATGTCCACCGACAACTGTCGGTGTCGTTAACTAACGACAGCCAATGGTAAGAACGATCTTGAAAAAAAACGCGGCTGTCATTGGCTATCGTTAGTTAACGATACCGATAGTTGTCGGTAAGCGAGTACAGAATCCCGGCCCAATAGGCCTATTTTCTAACTTCTTAATGATAGTATCGTTATCGTTACGTTGTCATTGCGCAAATATAATATGGGAAAAAAGCTGCGTAACGACATACCTAGCTAATGAAACTGTTAAGAAGTTAAAGAATAGGCTTACAGTACTGAAAAGTTTACATTTTTACATAAACCATAAATTTTCAATACTGGCACTGAATAACCAAATGTAATCAGAATATTGATATCGCAGTGCAGTGTGTATTTATTTTAATTTTGCAATATCAAATGCTTTTATTGCTAAATTCTGTCGCTAACTTATTTCTTAAATCAGTATTTCGTTTTTATTGTGGATGAAAATTATGTTTATTTAATATTTTGCCGCAATTTAAAGTTTATGGTACATTATTTTTGTTTTGTTATTATTGGCTAAAAATGATTTTTATTTTTGATATTTTTAGCTCGTTATAAAATGAATCTGTGAATTATATTTTTCTTTTATAAAAAGAAAAAAAAAGGTGTCAAGTCATAGTAAGATCCTATTTAAATCTAAGTGTTATATCATAATCTTATTAAATTCAAATAGTATCTAATATTCAACCTTAATGTGTATATTATTTATATAAAAGATTTGATATAAAAAATGTGGCGTCAAATTATAATCCCATTACTTCGAACTTACTTATTCTAAAATAGTAGTATCCAAGATAGTAGCTTTAATTCTTTTTCAAAATGATATCATAAAATTGCGTTTAATCTAATTTAATTCAAATGATATGTATCTAACATAAATGTAGTAGCTTTTATTCTATCTCAATATATGTATACATAATATTCCGGCATATTCTTTTGTAAAGGATTTTTAAATACATGTATATTTGAATCAAATGGAAAATTTAATTACAAAGAATTAAAGAGATAATAGTACAAAATGAAAAAAAATTAATTTAAATAAAAAAATTTTTATGTAAAAAAATTTGGCGTTGTTAGATCTTGATTGAAATAATAACAAAGTAAAAATGATAAATTTTTATTTAAAAAAGTAATAATAAGATTTAAGGAATATGTTATTACTTTAAATAGTTTTTTTTTATCCGCCAAGTTTTTTTACATAAAAATTTTTTTATTTAAATTAAATTTTTTTTATTTTGTACCTCTTTAATTCTTTGTAATTAAATTTTCCATTCAATCACTTACGTTAGATACATATCATTTGAGTTAAATTAGCTTAAACGCAATTTTATGATATCATTTTGAAAAAGAATTAAAGCTACTATCATTTGGATTTTGAAGAAGACTTTAATGAGAATCACAAAGATACGAATCATTGATTGATTTATATTTTTTAAAAGCAATTCTACATTTAACTTTTGAAGTAATGGAACTATAACTTGGCGTCATTTTTTTGATATCAAATCTTTTATATAGATGATATACAATTAAGTTAAATGCATTTTATAATATCATTATTTAAAAAAAAAAATTAAAGCTACTATCTTGGGTTGTAGAATAAGCAAGTTCGAAGTAATGGAACTATAACCTGGCGCCACATTTTTGATATCAAATCTTTTATATAAATAATATACACATTAGGGTTGAATATTAGATACTATTTGAATTTAATAAGATTGTGATATACCACTTAGGTTTAAATAGGATCTTATTATACTTGACATCCTTGTTTTATCTTTTTGTAAAAAAATAATTTTATAATGATATCAGACATTTTGTAGTATTAACCATATTAATATTTTACACTGTTAGAAAAACTAATAAAATGTATAGCTGTTAAAATCTGTAATAAAAAATTAATTTAATAAATTTTGTGTGTTAAATGGATGATATTTTAGTAATTGTACCAGGTGTATGCATAAGTTTTTTCCGGTTTAACTAAGAGATGTCGCCAGCGAAAAGTACGCAGCGTATTAATTTGACACATACATCATTTTGTTCGTCTGACATTTAAAACTACAAACACACACAAGTTGAGTCCGTCAAAAACTAGCATCTTTGTTTTATCGTTCAGTGATCATGTCGAGTTTTGTGCCTGAAAAAGAACATTTGCGGCACGCATTGCTTTTTTTATTTAATCAAAAGAAAAAGGCTGTTGAAAGTCATCGTTTGCTGGTAGAAACATATGGTGAACACGCTCCATCGATTAAAACATGTGAGACAATTTCGACAATTTAAAAGTGGTGATTTCAATGTGAAAGACAGTGAGCGCTCTGGTAGACCACAAAAATGCGAAGACGAGCAATTGCAGGAGTTATTGGATGATGACCCAACTCAAACTCAACGGCAATTAGCAGAAGCATTACATGTATCACAAGAAACAATCAGCAGACGTTTACCAGCAATGGGAAAGATCAATAAACTCGGTAAATGGGTCCCACACGATTTGAATGAAAATCGCAAAGTCACTTGTGAAATGCTGCTTCAACGCCACGAAAGAAAATCATTTTTGTATCGAATTGTGACGGGTGACGAAAAATGGATTTATTTTGAAAACCCGAAGCGGAAAAAATCGTGGCTTTCACCTGGCGAAGCCGGTCCATCAACACCAAGGCCAAATCGCTTCGGCAAGAAGACCATGCTCTGTGTCTGGTGGGACCAGAGCGGTATTGTGTATTATGAACTCTTGAAGCCCGGCGAAACCGTTAATACACAACGCTATCGCCAACAAATGATTAATTTAAACCACGCATTAATCGAAAGACGACCGGAATGGGCCAGAAGACATGGCAAAGTGATTTTGTTACACGACAATGCGCCGTCTCACACAGCAAAACCAGTGAAAGACACCTTGAAATCGCTTGGATGGGACATCCTTCCGCACCCGCCGTACTCCCCAGACCTGGCGCCATCTGACTATCACCTCTTCGCATCAATGGGGCACGCGCTCGCAGAGCAGCATTTCAGCAACTTCGAGGAAGTTGGAAAATGGCTCGACGAATGGTTTGCCGCAAAAGACAAGCAGTTTTTCTGGCATGGTATTCATAAATTACCTGAAAGATGGACGAAATGTGTAGAAGCCGATGGCCAATATTTTGAATAAAAAAAAAATTAATTTCCCTTGAAAATTATGTGTCTTTTTTTACTAAAAAACCGGAAAAAACTTATGCATACACCTGGTATACAAGAAATAATGTAAGTAAATTTTTTTATCTGTGATTATATATAGTTGTAATTTTACACATAACTTTTTTTAAAATGTGTAATAGAAGAATTATTATGCAATCATAATTAAATAATCAATTAAATTAATAATTGAATAATCATTAAATAATTAATAATTAATTTAATTATTGATTTAATTGATTATTTAATTATGATTGCATAGTAATTCTTCTATTATACATTTTAAAAAGAAGTTACGTGTAAAATTACAACTATTGTTATAGATAATTTGGAGACTTATGTAATAGTTTTACGCGCATTTTTAAATTTGCAACGTGTAAATAAACTTCTTGTATTATAAGATTTACAATTAAATGTAAGTTTAGAAATAATATGATATAATGTAACATGAAGTAATACTTTTACGTATAGAAATAATACTTTATATAATTACATTATTGCAAATTCAAATTTTAAATTTACAACATAATATTCATTTAAAAAATACTTATTTTGATTTTTACATTTTTATTTATATTTACTAATAACTTTATTATTATTGAATATAATCTTCCTTATTTTTGAATACAGTTTCGCGAATTCATTATTTTTTAAAATAATTTTTAATATCGGCTGCTTGAGATAGCTGTAAGACATTCAATGTCCAAAACCGCAATGATAATTGTAATTTTACATGTAACTTTTTAAAATATATAATAAAAGAATTATTACGCGATAATTAAATAATTAATAATCATATTTAAATAATCAATTAAATAAATAAATAATCATTGAATAATTAATAATTAATCAGAAATGGAAAGATAGAAAAGCGCGATGTATAGAGACACCGCGATCTCTCACTAGCGTCATAGTATAGACATTAATAGTAGCAACACTCTATATTTATTTGGGATTGAATTTTCATTGCGCATGCTATAGCCGCCATATTCCAACCCGCAAGCTTTATATTACGTTACGGTTACATTACGGATTCTTTGTTAATTATAATTAGTAAAATGAATGTGAGAGCGTGCTGCCACAAATTGTTTTAACAATTCTTGGAATTGTTCTTACAGCTTTTTTAGATTTCCAAAAGAATCGGAACGATACTTAAATAACTTTTTATATTAAAAAAATAAGAATTATTTTAGATATTTTAGATATTATATTGCTTATAATTTGTTTATAAATAACATATGTTAATCTCACACAGACATCACTGAATTTCACTAAGTCAGACACTATGAATCATTGAGGCAATATTGTGCTTCTAAAATAATTTTTGAACTTTAAAAAATATGAAAAATTTTAAATATACTCTTTCAATATTTAAGGATATGATTATACAATTATATAATCCGAAACATTTTTGCTTTTTTTGTACGTGCTCGAATTTGAGACAGAATCGGCAAAATAACACAAAGTCAAAAAATTGTCTGTTCCCTCAAAGGTACACGATATCTATGTACCTTTTTGTACAAAACATCTTTATGTACAAGATATCTGCAGAGGATTAAGTTAATATAATAATCAAAATTGTTTATTCAAAATTATTTATAGATGCAAACAATGGATAAATGCAATAAATAGGCAAAATCTAATTAACAAAGAGATAGCGTTACTTTATATAAAAACTATAAATTATGTGCAGCACACTTTCAAATAAATATGTTTAACAATGATCTATAAAATAGATTACATGTACCTGCCATACCAACAATTTTCGAAAATGCACAGTAAGCATTTTTTAATATAAAAATAATAAAATAATTTAAAACGTAAAAGCATGTAAATTTTGAATTATTCTAAATTAAAAACATTTTAAAAGATATATCTCAAAAAAATTAAATATTATTTATTTTTGTAATAACACTATATTGTTATTACAGTGATTTTCGTACAGAAACCAGCACAGAGATAATCCAAGAAAACATACTAATTACCAATATTCCAAAAAACCATCGGAAATTTTATCTATGGATTCAGTTCGATAAAAAAAATAATCAGAGAAGAATCAAGAAATTTCTCTGTTAAGAAGAAAAAAATTAACGCCATTACACAATCTCTATTCCAGATGATCAACTTAATTCAGCATTAGAAAAATCTCCATCAGCATTAATTCAAACATCACGTATATTACCTGCGAATAGTCCACGTAAACAAAAATTGCGAGCAAAATTTAAGAAATTACAAAAAGTCAATTTTATACTAAAAGCAAAATTAAAACGTAAGAATAAATTAGAGAACATTACAGAAACAGAGTTTTTAAAACTTTGTAATAAATTTGTACCTAAAGATATACAATTTTTTATTACAGAGCAAATTAAATTATTAGGTGTACAAAAAAGTTCTAAGCTTTTTTTTGTAAAATTCAATCTTTATTCAAAAACAAATAAAAAAATATTAATCAGCGAAATATTCCCCGTTTGCATCAACGACCTTTTGCCATCTTTCGGGTAGCTTGCGAATTCCTTGACGATAGAAGCTCACCGACTTCGAAGCGATAAAGTCATCAATGCATTTTCGTATCTCTTCAAATCTCACGAAATGTGTATCAGCCATGATGTGTATCAGCGACCGGAATAGGTAGTAATCGGAAGGCGTCATGTCTGGGCTATACGCCGCGTGCGGGAGAAGTTAGCCTAACGAAAAGATATGGTCCTGAGTCGCTTTCGCAACATGTGATCGAGCATTGTCATAAAGCAAGATCACTTTATGACTTTCTTGACCAGTAAATGGCCTCTTTTCTTCTAATGCATCGCTCAAATTAGTCAATTGCTGTTGGTAGCGATCTCCCTGATTGTTTCACCCGGTTGTAACAACTCGTAATACAACACACCTTTCCAATCCCACCAGATACAGAGCAAAACCTTCTTGGCGTGGATATTGGGCTTTGACGTCGATGTCGAAGTTTGACCAGGGTCAACCCATGATTTTCTACGTTTAGAATTATCATAAAGAATCCACTTTTTATCGCCTGTAATGATTTTGTGCAGAAAATCTTTTTTCCGGAACTTTGAAAGCAAAGTGAATGCAGTGTCACGCCGACGATTTTTATTGTCTTCGAACAATTCATGCGGAACCCATCTGCTTTCCTGCTGAAGCTTTCCCATCGTATGTAAACGTACCGAAATGGTTTGCTGCGTAACGCTAAGCTGTTCTGCAAGCTCCTTTTCAGTTTGCGCAGAGTTTATATCAGCAGTGCTTGCAATTCGTCCGTTTCAATCTTTTGAGGGCGTCCAGCACGCGGTTCATCTTCAAGACTGAAATCTCCTTGGCGAAATTTTTGATACCATCTTTTACATGTAGTATGACTTACAGCGTTCTCTCCATATGCAGCACAAATAATTGCAGTGGCTTTAGCAGCATTTTTCTTCAGATAAAACGCGAAGTGAATGGAAAATCGAATATGCTCTTTTGTTATTGCCATCGTAAACACTACTGATTTTTGAGGTTATGTGCATCAAACGCCAAACCGTATGGCATTTTAGGAGGTCAAATGTCAATGCTTTAAAACCGCAAAAGGGCGGGAAGATATATAAAATTTAAATTGTTATTTCGGTTGTATGAAATCTAAAGCTCAGAACTTTTTTGTACACCTAATATATGACAATATAGTAACATTCATTAACTGGATCTATCATATTTTATGTCAAACTTCCGTGTTCACTTATATCATCATTTCAGTTGCAGGTGTCATCCCATTACCCTAATAGCACTCGTCTATTCTGAGAACGTTTCATGGAATATCATACAAGTATATTCAAGATATTCTCCGAACATTCGAAATACGTACTGCAATATACTGTAAAATGTACTTAAATCGTTACTACCGCTCACTAACCTAATCATCCCTAGTATGTACTGGAGAATATCCCGCAGTATGGCTATATGAAAATGGTTTAAAAACAGCTGTTTTAAGAATATACGAGAAATGATATATCATCAAGATGTCATATGAATGTTTTCTGGTATATTAGGCAATAATACGTATGACCACAGTACTTTCAGTACGAATGTAGAATATTCGAATGATATCATGTGCTATTAGGAAAGTTATGGTTGAAAGTTTTGTAATAGATCTATTGATACCTTTAGAACAACTGTATAAAAATTACAGTATTTGTACTGAACATTTCATGCCCTCAATGTTCTTAAACAATTTAAGAAATAAACTTCGATCACATGCAATTCCAACTAAGTTTTTCAGTAAATGTAAAATTAGAAGATAAAAATTATCTTCAACTTTATTTATTTCTGTGCATTAATGCACAGAATTATTTAATTCTGTGCATTTATTTAATTCTGTGCATAAATTTTTATAATAATATTTCTATCTATCTGATAGTACATATGTAAATCTTTATATTGTAATCTATATTATATCTTATATTATATGCATGTAAAATATAAAATATATGTAATTTACTTTTGAAATGTTTTATTATTTTTATTATTATATTTCATAAATATTAAAATATAATAAAGAATAAATTATTTGTACTGAAATATTTGTTATTTTATTATAGTATATATTTAATTAAGATATTAATATTTTTCTTTTAATATTTCTAATTTTACCTTTTGATGTTTATCTTTTGAAATTGGCGCTTTTTCCAAGTCTATAGAGACAGATCACGTGTTTCGCAAATCTCAACATCAAAGGTGCCGACGCTTACTGTCGGAACTGGTTAAAGATTTGTGGATTAAAGCGGGATTGAAATGAGCGCAATTTGTCGCGTTTCCATCAACTCAAATCTGATTTTACGTCGTATTAGAAACGAATTAAGACATCGATGGAAACTAGACTGGTATGATAGATTTCCTAACCAAAAGAGTGGTCAAAACGCTTAATATCTTTAACACTTAATATCTCGATTCGCGAGGCAAACCGCCGCGTTTTTCTGCCAGATTCCTTTATTTTGAATGAAATCGCGTCGATTGAGCCTAATTTTATCAAAATCGGAGGTGAAGACCGTTTTCTAAATAATTATATATTTATTATTATTATTATTATTATTATTATTATTATTATATGTTAATATTTGAATCTTTAAAAAAAGATTCTAATTAAAGCGTTAGGAAGAAGATTAAAATTTTTTGCAATGATTAAATTGATATCGAATTAGAGAGGAAAAAGGAAAATTTAGGCTGCGTAGTACTGAAAATCTATAATATACGTGATCTAAACTATATATTTTCAGTACTGGCATTGAATATCGGAACGCAGCCATAACTTTCGACTACTACGTTTTCGGATTGTAAGTAAGCGGCACATAGTGACAGAAACCGAAACCGAATGTTTTCTATTTTATTATAAATATCTGTTATTTATTAGATAAATTCAAAAATTAAAAAGATTAATAATCGCTTAGTTTTGCCCAACTATATAATGCCTAAATTACCTATATTATCTTGAAATTAAATACATTTTGAATTAAATGGATTCGAGTAAAATAATAAGGTCAATATCAGCTATGTCAATGAACTCAGATGAGGTTAATATCAATAATCAAAAATGCTAGATATTTCTATTTCTATTTCAAGCTCGAACAAGAGTTCCAACTATTTTAAAATAACGCTGCTATTTCTCAAATAATCAACGATCTTAAAAGTGAATATTTAAAAAGTATCTTGAATTTTGATGTATATAATTTGGTATAAGGCATTTATAGTTACGCGTATATATTTGTAAATAAAAAACAAATACTTTTTCCCGAAAATAATTTTTAAAAAATTCTTTTGTCAAACATTTCGAAATTCGTCGAACAAAAGTGATTTAACCTTTTTGTCTACATGAGTACATGTGTACATAATTATTAAAATGGCTGCCATGGTGTTGTACCTACTACTATGCTATTTGAGAAAAATTTTCTATTTTAATTTATAATATAAACTATTTTTTAAAAGTAGCAGAGTGATTATATTATCCGATTGTTATCTATCATGGAAAACCAAAATAACGAATTAGTGGTGGGAATGCCAGCATTGCCCGCATTATCTGTAGTGAAAGAGGAGCCTACAGAGCCAAACAATTCTAAGCAAGACACACAACAATCCCAAGTACAGGATGCAATTTGTATCGAGGAAGAATGCAATGATCAACGTATTGAGTGTACGACTGAAAGTCAGGAAAGTGAAATTCGTGCATTTTTGTCAAAGTGTATCTTTTGTAACAAGATGTTCACCTTGGGAGATGATCCAAAACTTTTGGAGTGTTTACATGCAGCTTGCGCAATATGTATCAATAATAAAATCAGTGACCATAATACATCAGTCGATGTAGATATATTGTGTACGTAAGGTGTATATGTACCTTGTCTATTTTCAATCGCACCCTTCAGCAGGCTATTTTATGTTCATCTACTTGATCATTTATTTATCAATTTTATTATTTATTAAATTTATTTATTAAATTTAGTAATATAAGTTGGTTCTTATTTTAGTATTTATTGCTATTTTACATTGAATATATTTTTTTATTTGTAATGTTTTTTACAGTAGAAAGTAACATGATTATGTGTCATGTGTGTAATGTAACTAGCCAAGTGGAAAATTTGATTGAAAATAGATTTCTCTCAAAACTGTTGGAAGAAGATAATGATTTAGGATTAGATGACGAGACTAAAGAAACTGAAGAAAAGAAATGTACCAGCTGTCACGATAACATTGTTGCTACTAGTTGGTGCATGGAATGTGAAGAATTTATTTGTCAAAATTGTGTTATGGTAATTATATTACATTAAATATTATACATATATATATATATATATATATATATATATATATATATGTGTGTGTGTATACATATAGGATTAATCAATAACAATTATTATATATTTTTGTTACTTTTTAAGAAAAATGATTTTATGTGAAATATCAGTATTTAATAGAACTTATTAAACAAGAATTTTATTTTTTTATATCTTATATCTTTTTATATTTTTATCAAAGAAGATTAAAGAAATATCAAATGATTAAAAAATACTATATTTATATTAGAAAATTATTCAGAAAAAAAGACATTTGAATAATTCTAATTTTAAAAATTAAGATATTTTAATGATCTTTTATATGATTTTTAACATTTTTATGCACAGAATAATAAGATAAATAGTTATATAGATTTATTATATAACAAGTAAATATTCTTTTTGAAAATAATTTGAATGTATTTTCTCTTGATTGATTTATTTTATTATTTTGTAGAAAATTAATCAAGAAATTCATAACCATTAAATTAATTAAGATTATTAAAATTATAAAATAAGTATTTACAAGATATATATCTTATATTTTGTCACAATGTCATAATGAAATATGAAATATAAGAAAACTTATTACAATAATTTTTTTCATATAAATATCTGAATATCTTTTTGTTAAATGTTAAATTTTTTCAATTTTTGTTAAAAAAATGTTCTTTTAAAAAATTTTAGATTATCTTGATATTTCAGGAAATATATTACATAAAAAAGTTAAATGGAATATCAGTAAGTTTCTTCAATATATATTTCATAAAATATAGGTTTTCCTGTAATCAAGAAATAATACATATTTTATTTCAAGTAGAAATAATGAGATTGTTATTGATTTATCTTACATAGGATGTGCTATTTAAATGACACACTCCTAAACTAATAACTCATAAACTATTTTTATTGAGAAAAATGTTTGACAAAGTTTCAGGGTTTTAAATTGAACATAATTGTTCTAATAATTGTTTGATCTTGAATATCATGATTTTATAAGATCATCTTTAATTTTTTAAATATAATTTTTTTCTCTTTCCAAAACTTTAATAGTTATACTAACAATTATTACTTTAGAAATTATTTTATTCTGATGTTTTGAGATAAAACATCAATACAAAATATTTTGTAAAATATTCATTTTTCTATTATATAATATTTTTATGTACTACAAAATAATGAGATAAATGTCACAAAGCATAGTTATTTTTCAAAAAATATAATAATGTATAAAAATATAATAATGGGCATTGCAAACATATTTTTTTTTTAATAGTTTATATATATTTTTTAAAGTGATTACATATTTTTGTTACACACACACACACACACACACACACACACACACACACACACACACACACACACACACACACACACACACACACATATATATATATATATATATATATATACTTTTAAAAAAATGTCATATACAAAAAGAAACATTTTTGTTCTGCTATTGAATATGATGAATATAAAATATCTTGAATCATTATCATTATCATAAATATGATTAATTACTATAACATTTAATATTTTTTTATATTTGAGCAGTATTTAGCATAGAACTTTTACTGCATCTATTTTGGTAATTATTAACTTTAGATTTAATATGATTTAATATTTTTTTTTATTAATATTTAATGTTGTTTTTATTATAAGGTAGAAAGTGTTTTATTTAAAAAGTTTAAAAAGTTTAAGATGATCTTCCAAATTCAATAAACGTAAAAAGGAAAAACAGTTATTTTAGTATATGTTTTTTTCATGTTATGTAACTTTTGTTTGAAACATTTTTTATTACAATGAATAGTTCATGAATAATTTCAAGTCATTAAATTAATTAAATCATTTTGAATATGCAGGATATTTTCGGATTAAATGTTATAACCTAAAATATGAATATAGGACTTTAAAATAAGAAAGAAAGTTTTTTTACATAGATATGCTTATAAACATTTTGTTTAAAAAATATTAGCATTTAAATATTTTAAATTTACATAATGTAGAATCATAAGATAATAATAATAATTAGTATATTTTAAATATTATTAAAAAATATGAAAGTTTTAACATAATTATAAATTTTGTTCAAAGTATGATAGTTTTGAACATAGAGATTGGATTGACATCTTTTTCACAGCATCAATGGTGGAATGGTATTAGATAACTATAATTGTTTCACTTGAATGATTCTTTCTTCTCAATAATTAATGTGATTTATTGAATTTTTACAGACTTTTTGCTTTGATAATATCTTATGTTGTTTCTATAAGTCATTAAAATATGGACTTGGAAACAATCTTATGATATATAACACAGACAAACGTTTTAAGATTTTTTTTCTTGTTGTTTGAATAAAAGATACCTTTTCCTATATATTTTTGCAAGTTGTGAACACGAATCCGGCAATTAAATTGCTCTATCATGTCAGGTTTTTTTTGAGAAAAATGAGATTAAATATGACAAAATTGACGTTTTTTGACATATTTGTGACTTTTTTGCTAGCAAAATAACATTTTTTTACTCTCGTTTATGACATGTTAAAGTACTAACTTTTATCTTTAAAATAGATCTTTTTTAAGGCTGTACGTTTTTTCTTGTCGAGTTGTATAGTCAAGTAGCCAAGAACATTTTGTGCCACAAATGTTTTTAAAGAAAAAGTCTTAAAAACTGTGTGATGATTTTAATAGCAAGGTTTTTGAGGTCACTAAATTCAAATTTGAAGTTAAATTTTTCAAAAGTCAAAATGGTAGAACAAATATGACCAAAAATTTGTCATTGGCAAAAATTTGCCATTTGCACTAATTTAAATTTAAAAAATATTGTTCATAATATTTATTAAATTTATTTATTATTACTATTTGTAAATTGTTAAATTATAATTTGTAAAAAAATTTCAAATTTAAATTAAGTAGAAAAATTAGTAGAAAAATTATAAACAATTAAAAAAAAATACACCTACTTGGCTAAAAAGGTCGGCATTGAACACTCAATAAGTAAATAATTATTTACTAGAAAAAAAACATATGGCGTTAAAAATATCTATTAAAAATGAAAGTTGGCACTTTAAGAAGATGTAAACAAAAATAAAAAAAAATTTATTTTGTTAGCAAAAAATTATAAATATGTCAATTTTGATATTTTTAATCTCACTTTTCTCAAAAACCTGACGTGATAGAGCAATTTACTTGTCGATAAAAACAACATTAAATATTAATAAAAAAAAATATTAAATCATATTAAATCTAAAGTTAATGATTACCAAAATAGATGCAGTAAAAGTTCTATGCTAAATACTGCTCAAATGTAAAAAAAATATTAAATGTTATAGTAATTAATCATTTAACATGCAAAAATCAAAAAAGGTATCTTACTCAAATAACGAAAATCACCTTGGCTAGTATAATCTTTTATTCAGAAATTATATGAAATATCTATAACAAATTAATTTTTCTATTACAAAAATCATAAGTATCGTATTAGCATGTTTTTAAATATATATATGTAAATCTGTATAATTTACAAAAGCTTTGAATTGAGAAATATTTCCTTAATAGTATGTTGATAATACTGTGCGTGCGTGCGTGCGTGCGTGCATGCGTACGTGGGTGGATGGGTGGGTGGGTGGGTGAGGGTTGTCCGACGCCCAATCTCGTCTAGGAGGACCAGATTACTTTACGTCATTTTTTCCTGTGGTTTCCACCGCGGATATGCCCGTGACACAGAAGTTAACAGCACTTCTAGAAGATGAAACAGGAAGACTGAGAGCAAGTAGTGAAAGGTCTCATTTCCTCAGATCAGCCATGCCAGTGCACTTTATTCTCCTTTGGGTGATCATTGTTTAAGGGGATAGACCAGTTTGACTTAAAAAGCGGACATTTTTTGAACTTGGATTGCGAAATGAGTATAAACACTAGCAATTTTTAATTTTGCTCCTTTTTAGTAGATATATTTAACTTGTAGCTTAAATTTTATTAAAAAATATTAAAATTTAAAGAAGTTATAACAATTCACGTGAAAAATGATTTTAAATACGCTAGAAAACGATGTACACGATTCTGCTATTTTGATAAATCTGAAATAAAAAAATCGGTTTGTTTAATAAACTGTAGAGTATTCTTTATCGCGTAACGGAGCCTTTTTCCATTTTTTTGAAAATTGAGAAAAATAATATGAATGTTTAAATTTTTACCACATTTTTCGGTACTCTGTTATTATTGTTTGGATATTAAAAATGTTATTAACAAAAGCCTTCGTTACGTGATAACTACTGTTTTTCTAAATATATAGTTTAAATTCCAAGTGAATCCATCAATTACAACCTGAGATATCGTGTACACTGTCTTGAAAAATATAGTTTTGAGAAAAACGCGTTAAAGTTTGACAATTTGATATCATGTAATTTTTTGCGTCTTACCGTTAGTCATGCTTGCTTTATATGATGAACCTCCGTTTTCACATGCAGCATCCTCCAAGGCTGCTCTACTCTTTCGTCGCTCGATTTGGCTTTCTTTAGATGCTGCTGAAAGATATTTATTAAAATTCGGAAAAATAAACGGAGACCGACTGGATTTGAACTCGGGATCGCTCGCTTAGTACCAAGATACTTAGTCTGCACGATGGCTCCTATATAGTTAACTGTTTAATCCAAATCTCTTCATGACCGCTTACGGTCCTCTATTTCTTATAGCTCGGCCATTCTGGCATTACATTCGTCCCGAATGTACCGAGTCTTTATATACCGAAATTTTATCCGAAACTTGGAGCTTCTGCTCCTGAATTTGTTCACTTTGAACGACACATACTAAATTGTACTTTTTACTCCCCGACTTTGTTCGCCTTTGAACGATTGACACGAAATTGGAGTACTTTTACTCCTCGAATTCGTTCATTCCGAACGACAATCAATCGACTGAATTCTCTTTGTCAGATAATAGGCTGTATTCTCTTTGAGATAATGGGCTGTATCCCACTTCTGAGCTGAAAGATATTTATTACATTCGGAAAAATAAATGGAATTGACTGGATTTGAACTCGGGATCCCTTACTACCACTTAGTCTGCACCGCGACGGCTCCTTTGTAGTTAGCTGTTTATAATCCGAAATCTCTTTATGACCGCTTATGGTCATCTATTTCTTACACTGCAAACATCTGTATTTCGTTTTTGAAGACGCGTGCGTCGTCAAGTTACTCCGCCAATGCAGCTGAATTCGGACCAATAATTATGCCCATCGTATCATCAAAAGTATGCTTGTGTAACTTTTATTAGAAATGCTAGCTGCAATATATGCGGCAATATTTCTACGATCTTGATGTCGCTAAATATTCATTTCGGTGCAAACCAAATCAGAGAATTTAGGCTTTTGTTATTGTTTTGCGTAAAGCCTCCCAAATAGCGGTGTAACAAATCGTCCTTGCTTAATTAGTCATAAAAATTAATAAAAAGTTAATTATGCGGTAGTTAATTATCCGTGGCCTGCATTTATCGGCACTTCTACCGAACTTGTTTTCAACTTTTTTGCTTGCTTTTTCGGTGCTAGTGATAGTCGTTTCGCGCTCGAATGACAATTCGGCGGTTTTCTTTTTCTTGTTCTACTCGGACGTCTTGGTGAACTTTGTGAACCCTCTTTATCCATAAATATATGATCCATTCTTATAATATAATTTTAAGTATTATTTTATACGCTATTATTTTACGAAGACGGTTTGAAAAGTCCATGCAAAGTCAGAAAGATAGCATCACTGGTGTGTATCGAAGTTATTTTCAGTTAGTAGCATCTCTTGGAAGAACACACACCAAGTTTCAGTCAGATTGATCTATTTCTCTGTATTTGGCATTCGTCTGAATCGAGGAAGTCGAGTGATTTCTAAAAAATGAAAAATGAACGGAAGAGAATTTCGTGTGTTGAGCAAGCATTACTTTATGAAAGGCAAATCGCCTCAGGACACTAAAAAGAAGCTTGATAAACATTATAGTGAATCATTTTATTATTTTAATATTTATATTTGGTGATAGTTAATTTTATAAAAAGAGAATAAAAAGAGAGAGCGTGTGCCACGACGAGGCCCGACCACGAACCAGTCGTAATAAAAATCCGTAATTATTTTTGCGAAAAATATCATCTCAGCCAAGAATCGAATCTGGATCTCCTGCTTACTGGGCAGACATCTTATCCTTTCGACTACAGAGGCATGTGATGATATTTATCGCAAATAACATGTTTAGAATAACACGTCAACAATTCAATGATACACACATATATACATATACTGTGATATACATATTGTAGAATGACAAGTTATAAACGTATTAATGGTTATAAATAAGGTGGGAGAGGAATAGCAATCTGAGCGGGCCAAACATTGATAACGGAAATGTCGAATATCGAGGAGAGCACATGTCGGGTGGGGAGATCCGGAGTGAGGGTAGCCAGAGAGAAGTTTAAAATTCGAAGAAGAACGATGAGGAACAGACAGTTGGTCAGAGATTAGCGAGCCTTAATCAAGAGACGACTCTGATCACAGAGACATTCGCTCTAAGTGACCTCAAGAAGGAGAGGAGTCGAAAGAACCTCGAACTGCCGTGGGGTATACTTGAGGACGCCTTGTGATTGAGGGTGTGCAACCTGGACTTTACCTGCCCGACCTGCCGGAAGTAAGCCGCGCTGGTTGTTAGGGGCGATCGTCAGATATGAGAGTGGCGTCGACGTGTCCGACAGAAGTGAACCTCGGTGCTGGCGCTCGACGGCCTTGGGATTGGAGGACCGCGGAATCCCGTGCTCCGGACTCCCGCAGCTGCTCGCGGGCCAGATTCACATCTTCTCAGATATGTATAACTTCAATAGCATGTTACCGGGCCCGCTCTAATTGATTGTATTGCACTCTTCCTGCCCCGCTATTTTGGATGCGTCGTTATTGGCGACTCAGAATCCGAGTTGAATTTATTAATAAAGCCGATATTTCCATCCACGTCTCGACCATTCATTCGATCAGAATCCTCATTATCGTTACAATATATACATGTATATTCTCGACTCCAGAGAGATGATGATGATCCTATTCTCTCGATGGATGCAGGTCGGACCGCAGCGGCGACACTCTCCAATTCCACTCTTATCCCTGAGAAACGTCTTTATTTCAAGCTTAAAAAAGCTCGAGAGAACAATTATACCCAGATAGTAAACTATCTCGTAGATGTCTCAGATTTTATAAAACTAAGCTCGGAATCCAATACGAGCAATAGGACACCTAACTTCTTCAACAGATACTAGATTTGCATATAGCAAAGCCTCCATTCTATTATCTTAATAATTATATTTGGTGATCTTAGTTTTATAAAAAGAGGATAAGAAGTGAGAGTGTGTGCCACAACGAGGCCTGACTACGAATCAGTCATAAAAATCTGTAATTATTTTTGCGAAAAATATCATCTCAGCCAGGAATTAAACCTGGATCTCCTGCTTACCGGGCAGGCATCTTGTCCTTTCGACCACAGAGATGTGATGATATTTATCGCAAATAACGATTAGAACAGTTTATAAATGGTTTCAAACGTTTCGAAATGGCCATATGAGCACAAGTGACGCTGAATGTTTTGGACGTCCTATTGAAACTACTACTCCAGAAATTATTGATAAAATCCATAATATGGTAATAGATGATTAAAAAAATCAAGAATCAAGGTGCATGAGATTGCTAGTGCTGTGGGCATCTCGAATGAACATAATATTTTTATCAACATTTGGGTATGAAAAAGTTATCTGCAAGATGGGTGCCGCGATTGCTCACAATTGACCAAAAACGAAATCGTGTGAAGTATTTCAAGGAATGTTTGCAACTGTTCCAGTCAGTAGGAATCTATAAACAGGACTTTAGGCGTCATTTCGTCACTGTGGACGAAATATGGATACACCACTACACGCCTGAGACCAAAGAACAGTCCAAACAATGGATTGCCAGTGGGCAATCTGCACCAAAGAAGGCGAAGACTATTCCTTTGACCGGGAAGATTATGGTGATTGTCTTTTGGGATTTGCAAGGAATAATATTCATTGATTATATGGAAAAGGGTAAAACTATTATAGGTGAATATTATTCATCAGTTATTAGACCGTTTGAAAACCGAGTTGCAAACGTCCACGATTGAACCACAAGAAAGTCCTTTTCCATCACGACAACGCATCACTTCCTCGGAATTGTGGCCGCAAAATTGATGGAGTTACGGTTCCGTTGATGAAGTTACTTGTTCCGCATCCCCCCTATTCTCCAAATTTGATTCCCTCGGACTATTATTTATTCCCCAATGCGAAGAAATTGCTAGCGGGAGAGAGATTTCATTCAAACGAAGAGGTGATTGCGAAAATGAATGCCTATTTTGCACAGTTGGACCAATCATATTATTCGGAAGGATCAACAAACTGGAGCAGCGTTGGACAAAATGTATAAGTCTAAAAGGAGACTATGTTGAAAAATAAAAAAGGTTTATCCCGAAAAATTAAGTAGTTTTCATTTTTGCATGGACTTTTCAAACCACCCTTGTATACATATGTAAAACGTATTATGCTGCAGATAGCAACTAACTAAGGCGTTTCACAAGCCTTCAAACCTTCAAACTCAATTTTGAACTGGAGTTAACGGTCACATTTCTGAAAATAATATTTACGAAAGAAGAAGAAATCGGTTTATTATGTCTATTGTACTCAAAAAAGGCGATATGATAATTCTAGAGAACGCTGTGCCTTCCGGGTCTTCGGGCATTTACCGGCGTATAGGTACGCGACTCCACTCCAAATGCTATAACTCGAAAAATACTTTGAATATCCTCTTGGGACTTTCTGCACATTAATTCTAAGATTTCAAGCTATTTTTTAAAGCAAAAAAAAATTTTTTCGATTTTTTGAAAATTTCAAACTGGTCTACCTCCTTAATTGATTAGTAATTATACAATAATTTTATCTATTATTTTTAATTTTAGATGTTAGTATCTCTTAAACAAAGCGTTTGCGGCATATCTTTAAAAAATTTTTATTGCTTTAAAATCCTAAATTTATATTTTAAATTTTTTAAAATACTCTATATTGTATATATTATATTTTTTATAATAAAAATGTATAAATTCTTGAGTATGTAAGTAAAATATTGATTAATTATATTTAATAAAACTTTTAAGGCACATCAAAGATTGAAAATAACCAAGGATCATGTAATCAAACCTAAGGATGAAATAGTAAACGATAGAGATAATGTTAAAAGAGGCAATAAGAAAATACCTGGATATTTGTTTTGTACAATTCATTCCCATGAACAATTATCTTTATTTTGTCAAACATGCGACAAATTAACTTGTAGAGATTGTCAACTCAGCGAACATCGAGATCACAAATATAAATTTATTCATGAAATTGCAGCTGAAACTCGTACTTCCATGTCAATTTTACTTAAAGAAGTAAGGTAAGATCTATAAATAATAACAAACATTGCATTGATACCACTAGAAGATTATAAATTTGGAAGACAAATAATAATTTTCAGTTACAAACGTGTGTTATTGAAAAGTGCGATGAAAGTTATAGAAGATAGACAAATTCTAATATTAGAAAAGAAAAAAAGTCTTGTTCAAGATATAACACAAATGGTAGTACAGTAAGTATATATTATATGTATATGTATGTGTGTGTGTGTGTGTGTATACATATTGCGTGCGCGTGTACGTGCACATACTAAGATATTGTGTTTTATTACTTTTATTCTATTTTTTATCTCAGATTAACGAATGCTATTAATACAAGAGGAAAGCAATTGGTAATGAGATTAAATGAAGTATGTGATCAAAAGCAGAATACATTAAATGAAAAAAAAGGTGCTTTAGATCAATTATCCAGACTAACGGATCACTGTATCCTCTTTGGTACTCATGCTTTGAAGAAAGGCTCGGATATGGAATTATTATACAGTAAAAAGTACTGAAGTTATAGATAAATAGATATATGTATATATATAAAATAATTGAATCAAATGTAAAACATTCAAACATATTTGAGATATTCTGAAAAGATGTCATATGAACATATGTTCTATTCCCAGTATTTATATAATTACGAGTAAAATGTTATTGCTTTCATAATGAAATTATATGTTTTCATATTGAACATATGTATTATATAAAAATCAATATGGATATATCATGTATTAGTTATATGAATTTTATTTGATACATCATTAATTCATTGATATAATTGTTTATTATTTATTATTGTTTATTGTTTATTTTAATACTATATCCATCTAACAATTTTCTATGACAGTAGTCTAAAAATTCTAAACTCCTCTAATTATCCAAATAAATATCTATTGAGAATATGATCTATATTTATATGATATTCTTTTTTATACAGAAGTATCTCAAAAAATCTGCTAAAAGTTATACTTCGATCTGAATGACTATATATGCATATGTTGAAAAATTAAATTATGTACATATGTATATAATATTATCTATATACGCGCGCGATACACATACGTACATAGCATGTACGCGCGCGCGACATGTGCATATATTTATATACAATATACACATATATTTTATCTTAATATCACGAAAGAATGATTTATAAGATAATTTATATTTTATATGTATATATATTTATATGTTAAAATATGTGCGTGCGTGCGTACGTGTACAACCATGTGTACATAAATGACCAATATATACAGGGTGACTCAAAACAACCATCCTTAAAATGTCATTCCTGAGACGATTCTAAGACGATTTTTCCTTTATCAAATTTTCATTAGAAGCTTAGTTTTTGAATTATAAGGAAAAACAGTTCGCGAATTACGAGCCGCGTACAGAAGATAGGCAGGGGCGATACAATTTAGCGGGCGTTCGACGTGGGTGATTGCATGTGCGTGTGCGTGCATCCGCGCGCACGTGTGTGTGTGTGTGTGTGTGTGTGTGTGTGTGTGTGGGTGTGTGTGTGTGTGTGTGTGTGTGTGTGTGGGTGGGTGGGTGGGTGGGTGGGTGGGTGGGTGGGTGGGTGGGTGGGTGGTGATGGTAAGATGCAAGCATGCATGTGTTGCTTGTATCAATACTCGCGTATAGCTATCAGCTGATTACATCAAGTGCCTCACGTAAACGCCCGCGTTGTAGTGAGTTGCACCGCTCCTGCCTGTCTTCCGTATGCGGTCCATAATTCGCGAACTGTTTTCTCTTATAATTTAAAAACTAAGCTTTTGATAAAAATTTGGTAGAGGAAAAATCATCTTAGAATTGACTCAGGAATATGACATTTTAAGGACGGTTGTTCCGAATCACCCTGTATGTACACATATAAAACATGTGTGTGTGTGTAGGGGGGAGGTGGTATGTTACATCATTTTGTATATACATGCATATGTGTGTAATGTAATACATAATATTACAGAATTGTTACAAGTCATTTACAAAGAATAAAAAGTAGACGAGCGGATATTCCAAATCCTGAGATACCAGTCAGAATTCATTTATCACTGGAGAAAGTACCAGATTTAATAAAAGGTTTGTATGACGTATATAAAATTCCTGTTTAATTTATACAAATAAAAGAAATAGTCGGTTGTACTTTACATTACATCTAAACACAAAACAATATATTCATTTTATACTTACAGTAGTTTCATCAATTGGGGCAATAGTTGTTGATGGTAGAGTATATCCATCTATATCTCCTGTAATTGGCAACAATAGTACGGTAACTTATAATGAATCACAAACCGACCAAAAGCAAACTAATTCGAATATTCATGATAATATTCCTATTGTCGTTCAACAAGCATTACCATTATCAGTAATGGTAACACAGCAATCTACCAGCATGCAACATAATTCTTATCAGCAACAAGCACCTGTGCATCTATCACAGCAGCAGCAACAACAACAACAACAACAATCTCAAAACTATATACAACAATATATCGTACCTCATAGTATATCACCTCGATCATCGCCACAAGCACATCAGCGTGTGCCGTATTCTGTTAACTACAGCAACAACAGGTTACAACAACCTCTGTTGATACAAAGGCCATTAGGAACTTGTCATCAACAAGTAACATCATCTACACATCCACATCAGCAAGCGCAAAATTTGGATCAACTTGGACAGAGCACAAGTTTACGCGGTCTTCTCGCGCATAATTCTATTCCACCACCTCCTTATCCATCGTTCCGATCATCTACGAATCATGTACCATACCGATTTTCTCCTGGATTTAGATATTCCTCAAGTAATAATCCTCAAAGAGTCCAAGTACCATCATCTCATACGTATCAAGCAGCAAGTACATCTGTTGTAACAACACGTTTGCAACAATGCAACTTAACTTCTCCATCAACGCAACATATCGGAAATTATCCCGTCCATCGTTGGCATATACCACAACAAGCGAATCCTTGCCTTCCTTACACTTTGCCTCGACATCAACATGTATCTACTTATTCATCACTTCCTACCAATGATACATATAAAATTACTTTAAAAAATCAACAGACTAGCAATAATCAAAAATGTAGCACCAATGTAAATGCTACTTTGTGTGATAATCCACCTCAATTGCAAACTTCATCCACTGTCTCATTATTACATGCTGTCAGTTCGTCAATACCTAAAACACCTAGTCCTGTTACAACTCCTGGCAAGACGGATGATACTGAGAAAAGTCTAGATAAATTTTGTCAGAAATCATTAAATGACCTAATGCTTACTATTGCAAAATTAGATAGTAACGGGATTTTAGTAATACCAGAAGCTCAAAGAGGACAAATAGATTCGGCACAAGTAGATAGTTCTACTGACGAGGATATAAATTCAATGGCAGAGAATACAACAGGTTAGTTAAATTAAATTAAAATTAAATTTATTCTTTCAGCTACATGCATGCGTGCGTGCGTGCGTGCGCGCGTGCGTGCGGGCGTGCGCGCGTACGTGCGTGCGTGCGTGCGTCTTAATGCATTCTATTAAAAAAAATAAAACATTATTTTAATAATTTTTTTTAATAGATAATACAAAAAGTACAACCGCTTCTATGGTGATAAAAGACGATCCCAACGAAGATTGGTGTGCTGTGTGTATGGATGGGGGAGATGCAGTACTATGTTGCGATAAATGTCCAAAAGTCTTCCATCTTTATTGTCATATACCTAGTTTAAAATCATTTCCAGAGTTAGTTTTATAATGCACTTTCATTTAGTTTTTCTGTTTTTTTATTATTATTGATTACTCATTTTTTTCAGTGAGAGTGAAACTTGGCAATGTATGTTGTGTACAAATGTACTTGATTGTTCGGATGATATATCAAACAGTGAAAAGAGGTCAAATAGTATGAGTGCTAAAGAATTACGAATTGCACAAAGGATTGTCTTAGAACTTTATTGTCAATACGAACAAAGCCTTCCTTTTCGGGAAGTTGTATCGAGCGAGGTGAACAATGCTTAATATCAAGCTTTTATTTAATACCAAGACTCAAAAATCAAATTAGTGATACTTAGTGATTATTTTTGTTGTCAGATTACTGATTATCATCGAATTATTAAAAAACCAATTGCACTGGATATAATCAGGGATAAATTAAAATCGGATCATATAAATCATTATACAGATTTGAGACAAGTTATGGCGGATATCAGACTCATGTTTAAAAATGCTTTTACATACAATCCCGTAAATCAATTAAGCTTTTTAATTCTTTTTATTTTATTTTTGCCTTCTTTTTATGTTTCTATCTATCACTCTTTTTTCAGGTAGATTCACAAGTTTATCAGGAAGCTAGAAATTTAGAAGAATTTTTTGAGAAATTGTTATTGAAATGGGCGCCAAATTATGCGTATGATGATCCTTTTCTTACACCTGATAAAGATGAAGATGAAGAAGTTTTTCCACCTAATAGGAAATATAGACGCATAATTAATGATTAATAGAATATAAAAGGGCTATCATGAAACACTTCGCCGAAATTGTTGCATCTGGCATTAATGTCAATTCCATGATTTTATAACTGTAATTAGTACTATAGTACGTAATAATTTAGTAGAACACGATAAATATTACAAAACAAAAAATATGATTAAAAAAAAAATTGTTACAGGAAATAGAGCGAAATCTTATAAAAATTTTCATACCAGATTGTTTCTATTTCTCTTAATTAGACAATCAGTATTATTATTTTTCAATATTTTTTCATATATGACGAAACGATAATAATATTATTAACTTTTATTATAATATATAACTTTTTCGATACATTTCATTTTTTTCAATATAAGGGTGATTCAGAACGACGTTTATCCTTAAAATGCCACGTTCCTGAGATAATTCTAAGATGATCAGTTGATTGCATCGAGTATCCCACCTAATCGCTCGCGGAGTGGTTTGCATCGCTCCTGCCTATCTTTTGTACGCGGCTCGTTATTCGCGAACTGTTTTTCTTTATAATTCAAAAATTAAGCTGATAAAAATTTGACAGAAAAAAAATCGTCTTAGAATCGACAAGAATATGACATTTTAAGGACAAATGGTTGTTCTGACTCGCTCTGTATATTTTAATACACGAAACGAAAAATTAGATTTTAGTTAATTAAGCAATTAAGTGACTAATGTATTTATTATTAATCATGTGCTATTGCTTAAAGTTTTATCGCGTTAGTGAAATGCAAAATGCTTATTAATGTTATATATTTGATTAATAAGGTAATTTAATATGTAACTATTCCATTTAATATAATTATGTGAAATGACATTTCTTTCGATATCTATTTCGCCTTTTTATTCGTGACATGTAAAAAATTTTATAAATTATCTAAATAAGAATATAATAAAGAATATAATATAATAAATTTTCCATTTATATTATTTTTATTTTATATGTTTTATTTTCATTAATTTTTCAGGTGTTATTGTCTCTTTGTATCATGAAACGAATTATCTAAAAAAATTATCAAACATAATATAACGATATCACCTCTGCCTCCGTAATTAGATCATAAATTAACATGGCGTAAATTATAATAGATTGCAAATAAAAAAGGCATTAAGAGTCAAAACGCGGTTGTTAGTGCGTGATAAATTTAATAAACATAATACTTTTTACGCGGTAAACAATTTCTTTAATATAAATTCAATTTTAATATAAATTTGAGTGTGATCGTCGTTCGAACATTTCAGCTCTATATTGAGCCATCCTCAGCGAGTAAAAATTTAAAAAAAAAATTAAACAAAACTCGGAAAATTAGGAACATTAGCATAGAAGATATAATTGTGGCGATTGGTATCGTGTATCTATGCGGTAACCGTCAATTATAGGTGAAGATAGATGCTCATATCGATTTCCAGGCCGGTAGCATAAGGCCAATCAAAAGATGAGTCAAGTAGATATAATACGTCAGCCACAAACAAAGGCGAACAACAGCGATACAAAAATATTTACAATTTATTTATTATCGAGGTATAAGCATAATGTAAAAATTCGGTATCTTTTTGCAAGTTGAGCGATTTGCTTGATTTTTAATGTAGCATTTCCGAGACAAGTCTCTTTTCTAGAAAACGCTCCTTATCAAGGATTTTGACATTTTCTCAATCAAAATCATGGTTAAATTGCAATCTATGTTCTGTAATGACAGAAAAGATAGCCGTATTTCTGTTAATGTGAGTTCGGTGTTTAGAAATTCTTGTTTTTAGTTGTCGAGATGTCCCACATAAGAAGCGTTGCAATTTTTGCAAGAGATCTTGTAGATTACATTTTTGTTTTGTGTGATTGGAAGAGGATTTTTTTGAGCTTTGATTAATCCTCCAAGCTTATTAAGGCTGAAGAAGGAGATTTTAGAATCTAAACTAGTGATAGCTAATTTCATTCTATCCGCAATCTATGTTATGAAAGGCACAGTAAACCAAGGGAATTTGCTCGAGTCTCCTTCCACAGTTGTAATCAAATTGTTTTTTGGGTTGAAGTTAATTGTCGTTGATAGAAATTTTTTTAAACGTAAGTTAATGGAGTTGAAAATAAAGCTTAGAGGATAATCGCTGTCTCTCAAAATGCTAATGATCCGTTCTATTTTTTTGATGGTATTTAGAGTGTGAGAGTAACAAAGTCCTATCAACCATACCAAAGATCATCCCTCGTTTTTGAAAGAGAGAATGCTGGGAAAAATAGTTGAGATAGCTTCTCGAGAACATGGGTTTTTGATACCAATTAGTTTCGATGACACCGCCATTTAATTTGATGCATACATCCAAAAAGTTGAGAAATTTTTCTCCCTCTTCTAAAGTAAACTGTAAACGGACTGTAAACTGTAAACTGTCTCGGATAAAAAGAGTTGAAAATATTTAGGATGTCTTTTGTTTTATTGGAAGAAACAGCCATGACAATGTCATCTACCTTAGGTAAAAAGAGATCGTCACTCCACATTTCTCAAGCGCTCTCTTCTCCAGATCGCTTAACACCAGGTCCGCAACGATGGGAGAAAGCGGAGAGCCCATAGGAGTACCAAAGGATTGTTTGTAAATAGCGTCATCAAATTTAATAAATAGAATTGAGAACGAGTGAAATCCCTCTAATAAATTCCTCCTTCGGTATATTGCATCCCATCAAAATCTCCTCTTTTCTTGATAATTAAACGCCAGATCAAGAGGAATATTAGTGAATAAAGATACAACGTCAAAGAAGATTAGATTGTAACATCGTGCTAACGATATCCCGGAGAGTTTGTTAACCAGTTCGAAGCTGTTTTTTATGTAACTGCGTGGTCTAGGTACATTTTTAGAGATGATACGATGGAAATGCAAAGCCAACGGGTAAAGAATGCTATCTACCGATAATACAATGATTCTAAATGAGCAACCTTTCTTGAATTTTGGGAAGGCCGTAGGCTCTCGGCATCATCCCATCACTATTGTTATATGTTTTGTACGTGGCCGGAGATATAAATTCAGAGTCTTTCCATCTTTTTAAAAGACAGCAAAACCCTCAACTAGTTTCCTCGTAGGGTTATTTTTTATTTTAATAGATATTTTCGTCTTGAAGCATTCCATTCATTTTATCAATATAAGAATCTTTATCTAGAGCGACCGTAACATTCCCCTTATCTGTCCTCGTAACAATAACATTGGGATTATTTTTCAAAAAAGATCTGATAGATTTGTATAGATTAAAGAGTTCTTGGTAGTGAGGACTGTGCTGCGAAGTACCAGAAACTAAATTATTAATAATGGGAATGAAACTGTTTCTGATATCTAATTGAATATCCACAGAAAATTTTTTGGTATTATTTTCAATGCGTTTAATTAATTAAAATACCGCATCAGCCATATTACGGGGCGGAAGTGCTCTCCCCCAACTATAGGAAAAATTGATTCTTCACGGGGAGGGTAACCGAGGATAAATTTATGAACCATCCCTTCCTAATGGTGTTGAGAAAAGACATTGATGTGTTATAATCAAAGGATACGGGATCGACATTAATACTAAAGTTTCACAACAATTGTCGTCACCGTCCTTCGAAGAAGATTGATTCGATACCTCACAGGTGGAGTTTGATTCTTTTAACAGTAGAATCGACCAATCATGGATAAAGGTAACCATCCTCCATAATGGTGATTGAGAAAAAGACATTGATGTGTTATAATTGAAAGGGAACCGGCGATCACTTAATTACTGGATTATATCACCTAAAGTTTCACAACAATTGTCGTCACCGTCCTTCGAAAATTCTTCCAGAGAAATTCATTTAATTGTAGTTTGAAAATAAAAGTAATAAATCTTTGCTTGTGGCGGTCAAATTTAATAATTGTTTTGTCGTTGTAGATTCCCTAATAGCACTCGTCTATTCTAGAACGTTCCACGGGACATCATACAAGTATATTCGAAATATTCTCCGAACATTCGAAATACGTACTGCGACATACTGTGGAATGTACTTAGAGCGTTACTGCCGCTCATTAATCTAATCTCTAATATCTACTGGAGGATATCCCGCAGTATGGCCATAGGATGAAAATGGTTTAAAAACAGTATATCATGTAGAGCATGCATAAGGATACCCCAGACAAATCGTGAAAATTTATAATATACGTGATACCTCTTACGGAAAATAAGTGAAAAAAATGAAAAAAAACTGAGAGAAAGTAATGAAACATTTTTTATCTTGTATCATTGCATGTTTTTAAAACGATCACCCATTCTACTCGATTCTATTCGATGCTACTTAACTTTTATAATGGGATGAAACCTACAGCTGAAATAATGATGTAAGTGAACACGGAATTTTGACATAAAATATGATAAATCCGGTTAATGAATGTTACTATATAACCCTAATAGCACATGATATTATTTGAATATTCTACACTCGTACTGAAAGTACTGTAGTCATACGTACTATTGCCTAATATACCAGAGAAAATTCATATGATATCTGAATGATATATCATATATTTCTCATATATTCTTAAGCTCATCTTCAGAATATACCGAATATACTCTAGCAGCACATGATACAAATATTCTGTATTTATACTAAATGTATTGTGATCATACTGAATATACTAAGATTATTCATATAAAATCTATGTATTCCAAGTAGCAAGATGATTTAAGGTCATTTTTTGCCAGTGTACTGAAAAATGACGTAAAATAAATATAACATTTGTCACGAAATATTATCATAAATATATTGTCATTTAATCGTCATTTTTAAATCATTTTCAATGAATAAATAATAAAATAACATTACTAATTACTATCTTTTTTAATTAACCATAATATATAAATAAGAAACATATTTCCCATATTTAATACAATTATGACAAATTCATAAACAAATAAACAAAATATATTCAACAATTTATAAACAATTTTCATAATAAAAATGACTCTCATTAAACATAATATAGATTCACGGATTTATATCTGTAATTAAATTATCTACAAGAATTACATATGCAATCGAGATTTTAAAATTAAGACTATTTATATGACAATATAGTAACATTCAGATCTATCACATTTTATGTCAAAATTGTCATGTTCACTTATATCATCATTTCAGTTGCAGGATTCATCAAGTGAATCCCAGTTGCGCACAAAATAAATCGGACACAGCAAGTTGAATGGATCGGACACATCCAAACGGACGCTATAAGGAACGGATACAAAGTGGTTGAAATTGGACACAGTGAAAATCGGACACATTGAAAATCGGATACAGTGGCAATCGGACACAGTAGGAAATGGACGCACGGATAATTGCAATCGTGACAATTTTCCTAAAAAAGTGTTAAAAGTGTTATTATATTCGAAGTGCAAGATGCAATCTTTTGCCTTACTAAATGATAGAAAGATTGGCAAAGATCCCTACGCAAGGTTTGGGGATGAAGACATAATCTTTCATCTTACTAAATTGAGTCTATTATATATTAAATATATTAATATTAAATCTATATATTAAAATGATAGATCCTAGAAAGATTAGCAAAGATCCCAACGCAAGGATTGGATGTGAAGTTTTCGCCGATCTTTTCATTTTGTTACAAATATAATTTTGTATTGTTTTCATAATTAGTTCTATGATAGTGGGGAAGGCTTCGCCCCCCAACCCCCCCACCAGGGAGCTTCGCCTCCTGAATCCCTAATCAGGGGACTTCGCCCCTGAACTCCTGACGAGGGGGCTTCGCCCCCTGTACCCTCCTATCATGCGTACAGAGTCACAACGCATGCTCAGCTTGCTGCATTATATCGCTATGACAGATTTCCTAGCAAAAAAAATCGTCAACTTTAACGCTTAATATCTCGGTTCGCGAGGCAGACCGCCGCAGAATTTTTTTGCCAGATTCTTTTATCTATTTAACTATCCGTGTGTCCATTTCCTACTGTGTCCGATTGGCACTGTGTCCGATTACTACTGTGTCCGGTTGTCACTGTGTCCGATTGTTACCGTGTCCGATTGCTATTGTGTCCGATTTTCACTGTGTCTGATTTCAACCACCTTGTGTCCGTTCCTTATTGTGTCCATTTGGACCTGTGTCCGATCCATTCAACCTGCTGTGTCCGATTTATTCTGTGCGCAACTGGATGGAGCTTTCCCATTTCATCCCATTATAGAAGTTAAGCAGCATCAAGCAGGATCCCAAATAGAATCAGAGCTGCCAGAAACGGCACCTTGCATCGCGGCAACATCGGTGGTGGGGCGGGAGTGGGAAGAGCGCGAAGCACGCACACAGAACACGAGCCACATGTGCGCTTGGCGTTCGACTACCTTCGGATGATAAAAGAGAATAGAAATACTATCCTACTCTCTCACGCTCGAAGCGCTGCGCGAAGAGAATAGACATACTATCGTATTCTCTCGCGCTCGCAGCGCATCGAGCGCGAAAAGAGGATAGAGATGCTATATCATACTCTCTCACGCTTGATTTGCTGTGAGAAGAAGATACTACCGTTCTCTCTTGCCCTTGACGCTCTCTCACGCCGTACGATTTCGAGCGTTTCCAATGTTTCTCAGTTACAGAAGCTATTCTTGCATATATATAGCTGCTATATGTAATTGAAAGATAATAAAATTTCAGTCAAAATGATATCATTTCGAACTAATTGTGACAATTGCTTATAAAAATTAAATTCATATATCAACAAAAAATTAAAGTTTTAATTCTGAATATCAATATATTAAGAGTTACAATTTTATATCTTAATTAGCATGTATATTGAAAATACGAATACAAATTATATTTATTGAATTAAATGTCATTACCAAATTAATTAATTTTGCGTGTTTAAGTCGTATGTAACTAATTAAAATTAACTTTCATATATTCTTAATGCATAGACATAACATTAAAAATTGAAAATTAAAATTTTTATTCGCATGAGAAATAAGAAATTAAAAATTAAAAGTTAATATTAATGATTATTTTTTTAATAAAATTTTACTTTACTAATCTTTAAAGCTTATTCATTTATGTATTTAAAGAATATAATAAAAACAATAACAATGTTCCAATTTTCTTGGAAGAAAACCAATTTTAAGTTATTATTATTTTATAAATTGTAAATTAAATATTAAATGTCCATATACGTGTATTTATAAACCCTACATTATTTATTTAACAGCACAATACCATCATTTGAAAATTTTATATTTATTATGGATTAAAAATACAAGTTGTAAATATCTGCATATGAATTTATTTTATTGAAGGCTTCAATAATAGGTATTGTAAGGGCAAACTTCTTTGTAGTTTTATTGCTTGAAATTAGATTAGGGATCACATC
This sequence comes from Pogonomyrmex californicus, assembly GCA_024349325.1. Lineage (NCBI taxonomy): Eukaryota > Metazoa > Arthropoda > Insecta > Hymenoptera > Formicidae > Pogonomyrmex > Pogonomyrmex californicus. Next base: position 2,852,189 of record JAECZD010000021.1, read on the forward strand.
ATTGTTATTGTGTTCTGATTCTGATGTTAACGTATGTGAAGACTGTGAAGGCAATACATATTTTCTGAGTTATTGATAAAAGCTATGTTGCATAAGTCTGAATCATCAATGTCGTCTCGATTTTTTGAATAAGAAATTTTCTTTTAGAGCGGATCTTTGGTAATCTTGTTCTCATGTTTCCTTCTTATATGATTAATTAAATTGATTATTTCCATAATGTTTGTATATGGACTGACACAAACGACAACGTGAAGATACATTATCAATCTTTTGAAAATATAATTCTCTTATCCCCTGTTTTCGTTTTTTGATGTTGTATCCATTGTTTAGATATATTATCTGTATTTATTTAAAAGAATATAATTTTAAGGATTGGTTATCATTAACTAACGCACAATTTTTATCACAAAACGAATGTTAAATTTACTAGATTTATATTGGTTATTATACATTATGTTTACATTGTTGTACATGTTTTTGTCAATCAAAAACAAAATCATCTAATAAATTCATTTAATTTTTGTGACAAACAATTTTGTAATATTATCATTCATACAACCGATATTTTTATTTAATTATATAATCAATTTTTGGTTCTTATATACATATATTCAAATATAACTTTCAAGACTTTTCAATATAGTTTCAATTAATAGGATTAATCACAATTTTATCACATATAATTATTTATATTTGATATATAAAATATACGTATATAATATATACGTACCTTCTTTGTATCCTAAATAACTAAATTAGTTATTTAGGACCTAGGTAAGAAAGGCCCCAATTCTTAGTCCTGATCTACAATAGATGATTTAAGCCTTGAACTGTAAAAAATGGATTCATCACAGTCGATTATTTCTCCCAAATTTAATTGTAATTGGTCAATTTTTTTATGGCTTAAGTCTTAAATCTATTGTAGACCGGGACTTAAAAACATACAAATAACTTTTGTATGTGAAAATTATTTTTAAGTTAGTTGCACATAGGACGCGGCAACGCGGTAGCCAATCGTCTTGTTTTCTGATATGTAATGAAGTTGTGTGATTGGCTATCGTGTTGCCACGTTGTATTACGTGCCGCAACTCAATTATTTATTTGATTATTCATTAATTTTTTATTATTGAAATACATTAAGATATTCATTTAACATTAAGATATGCTAAATGGACGTTTATTACTTTGATATGGAAAGACCACCTCCCTAATGAGAAACAAAGGATCTGTCTCATTAATTAAACGTTTTAATGTTTTCTTATATCTTTTAATAAAAGAAAGATTTACACATTTCTATTAAATGAGCGAACATGTCATCAAAATGCATATCAATCCGTTTTCTATTAGGTGTACAAAAAAGTTCTGAGCTTTTTTTTGTCAAATTCAATCTTTAGTCAAAAACAAACAAAAAAATATTAATCAGCGAAATATTCCCCGTTTGCATCAATGACCTTTTGCCATCTTTCGGGTAGCTTGCGAATTCCTTGACGATAGAAGCTCACCGGCTTCGAAGCGATAAAGTCATCAATGCATTTTCGTATCTCTTTAAATCTCACGAAATGTGTATCAGCCAAATGATGCTGCAGCGACCGGAATAGATAGTAATCGGAAGGCGCCATGTCTGGGCATACGCCACGTGCGGGAGAAGTTCCCAGCCTAACGCAAAGATATGGTCCTGAGTCGCTTTCGCAACATGTGATCAAGCATTGTCATGAAGCAAGATCACTTTACGACGTCCTTGGCCAGTAAATGGCCTCTTTCCTTCTAATGCATCGCTCAAATTGGTCAATTGTTGTTGGTAGCGGTCTGCCGTGATAGTTTCACCCGGTTATAACAACTCGTAATACAACACACCTTTCCAATTCCACCAGATACAGAGCAAAACCTTCTTGGCGTGGATATTGGGCTTTGGCGTCGATGTCGAAGGTTGACTAGGGTTAACCCATGATTTTCTACGTTTAGGGTTATCATAAAGAATTCACTTTTCATCGCCTGTAATGATTTTGTGCAGAAAATCTTTTTTCCGGAACTTTGAAAGCAAAGTGAGTGCAGTGTCACGCCGACGATTTTTGTTGTCTTCGAACAATTCATGCGGAACCCATCTGCCTTCCTTCTGAACCTTTCCCATCGTATGTAAACGTACGGAAATGGTTTGCTGCGTAACGCCAAGCTGTTCTGCAAGCTCCTTTTCAGTTTGCGCAGAGTTTATATCCAGCAGTGCTTGCAATTCGTCCGTTTCAATCTTTTGAGGATGTCCAGCACGCGGTTCATCTTCAAGACTCAAATCTCCTTGGCGAAATTTTTGATACCATCTTTTACATGTAATATGACTTACAGCGTTCTCTCCATATGCAGCACAAATCATTGCAGTGACTTCAGCAGCATTTTTCTTCAGATGAAACGCGAAGTGGATGGAAAATCGAATATGCTCTTTTGTTATTGCCATTGTGAACACTACTGATTTTTGAGGTTATGTGCATCAAACGCCAAACCGTATGGCAGTTTAGAAGGTCAAATGTCAACGCTTTAAAATCGCAAAAGGGCGGGAAGATATATAAAATTTAAATTGTTATTTCGGTTGTATGAAATTTAAAGCTTAGAACTTTTTTGTACACCTAATATTATTTTGTATCGCCTCGGAACGCGTTTCGTTATTAAGAATACCATCTATCTCGATTATAAATAGAATCCGTCTTGGCCCTATGATCAGTTCTCGTCTTAAATTCGAAGGGAACACACCCTAATACCTGTTAAGTGACTTAAGTATTAAGTGTCTAAATAAAGTTTAATCACGACAATTCTTCTGTGGTTTTAATTCTTTAACATTACGTCGCATCCTGCACGTAACAGTTGCCGTTTTGCCGCGTCCTGTGTGCAACCAGTCTAAGATAATGCTATCTGTCTTAAAAAAAAAATCGATTTTTTAAAAAAAGGAATCAATTCAGTAAGAATCAAGTTTTAAAAAAATCGATTAATAATTAATTATTTATCATCCAGAATAATTGATTTTTCAAGAATCGGAATTTCGCATTACTAGTCGCCTCCAGCCTGTTAGGGCTAAGAGTTACTGCGACGTGTTTTGGAGCTCACGAGGCCTCAGTGCCATCACACGATCATAAACGCCGGGAAGATCGACCGATCTCCGGTCATATTCTCTGCGGCCGTAAACGTCGCACAATCCGCCCGTTTCCGAGCGCATCTCTCAGGAGCGGCCGTAAACGCCACCCAATCCGCCCGTCTCCGGGCGACCTTCTCTCCGTGGCCGTGAACGCCGCGCCAACCGCCCGTTTCCGGTTGAGTCTCCGCTCGCGACTGTAAATGCAACCATTACGTCCGGCCGGCCACCGCACGACTTTAAACGCCGTCCAATCCGCTCGTGTCCATAGTGTAAGAAAAAAGTAAACAAATATTGCGCATAATGGCGGAGGTCTGAGATCTTGACCAATCAGAGCTTGAGCTTTTATGCAGCGCGCTGTTTTATAAATATCAAAAATGAAATAAGATTGTCTAATGCAATTTGGATAAAAATATGTAAATTGGATAAAAATATGTTGTATTTAATATTATAAAAATAAAGTATAACTATACAAATTGTATAACTATACAAATTGTTGACAGTATGATTTATGCTTTTAGAATTCTTACTTATATATTGATCAAATTTAATTTTTATTATATGTCAAAATTTTAATCTGTTAAGATGTGTCACTTATGAGTTTCTGTTGGGGGATTTTTTTAACACGTTCTCATATTTAGAATTCTGTCATTATTTCTTTTGTTCATACGACGCTTGATTACATATATTGAAGAAGACTCTGTGAGTTGAAAACGTTTTTTTAAATAAAGACATTGTTTATAAAGAATTAATGAAAACATATTCTGTTAACAAATTATTGTTGCTTTTGACCTTCAATTTTATTATTTTATAATGTATAAGTATTATATAATGTACATTTATATTACAAATATGTGTTAAAATAAGAGATAATTAATAGGAAATATGATTTTGGTATTACAACAAGAATGTATCATTACATCGTAGCTATTTGTGACATATAAAATATGAAAAGGAAAAGATTATAAGCATTCGAAATAAACTTACCATAGTTAAGCTTTATATCTCCTTCCTTTCGTTGACACCCTTCGAACCACTGTTTTCGTAATTTATGCTCTTTGGGAAAATAATATAATACATAATTGTAATTTTTCTTGTTACTACGATCGGTCCGGCTTTTGCAATTTTGAACGCAACAAATTGACATTTTGGCATTAATATCACACTGTCATTTAAAACAAAACTCAATAAGCAGTCATATTAAATTTTACATAAAAGCTCAAAGCGTAATTGGTTGACTGTCTCCCACTACCTTTGACCTACTGCGCATCGAAATGGTTCACTTTCTTTTTATATCATGCATAACGCATAAAAAAATGAACTAATCATAATCCTCCATTTCTACCCTCCAATGAAATAAAAAATTCTGATCTTCATTTTCTTAATGCGTAATACGTTATGCGTTATGCAGAAGTGTGTACAATGAGGAGCATAAATGAGCTTTTTTTTTCGGTGTAACTAGAAGTAGGTGAGCGCATCATCCGTGGATTGTCGTCGCATCTACTCTCTGAGTTTGTATTTCCTATAATAATATGAGAATAATAATATGAGAATAATAATACAGATAATATGAGAATAATAATATGGGAATAATAATATGAGAATAATAATACAGATGTATAGTATAATAATTATAATTAAAATATAATTATTGTATGTAATAAATGTTAATTGCATCAAATTGTATTAAAAAATCTTTTATGCGCGAGCAATGTATATGCAAAAACTGAGATGCATTCGGTCTTTGACACTAGTCCTCGGAGAGTAGGTGCGACGACAATCCACAGATGGCGCGCTCATCTACTCCTAGCTAGAGATCTTTTAGTAAGAATTTGGCTATTAGAAACTCGATTTTGAAGCGTTTTAATTGGTCCGCCATTTTTTTTCTAATTTAAGGGTGCCGTCACATGCGGCGTAACTTGCGTAAGCGTAATCTGCGTATTCTAGTGATCTGCGTATTCTAGTGACTAAAATACGTTACGCCATTTTGAAAGTCTTTTTTCACATAGAGCGTATTTCGCGTAATTTCAAAAAATGCGTAATTAATACAATCTGCTTGAAATTGCTAGAAGTAAATTGCGCCTGAAAGCAAAACGCGGAACACGACAAGCGCACGTGACGATCCGCGGCGATCGATTGCCCTAAATCATGTGATCGATGGCACCAGGTAGCCGTCGATATCTATCACGCGGAAGTAATTATGCTTATCAACCACCTTTCAAGGGCAGCGTAACGAGGGTTTTTCGAGAAGCTTGCGAGATCATCCGATCAATTTCGTCCTATCAGCGATTAACACGACAAATCATGTGATTTGCGGCCAATCGATAGCACACACATACGTTTCGCAATCGACGATGGGCCACCGCCGCCGGCCCCGCTACCGACCGCACCACCGAGTATCTTCGCGGAATCTCCGAGCGCGTTCAACGAATTGTCTCGAATCTTCCGGCGAGATCATCCCCGGAATCGCCACAGACTCGAGTTCGGCCGACCTGTACCCGACTATTCCCGATCGACGGCCGACTCGGGTATATTAAGCGACTCCGGTGGATGATCAGGACTATCACCAGCGAGACAGTAAAGCATCCAGTACTGCTCTCGACATTCCCATTTCTCTCCAAGAAAAGCGATCTAGGGTGCTTTCTATCGAGCCAGGAGCTTCTGGCCGATCGCTCCTCTCACTAAAGCACACAAGTTTCTCCAGGGTTAAGAAGCTTCTTAACCTGGGCTCTAAAGGGAAGCCCTTGTACACATCATCCTCCGCTGACGGTCAAGAAGCAGGAAGCTTCCTGCATCCCAGTCACAGCAAAATAGAACATCCCAGTCTCAGCTTGACGAGAACTGAAAACTAGACGTACGAACAGCTGATCGATAATAACACGCGCTCCGAGACCCCTCGCACCGTCACACCCGCGCGCGTCTACCATCGCGAACGCGTTGGATTCACGGAACAGACCGCGAGCGAATCTATTGTAACGATTCCCGGAATCCGCGACACTTTTCGCGAAACAACGTAAGACCAGATTTCCGGGAAAAACACACTGTAAATATTGTACATAAAGAAAACCCAGTCAGTAACTGTAAATAACTCAGATTACCTTTAAATATAGATATATAACAAATTAGTTTCTCGATATTTTATTTCTCTCCGAATAATCCTGACCACGACCAACGCTATCCCGCGAAACACGCCGATCCAGGAGCCGCGAGGAAGTGGAAACGTTTTAAACTATTTGATAGTTCTGAAAAGAACTGTTTAAATAATACTAAGATTCAGTACTTAGTTCAGTGAAGTGAGTACTTAGTCTGAAAAGCGATATATAAAGGAGATATAATTTATGTATAGATATATGTCTAATTACATACGCAATGGAAAGAACATAAAAAAATTTAACGCAATATTTTTTATCTAAAATTGAAAATAAAATAAGATTATATTTAGTTGTATTTTGGGATTATTTTTATTTTTACCATGTTGTACTTTATGGTTTTACGTATACATTTTTAAACCAAGAATAAATAACAATAAAAATATTTAAATTTTAAATATTTAAATTTTACTAAAAAAAAAGAATAGAACTCTACAAGAATAGAATTCTAAATTTTAAATTTTATCTATTATTTTTATAATTGCTGATATTCTAATAAAATTCGCGCGCACGCGATTATCATGGCTGTCGATAATGTTACGCGCTACTGTGATCCCGTGAATCATTGTACATGTAAGTATAAATATATTGTATTTGTGCAGTTTATTTGCTAATAAATATGTCTATTTTGTATATAGTGTTTATTTTTGTTTGTCTTTATTAATTTTACATACTTATTTAATCATCTAATTATCATTTAATATCTATTTCAAATTTCGATATTGAAAAGATTATACATGATGTATACATGATGTAAGGAGACAAGGTATGCTCGTTAAGTATAAAGATACTACAATAAGGGTGCATTCGTTTATGCAATCATTACCGCAGATATCGTTCGTTTACTCCGTCTGCGAAAGTGACTGCAGCGCAGTTCGTCGTTCGTTTACGCAAGGATGTATCTCATCTGTGCAGCTATCTCGGAAGTTCTGCTTTGGATGCTTTGCTTGCAGTACTACGTAAACGAACACTAAAATAAATTTTATTAGAATAAGAAGCGAATTAGAATAAGAATTTAAAAAATAAAAATAAAAAATAAAAATAAAATAAGAAAAAATAAGAAGAAATAAAAAAAATTAGAATAATAAAATATAATTCACAAAAAATTAATATCTAATTTTTAAATAAAATTCATAAATTAAATATTTTGTATAATATCCATTATTTAGATTATATCAATTAAATTTATATCAATAAAATATTATTTTTTATAAAGTTTTATTACAATTATATATAAAGTTTTATTACATTTTAATTATTCGAATATAAATTTATGTATAAAATTATCTCTTTATTTATCATTCAAACAATCGGCTCAATTTCTATTGGAAGGTACGATCCGTGCAGTTATTCACGCAGTTATCCGTTCGGTAAATTTCGATCACGTGACAAGCAGATAAAAAAGTAGTGGATGCACAAAACACTGCGGATGCGTTCCTTTATTCACTTCGAGTATTGTCAATACTACAAATAGCGTTCCGATATAGAGAGTAGTGCACTCCGAAAGTACTGCCTTGAATTTCATGACGTCATTGATTTTGATTTTCTGTTGCGGCTATTGCAACCAGCGAGGTAAAGCAGTTAGAGCACAAAGATGGCTGCTTCCATGAAGATTGAAATAACCTTGATTGATGTTGAACAAAATAAAGCGTATAATATGAAATAATATAATATAATTATTATGATAAAATTATTATTATATAATATTATGAAATTATTTATTATTATTAATTATTTTTTTATTATTGTTATCATTAATATTAATATTATTACTAACTTCTTTATTATTTATTATTTATTTTTTTATTATTATTAATTATTTTATATTTATCATATTTAATATATATAATAAAATTATATATTTTTTAATATTATATATGCCAGTCGTTTTCAATTGGACTTTGAAAACATACTACAACATTCCGTTTTATAATCTTGAAACAGTTAGAAAGCGCACGAAACTAAAACTGAACGATAGCCGCAGTATACTTCCATTACGTCATAGCATGAATATTCAGAGTGAATAAAGGAACGCACTCTGCGTAAACGAATGCACCCTAAGATTGGCCACAACTCTGATCCGCCATGTTTTGACTAAATCCTACGAGACAGAAAGAAATATACACCATCTCATTCTAATCAATAACGTGTTTTGGTAGCGATATTTTTTATTTTGCATATGCATTGATTTAAGTGTATTGTGCATATGTATTAAACATGTAGAAAGCGTGATAATATATTATTAAATAATAGAGATACTAAAATTGCAAAATATAGTCATAAATTAATTAATTGTGATGAATCAATATAAAAAATGGGTGGATGTTCATTTTTTTACTTATATTTTATTTTATATTGTAATAAAGCTTGTTTATAATAATAATAAATATGTATAATAATCCTTTCTAAAAAAAGAGACGACATCGATATTTGCATCTCTCGAAATTTCCTTGAAGATTTATTGTTGATGTTTTTCCGTGATGGGTTCTCTCGCTGCGCTAACTTTGAATAGCTGTCATTGTATTGATTTCACAGAGGATCGTTTTGACAATTGCGTATCAAAAAATTAAAAATATTATAGTGTAACAGTAGTATAATAGTATTATATTAATTTTTGCTCTTGTGTTGAAAAAGATAAATAGCGAAAAAAAAGATAAATAAAAAAGATAAATAAATAAATAAATAGTAATAAATTTAAAATCGTTAAAATTAAAAGAAATATATTAATAAATTGGTAATATAATTATGTAAAATAAAGTTTTATAAATATATTATAAATACATTTTATTACCTTTAAAATGCTTATGTTTGTTTTTAAAGTATAATATTACAATTTAAGATTAATGTAGTTAATGTATTTGAAAATAAGTAGGAATAGTCAAAAGATGGCGGACCAATCAAAAGTTGCTTTTTTTCGTGACCAGTTTCTGATTGTAGTGTCTCTATGCTACAAATGCTTTGAAGCATTTTTTGATTGGTCAATTCATAAACTTTTTTGATTGGTTAATCAAACGCTTCGAAGTTTTTGTAGCGTTAAATAGATCATAGCCAAAATCTGTCACCCTACAATTTACTTTAGTTCGCATTCCACCATCAGATGGCAGTATCTCATCTTTTGTTGCTCATTTTATACACAGAGGTTTCATTTTTCTTAGTATATGTTCTATGGGGAAGCAGAGCTAAATGCTTTCATTGGTCGCTTGAGATATTACTTCGATATTACTTCAATAAACAATTTTATTAAATTTTCACATTGCATCATTTTTCTTTATTACATACTGCATTTGTGAAATACAAATTTGTTGTCATGATATCACAGAGTCTTGCATCTTATGGAGAATTAGCTGGAATAACTTGTATACGCAACAGCTGGCAGTTTCAAAAGCCACGTGTTACATAGTGTGCACCTTATTAGTTGTTCTATCATAAGATGAGAAGTTTGAGCCAATCAGATAATACCTTACCGTAATAAAAGGCGCTTGTCCGCTAGTTGAAGTCTTCCTCGGAGAACGTTAGTATTGTAAAGCGGGATACCAAAGAAATTTTGAGTATAAAAAGAAATCACTGAAAGAAAAAAATATTTAAGGTAAGAAGAGATTTATTCTGTTTTATTTCACTAAAATGTGCACATCCATTACGTTAACCTTATTTAATATAATAGAGCGAAATATTCACAATAAATTATTGCGTTCTTCGAAACACATTGATATGGTTAGCATTAAAATAGTAGTACAAATACGTTTTTCCTTCGCTCGATTGTGTTAGTTGAAATATTAATTAATTTTTCCAAGTAACGAAACGAGAAAATGAGCCAATAATCTTATTAGAACTCATAACATTTTTAACACAAAAGAACAAAGAATAGATAATTATATCACATGAATGGATATTCGGATATGTAACTTTTCACACCATCTTACCTGAAAAAAGCAAACAGTACGTTTTACGAAAAAAAGGCATGGTCAATGGAAAGATATATTTTAAAAAGCTGCGATGATTTCAAGAGAAACATCAAAAGTGTCCGAGATATTTTTATTATCAGATTTATTTATTTAAAGTGCAATTTGTTAAAGATTATTTTTTTTAATATTAATAGATAAATTTTGTTAGCTATATTATACGTTGCATTTTTTATATTTAGAGTGAAACAAATCCAGCGATTATGTACAAAAGTGAAGAATAAAATCAGAGAAAGAAGGGTTCATTTTTTTGTTTGAACAACTTCATTTTTATCTATTAGCTAATGACTAAGGCAATAAGATTACATCGGAAAATTATCGAAAATTTCTAAAAAAAAGCAGATTTGAGAGATAGTGTTGGTGAGTTTTTTTTAAATAGGGTTCTTAGAATCCTATTCAAAAAAACTTATATTTAATTATAATACAATGGAAATTAATTTTGATAAACAATTTCAAAAAGGAAAATCTATGGCAGAAATGATAAAAAGAATTATTTTATAATGAGTTTCAAATTTAATTTAATTAAGTTTAATTAAATTATTCTATAGCCTTGTTAACAATAACTATGCTAACAATAAGTCATGCATCATTGCCCTATTTTTGTATAACATTTTGTTTTTATGCCTCATTTTTAATCTTATAAATATTTAATTTGAAAAATTATTTTGTATGCATTATAATTTATCGAAATATGATTTCTTGTAATACTTGCTGAGCTTTCATTTTTTTGTTCCTACTGTTGTTTCGTTACTGATTCATTGTGTAATCTGTTTATGAGTTTGCTTTCTGTCCTGTGAGTTATACTAAAAACTTTCTCACTTTTGTTAAGTCTCAAATATATATCTATTTCATTTTAAGTATAACAAGTGTACACTGATTCAGGTACAAAAAAACAGAATATATCATGATACATGTTCGAAACCTGTTGAGACTATGTTCACATAACCTCTATTATTCCAATAGAATTTCTAAGTATTATTTAAAGGGTTATGATTGTATAATATTTATAGTAAGTATAGTTTTGTAAATTGGGTGGGATGGGGTGGGGTATAGGTGGTGGTGCATGTGTATGCGCGTGCGCAAGAGAGAGAAAGAGATATATCCTTTATATTTTATGTTTAACAATTATATTTTATATTTAACAGACATATAGTTATATTAATATATATTTCTTATAAAGTATATATTCGCTACAAAAGATGAAAATATATACTATATGTCTATATTTTTTATAGATACTTTGAAATGACTATATTACGTACTAATATATCACTATATTTGTTATTAAATATGAAATAAAATTATGTGAAATTATTGTGTGAAATAAAAAGTATAAATAGAAAATAAAATTACATGAACATTTTTATTTAACATCTTTTTTTCCTCTTTTTTTAAATTTTTTAAATTGTTTTAAAATCATGCTTTCTGTTTTTTATTTGTTTTAATTTATTAAAATTTTTAATTTTCTTAATATTTTAGTTATTTAGACAAAAATGTCTCAAAGAGGAGGAAGAGGAAGAGGTAGTCATGGACGAGCATCACAAAAGCAGACGAGTTCTATGCACCAAGAACAACAGCTTCCACATGCTCAGGCATCATCTAGCAGTGGGGCTGTTCGAAGACCAGGCCAATCTGCTGTACAATCAGTAATATAAAATATATTATTGTACATATAATATAATATACATATATTAATATGTAGGATAATATGGAAATTTATGGGAATTTTATTAAAATTATGGCAGCATATGATCTTATATTGCAAAGATGATATTAATTATATTGAAAATAATATCAATTTTTAAAATAGTTTCTATAGTTGTAGATTATACTTATTCTTTTATTTTACATACAATCTCTATGCAAAATAATATGGCTTATGTAATATAGTATATTTCATATAATATAATACATTTAGTAAAAATAATAGAGTAATTTATTTTATTACTATAAAAAAAAAGGAAAAAAAAAACTTTAAATTTTTTAAAACTTCTTTTGCCCATATTGATAATACAAGTGCTACATTTATTAGAAAAATTTTATTACATAAGTATATTGCACAATTAAATGCATATAAAATTAATGTAAAATTAATAATTTATTTTCAAATCATGAAACATCAATTTATTGTTCTTCATGCAAAGCAGGATATCGATCTATGAATTTAACTAAAATAAGAATATGAGATATGCTATTTGCGATTAAACTTTTTCTGAAAATCTGTATATTAATACTGTTAAACCCTACAAGTGTATCATTTATGTTAATTTATTAAAAATTGAGATTTTCATTTTATATAATAAAGGTAATGATATAAATATAATATTTATTAGAAGTCATTATTGATATTATATTAAATTTGCATTTCTATGGATCATATTAAATGGAAATGACATAACTTAATAATTTTAAGAATAATAATAATTACTTCTAATTCAATTAAATCTTTTGACAGAGTACTGGACGTGGTGTAATACAACGCGTTGGTGAAAAGGGTGATAGTGCAGCAATGGGACAGATAGGAAGAGGCATGGAAAGACTTGGAATACAACCTACTGGTATATTTTATTGTTATTTTTAAATTTATTTATATTATATAAATATATATTAACATACACATAAGTATATGTAATATTGTATATTTTGCATTATACACATAGAAAATTCTTACGTCAGTACAATTGTATTTTTTATACATAAACTCAACAATAAGTACATAAAATTGAGATTATACATATACATATATATATATATATATATATATATATATATATATAAATTATATGTAAATATAAATTGTAATTGTGTGCGTGCGTGTTTGTGTTTGTATTTGTGTTTCATTTTATCTAAATTGCAATGGATAACATGTTTTAATACATTCATTGCTATGATAGCGATTTTCTTGACACTGATAATTTCCATTCATGCTGTTGGTCACTGGTGATGGATTGATTACAATTAATACATACAATTTACATTTATAAGATTGATTTTAAGTAATAATAGAAAGGCAAAGCTGACAAACACAAAAAAATGAGTATTTTAATTTCACTGCTACTATTACTTTCTACTATAACGAAATATATAGTATGGATGGACAGATAATTGAAATATGCTTGGTGACAAATATATTGACAGTATCATATGAATTATATCCTCGGAAATTTAAAAAGTTATGATATGTGAAGAATATCTCGATATATGACGTTATTTTTATTTGCTGTTCAAATTCTTTTTGAAATGATAAAATTAATTAAAAATTACCTTCTTTTTTATTATATTATTTAGAAAAAAAAAATAAAACAAATTTATAAAAGAGAATTATATGAAATTATCGCGCACCTTATATGAAATTGTGTAAATTTACAAGTAAATCATGCATACATATATACATATACATACGCGTGCGCGTGCGCTTGTAAGTTATTTTAAGTGTGCGTGCGTGCGTGCGCGCGCGCGCTTAAAATAATTCATAATAAAAGAAATAGTAAGGTATAAGAATATATATGTTTTTATAATAATTTACAAGTAAATTTATATATCATACACAAAAAAGAAATATAAATATATTGAGAATATATTCCTTTTGTTTCTATTTATATACTTTTTTATAATTTTTTAAACAAGTGATGAATTTTTAATCGATAAATGTTATTAAAAGAAATGTTTCTTTTTTAATTTTTATCTTTTTTTATAAATAAAATAAAAATAAAAGGATAATTTTTGAGAGTTGGTTTTATCCTTTTAAGATAAATTTGGGCAGCAAACAAAAGTAGTCTTCAATAATCAAAATATTCTTTATTGTCAGTTTCATAATTTTTAAAATTTTTGAATTGGAGATATCTCCTTATGATGTGATATTTTAGAAGTTTATGTCATTAATTATATTTAGATATATTTTTTGAGTATTTATGAGTATTAAATGAGAAATGTAATTTTTTATAGCTGGTGCCAGTGGGGATGCTAGTACTAGTGCAACAGGTGCTAGTAGTGTAGCTGTTGTGTCATCTGGAAGAGGTGCAGCACGTGGCAAAAGAATTTTACCTCCAGATATCTTTGTAACAAAACCGAGTCATGTAGAAAACAAAAAAGGTGAACAAAAATAATAATATTAATATATTATCTACTATGTGTTCTAAATTATATATTATATTACATATTATTTTATGAAAATTATATTTTTTTACTTATTTTTCAGGTATATCTGGTAAAAAATTAATATTACAAACAAATTATTTCAAACTGCTTAAGGCGACTGATTGGGCTATTTACCAATATCATGTTGATTTTGCACCTGAAGAAGATCGTACAATTGTACGTAAAGGTTTACTTAAACTACATAAAGAAAGTATTGGTGCATACATCTTTGATGGTACTGTAATGTACACGAGTCGTCGATTGCCCGATGTAAGTAATAAATGTACAATGCAACATATATTTCATCGATGTCATTTACGTCTCTTTTTCTCTTTTTATAAGTTTGAATACAATTGAATTATTTTAGCGAATGGTATTTACTTCAACTCGACAATCAGACGAACAACATATAACAATCACGGTTCGTATTGTTGGGGATATGATAGTGGGAGATGCTCATTATATCCAGTTCTTTAATATAATTATGAGAAAATGTTACGATCACCTGAAGTTAAAATTGGTTGGCCGCAATTATTTCGATCCTGTTAACAAAGTAAATATATTCATAAATATATTGTTCCATAAAAAGTTTGGTATAAAATAAAGTACCATTTTGTTACATTAATATAGATTGTTTTACCGGAATGCAAATTGGAATTGTGGCCAGGATATTTAACATCAATTCGTCAACATGAACGAGATATATTAATGTGTGCCGAAATAACAAATAAAGTTATGCGGTTAGAAACTCTGGTAGATATTCTGCGTAACTGTTATCAGGAAGATAAGCAAAGATACAGAGTAAGTTATGCTTTTTAAAATTAAAGTTTTGCAGGAATTTTTTATAAAGAAATTTTCATTCGCATTTCCTTCACTGTAATTTTTATATTTGAATTACAATGTTACTAAAAAGTTTTTTTTTCTCCTTATGCTACAGAAATGTACATATAGCATTTTTACAATGAAAAAATACAAAGTTTAAATGAAATTCATTTATTTATTGTTCTATCTTATTTCTGATTTTATTACAATTATAAGTATATTTTCATGTTCTTGCATTATAGAAGTGAATAAATATATGTGTATATGCATACAGGAAAATTTTGCCAATGCTGTGATTGGTATGGTGGTTCTTACCGATTATAATAATAACACGTATCGCATCGAGGACATAGATTTTTCGACTACTCCTAGTGATTCATTTCCTATGAAAAATGGCACTACAATAACATACATAGACTATTACAGAAAAAAATATGGAATTAAAATTTCGGATTCTAGACAACCAATGCTCGTAACAAGATCCAAAACAAGAGATCGACAGGCCGTAGAGATGGATCGCGTTTATTTAGTACCCGAATTATGTCGTGCAACAGGTATATATTGTTACCTTTTCTAACATTTATTCGATTTATTGTTGAATTTAATTTGAGTTGTTTTTTTTTATCCTAAATATTTATGAAGTTTATATCTTTCATTTGCCTATTTTTCTATGATACTATGATTTACAGGTTTAACTGACTCCATGAGAGAGAATTTTAGACTCATGTCAAGTTTGGCCGCGGAAACACGGCTCAATCCTGGAAAGCGTATTGAGAAATTATTGATGTTTAATAATAGACTTCGTGAAACACCTGCTATCATGCAGGAATTGTCTGAATGGAACTTGCAACTAGATAACAAGTTGCTTGAAATATCTGGACGTGAATTACCCGCTGAGAAAATTTACTTCAGCGACAATGTATCTGTTACAGCTGAGGAAGGCGATTGGACAAGAACAATGCAAAATAAGAAATGTATAATTTCTCCAGTATTACGTAATTGGGTCCTCGTAGTAACAGAAAGAGATAAGCATGCTGTATCGGTGCGTCAAAATTTTATTGAATATTTTATGAGAACTATAAAATATTATTTGCATGTACGTGCGTGCGCATATATGCATGCGTGCACATTCTTATTTTATGTCGAAAAATGCCAAGTGATATAATTGCGCTTTTCTTATTCCATGTCATTCCATGGAAAAAATCATAAAGCACGATTCTACTGTTTTTTTATTTGTATATTTTTTTTTGTGTTTTATAAGAGCAGTTTTGTGTTCTATGACAAAAATTATAAAAGTAAAAGCATTATTTAATAACTGTTTTAAGGCTCGATTCTCTCGCGATAAGACATGTGACATCGGAAGCGGGAAATGACATACAACAAGTTTCTTGCGAAGTATAGCTTTATTTCGTACTTTTCGCTTAAAAATAAAATATTTTCATATTTCTACAACTTGAAAAAATATCAAAAAGTAAGATATCTGTTCAACAGATCACGTAAAAATGTTAAATAATTCTTAAAATAATGGTACATTGCTCAGCTATCAGAAATCATCAGATCACTAGATCTAGTTGTTTCTGATAGCTGAAAATCATTGGCATTGTGACTCAAAGGGGGCGATGGGCGTGCGTGCGTGCGTGCGTGTAAAATTATTCAGAACAACCGTTTGTCCTTAAAATATCATACAGTAAGTTACTGCTCCTGCCTATCTTCTGTATGCGACCTGTAATTCGCGAAGTATTTTCCCTTCAAAAACTAAGCTTCTGATAAAAATTTAATAAAGGAAAAATCGTTTTAAAATCCACTCAAAAATATAACATTTTAAGGACAAATGATTCTGAATCACCTTGTAAATTTTATACATTGAAAAAAAATAATTGAAAAGCTATGCAAACATTTATATATCTATATTTTTATTTTTGTAGAACAGTCTAGCTTATAGAAGTCTTGTTTTCTTACATACATCTATATTTATATTCTTTACACATTGTTATTATTGATGTTGTTTAATTAATACGCTTTATGCATATATATAAATTAAAAAGTTTTGTAGAATTTATTCCTTATAAATCAACATAATATTTTGAATATTTTGCAAATTTGGATTAAAATATCATTGAGATGTATCCAGTTTTTAATCAGTAATATTTTATTTCAGCCTTTTATAACTTCTTTAAATAAAGTTACAAAAGGTCTGTCATTTCATGTAGAGAATCCAAAAATACATTCTATCCGTGATGATAGACCAAGCACATATAACGAAACATTGGAATATATTTTAAGTAAACAAATACCACAGTTGGTATTTTGTGTGGTATCTAACAATCGTAGCGATCGCTATTCGGCAATCAAAAAGAAATGTTGTGTTGATCGACCAGTGCCATCACAAGTCTGCTTGTTGAAGACAATCATGCATAAGAATATTATGTCAATAGCTACGAAAATAGCAATACAGATGAGCTGTAAATTAGGTGGAGCACCATGGTTTGTAGATATTCCATTAGACGGTTTAATGATGGTTGGATTTGATGTTTGTCATGATACAACAATTAAAACCAAAGATTTCGGTAAGTATTAAATTTTTTTAAATTTTGAAGTTTACAAGAAAAAGTGCCATGAACAAGATAGTACCAAATTGCAACATTTAATTATAGCTTTCGAATCTTGTATAAATCAGTTATTATGTGATACATCTCTGTCGAATATATTTAATATGATTTAACAGTATAACGGTATATAATTTCTTAAGGCTCTTGACTACTCAGCTAAGAACTTCGCGTTGATAGTAGCGACACAGCGTTGCGATAAAAATTAGAAGCTTATTCATCTTTGCTCATCTTATCCTTGTCTTTGTTCATATTAAGTGACAAGCTGACGACGAAATTTTTTACTATTTAATTACATTATTATTTGTTTAATCGTACAGATGTGATTTGTCTCATACTTACCAAATTCGTTAAAACGACGGCAGCTAAAGTTACTTTTGAATGTTATAAATAAAAGAATATTTTTTAACAGTTCTTCTTTCAACAGTTGTCAAACCATGTGTTCTGTCTGAATAAGCTTTATTTCATATACCTTTTATGGCTATTTATTGACTATCAGCAGAAGAAAGGATAGTTTATTTTCATAAATATCTTAAAGTTATTTGAAATGTCATTTTAGTCAAATATCTCTTTATTTACAAACTACATGATAAATTCACTGTATCATTTCTCGCTTATGACGTCACGAGTTCAATATAGCCGCGACGACTAATCAGGAGCGTTAATGTTATTTCTGAGTTAATTATATTTCAAAAGAAAAGCGAAAAAAAATAGTGAAGAAATTAAAGTATAATCTTTTTTTTTTACAACATGCATACATTTTAGAATTAATTATTGAATCAACATTTTTATTAATATTCATTTGTTAATACAGGCGCTACAGTAGCAACTATGAATAAACAAATGACAAAATACTTCAGCGCAGTAAATGCACATACAAACGGTGAGGAGTTATCAAATGAACTCTGTGATAACATCCGCAAAGCTGCACAATCATATTATCAACAAAATAAATCTCTGCCAGCACGTATTGTGATTTACCGTGATGGTGTTGGCGAGGGTCAAGTTTCACAAGTATTTGAGCGCGAAGTCGTGCAAATAAGAAAAGCACTTGATGGAATGTATGGTGGTCCAAATAGATACAAAATGGCTTTCATAATCGTGACAAAACGATTAAATACGCGATTCTTCCTCAATAAAAATAATCCATGTTCGGGTACAGTAGTTGATGATGTTATAACGAGTCCAATCAAATACGATTTCTTCATTGTGTCACAGAAAGTACGACAAGGCACAATAACACCTACTTCATATAGTGTCATTTATGATACTCTCGGTTTAGATCCCGACAAGATACAACGTTTGACATTCAAATTGACCCATATGTATTATAATTGTTCGACTACCGTCAGAGTACCAGCACCCTGCCATTATGCTCACAAACTTGCATTCCTGGTGAGTAAATTTATTCATCGGGAACCAAACACGCAACTGCAAAATACATTATACTTTTTGTAATCTTTGTAATGTTGCACCATTCCATTTTTTAGTTTTGTTTATCTCATTTTATTTTTATCAGTATTACAGTCCAAATAGAAAATAATTTACAGGAATGGTTTTTTATTTTTATGATAAAATTTTTGAAATATTAGAATGCTAAAAGAATGAATTAGATACGTTTACAGTGTTTTTATCACACGTATTATAAAATCATGCTTTATGAAAGATTTTCTATCAACATTAATACAAAATATTTAAGAAAAAACGATAAAATAATTTTGATATAATTCGAAGATATTATCCTAGATAAATATTTAGTGTTCTAATCTCTTAAGTAATCCTAAGATTCTCACTGTAATATTGAATTATCAAAAATTCATAATTATTCATAATTATTTTTTCTAATTTGATCTAATGAGACAGTATAACTGCAATGGCAAAATCCAATCGATCATTACACAATTATCGATAAGACTTCAATGACTTAAGATAATATTCTTATCTTTAAAAATATTTTTTCATATTATTCCTTACATTATTGCAATCTTTGAAATATTCTTTTTCTTTTTTCTTTTTTTTTCTTTTTTGCTTGAGCAATGACACAATAGATAAATCCATACAAATGGATAAAATCGATATATTGTGTTGGTTATGATAATTAAATTTAGTTGTATTTCTTATGTGCCAAAGTTACATCTATAAGCCATATTTTTCCTATTTCAGTTTAAATCAAATATTACAAAACAATGGTGTTTTAATCTTCTCTAATATGTGTAATTTTTTTTATTGCATCTATGAATAAATGTTTTAATAACTGATAAGAAATATAAGTGCATTTTTTTTTAAACCAACAATTACAAATTTAAATGAGTTTAGATGAGTAAATTATATAAATAAAGTATCTAAAGGAAAAATGAAATTAAGTTTATTTTATAATTGTTTAATGAATATTCAATTTTTTACATTTAAAATGAAATTTTTTTTATTGAAACTTTAATGTCAAATTAATCTTAATATATTTTAAAATATTTTTATTCAAATAGTATTTTTTTAATAGAATTATTTTAACATGAAGCATCTCATTTACTTAATAATTAAATTTCTAATTGAATATAAAATTTTCTTCAAACATTTAATACTGCCACATTTTATCTTTTCATATATTACGTAGACATTTATCTATTTTTCAAAAATTTAAATATTTAATAGATATATTTTATAGATATATTTAATAGATATGTTTTTTTTTTATTACATATTCATGTGTATATGTAACAAAAAAATAAATTGTATACGGTCTCTGGATCTTACAGATGTATTACACGATCATTGCTTGAACTCGACGTTGACGATGGCAACACATCGTCGCAGCAAAAATTAGAAGCTCGATTATCTTTGTCTATTTTAAGATGTCACATGCGACGTAACTTGCACCGATCAATCACATCGTTTCCCTTGAACATCGGATTTTGCCTAGTTATGCTGTTTACGCTATTAGGGTGCCGTCACATGCGGCGTAACTTGCGTAAGCGTAATCTGCGTATTCTAATATTTTACTAAGCCGTTACACCATTCTGAAAGCTTTCTTTCATATAAAGCGTATTTTGCGGAATTTCGAAGAAATGCATAATTAATACAACCAATTACTGATTAGGGCTTTTGTTGTACTCTTTAACAGAAATGCTAAACTAATTTATGATTAATTTTTGTAATCTGCGTATCTGGAAAAATATGCTTCATGGGAACCGAGACTTTACATGAAGCGTATTTTTCCAGATATCACGCAGATTACAAAAACCGGCAACGCGGTAGCCAATCACCGTCTTGTTTTCTGATATGTGACGAAATTATATATCGTCGAAATTAATTATAAGACGGTGATTGGCTACCGCGTTCTGACGTTGCCGCTTTGCTGCATCCTGTGTGCAACCAGCTTAAAGGCCATATCAGACTAGCGGTTGCACGGCTATTTCAGCCAATCACAATGTAGCAGGTCCTGGTTATGGTCAATGTGATTGGTAATAGTAGAATCATCAACCGGCAACTGTAACCGAGGGGAGCGTCCCAGATGCACATTTTCAATCAGACACACCATTCACATCAGCCGATGCTTAAGAATTTTCTAGTGAGCCTATCAAAAATTTTTTTATTTAATCGACCAATCGGCAATGTGTCCGATTAGACCTCAACCTAGCTGGGCAACCGCTAGTTTGATATCGGTTCAGCCAGAGATGGAGTGTTTACGATAATCCAAGTTCGGCACAACCATCTAATACCTTCATGTTTCATGACAACTCAACTCAATGCTGTCTTGTGTTACGTTCCGAGGTGGCGTAGAATGATTAATGAGTTTGAGAAAAGGAACTCTGGCGAGTTCTAATTTTATGGTGGATACTAAATATGGTTATATTTGGATTAGAACGAAATTACAATTTAAGATTATTTGGTTCGCAATAAAGATAATTTTCTAGATCAATGTAAACGTAAACAGAAATATCAATAAAGAGTTATATAAAAACAATATTAACAAAATGGCAATAATAATAATAATAATAATAATAACAATGCAGATAGAATAATAACAATAATAATAATGTCAATGAAAAATATCATGAATCATAATGGTGAATAAAACAACATTGTGGTATAGACCTAATTATATGTGGAATAGAAAAACAAATTAGATAATATCAAATAAGAATGGGGATGATGGCTAGAAAACATAGTATAAAAGCTTCAAAGGTATATGACAAACATTATTATTATTATATATAAGTGGATAAAAGTATCAGCACTATATAATTTGACGTAGGTTTAATACTAATAATATATTAATCAATACATATAAAAAAGAGATGTCAAATAGTAATAATAATAATAATAATGATAATATAATGTAAATTAAAAATATAGTATAGTTTAAGTGTTACTATAAAGAGCTTCACAAAAAGGTGATGTAAATTTAACGTAATATGAATTTAATTTATAAAGAAATCAATCAATCAAATAATAATAATAATAGTAATAATAATAATCTAAATAATAATGAAATAACAATAGAATAATAACAATAGAAATGATTATCTTAAATGGTTCAAAGTAAATGGTTAAAAGTTTAAAATTCTAGCAAATTCTCTTTCCTTTTCTTTTCCTTTCATAATAGTTAATATAGTTTTCGTCCTTAATAGTAAAAGATTCGGTGATTTGATTCGTGGAATGATTCGACGATTACACTATCTGGAGGTTCGTTAACGACTGCCGTGTTTGCATCCAAGCCGTA
The DNA here is from genome assembly GCA_024349325.1 of Pogonomyrmex californicus. Classification (NCBI taxonomy): domain Eukaryota; kingdom Metazoa; phylum Arthropoda; class Insecta; order Hymenoptera; family Formicidae; genus Pogonomyrmex; species Pogonomyrmex californicus. Next base: position 2,874,697 of record JAECZD010000021.1, read on the forward strand.
TCTCTAGGGTAGGGCCGATGCAAAGGAGAGGGGCAAACAAAGCACTTCTCGACTGAGCATTTTATTTCGTGCTACGATTATTTACGCGAAAATAGGAAAAGATAAAAGGAAAAGAAAGAAAGAAAAATAAAGCTAAGACCTAATATTTTTTCGGAGATATCGTTAATACTTAATAATAAATCTTATTATTGCAAAACGAGAATTCATTTAATTCATCAGTTTTCGTCAGTTAAATTTTCGTTGCGCAACGAAAAACTCTCCGAGCTAGCTCTTCGTTGGAAAGTTTATATTAGGAATATTTGAGTGCGATAAGCTTCCCCTTTAGTATAAACTAAGATCATCGAACGCTCCTTTGTCTCTTCTACAGTTACAGCATTGAAAACCGAAGAAGAGGTGATTCGAGAAAAAGAAAATTAAGTTATAAAATTATATTTCCAAATTATATATCCAAATATATATATATCTAAAAGAAAACAATAGTAATAGTAATAAAATAAAATTATATCTTATCGCAAGACAAAAAATAATATTTAAAATCGCGCATGCGTTAACCTAAGGTAACCGCTCGACTGAACCTACGTTATTTCGGATGAACGCCCGCAAGTTTTAATTTTCTGCGGACGTTACACTTGTATCCCCATTAGTTGAATTGAGTTGAGTTATTTCCAGATCGATAAGCGAGGTGAACGTATTTCATCCGCATAAAAAATTTTTATATTGTGTCATTTTGTATTACGATTATATCTCGAATTATAACGATTTTTGTTTTGGTCCATTTGCATATCACGTCTAAGTACAAAAATAAAAGAAGAAGAGTTTAGTTAATCCATTAACGAACAAATCTCAATAGATTTTGTGGAAAATGTCTACTATAGATAAATCTATGATAGAAACAAACAATGTCGGTGTGTATATGTCTCTTTAATAAACATAATTATATATAAGTTTATTATTATCTTTTTAAATAATAAATAATATTTTTATATTTAAAAGCAAATTTATTTATTTTTTATTATAACAAAATGTTTTAAGTTTTAGGCAAATCTAATTATATTTTATGTATGAATTACAAACATCTGTTGCTCGTAGTTAACAAAATAAAGTCATTATTATTCATACTCACTCATCAAGTTCCTATAAAAGCATAAGTGCCTAAAAATGTGTATGTGCATTTTAGAATATTAATATATATATATAAATATAAAACATATAACTATGTTGTACTTAATAACATTGATATTTTTTGTTTTGAAATAGTTTTGAGTTTATTTTAAAGGGGTGAGTTCCAATCGGACATATTGCCGATTGGTCGATTAAATAAAAAAATTTTTGATAGGTGACTCACTAGAAAATTTCTAGACATCGGCTGATGTGAGTGGTGTGTCCGATTGAAAATATGCGCATCTGGGACGTTCCCATTTTAAAGTTCCCAGCAAACACCGAATATAAATGCTATGTAACACAGGAGTAACATGTAATATAGCAGATGTTATATTCTATTTTCATCGAGAGATTAGAACCATCATCTCTCTGGAGTACTGATCGTGGGGATTCGATAGAATATACATGTATATATGTATATTGTGATACATGTATATATGTGTATCATTGTATTGTTGACGTGTTATTCTAAACACGTTATTTGCGATAAATATCATCACATGCCTCGGTAATCAAAAGGATAAGATGCCTGTTCGATAATAAGCAGGAGATCCAGGTTCGATTCCTGGTTAAGGTAGTATTTTTTCGCTAAATAATTACGAGTTTTTACGACTGGTTCGTGGTCGGGCCCCGCCGTGACGCACACTCTCCTTTCTTATTTTTATTCTATTTATATTATAGTTATATTACGTTTACTTTATATATACAATATAACTTGATTATAAAATATCTATAATATTCTGTTATTTATGTGTTATAGAAATTTGTTGTTATAAAATAGTAACATAACTGCAATGTTGCATATTATATAACAACTATTATGTTAATAACAACTACAATAATATTATATAATTTGAATTACGCGGGATTCTAACCTAGCATAACACAGGCGAGTTTTTTAATATATCGATTGTTTATATGCATTGTACGCAAATGCTACTTTAACAGAACAAAGTGGTATTTGCGCACAATGCGATTTATCATTCGAAGAATTAAAAAATTCGTCTCACGTATATAGTTGTAAATTCTGAATTCGAGATGTAATGCACTTAGTGTTACAAATGCTTAGAAAGATTTCTTGATTGGTCAATTTATAAAATTCTTTGTTCTGGTTGGTTCATCAAACATTTCGAAGCACTGAATAGATCATAACTTCACAGTCTCTTTCCGCTGGTGATGTCAAATGAACGGGACAAAATAGTTAAATTTAATAGTTCTGAATTTAGTTCTGTTTCAGAATTAAATTCAAAACTATCAAATTTAATTATTTCTAACGAAATTGTTATAACATAAAGGTATAGAAACTTCCACATTTAATTGATATTTGTATGTAAAATGAATTATCATAAAACTATTCTGTATTCGAGGTTATTCGAGGTTAGTTGCGAAAGCCGCATGCAAACGTAAAGCATTCAATGCTAAAAATATTGTAATTTAATTTTAATTATAAGTTCAAAAAATGTCAGGAGAGGAAAAGATATGTAAAGGTCGAATGAATAAAGCACTGTTACCACAAACACATACTGAGTATCTTTATTCGAAAGTTACTAATAACGCGCTTCTCAAGGCACGAACTATCGAACAACGAATTCCGTTACAAAAGATCTCGGCGGCAATTCGACCGTACGACGGCAACGAACGGATAAGACGGCGACTGTGACGAAACGACGAAAACGACGAAAGATGATGAGGAGCATCCAATTTATACGCGCGCCATTACTGTCGGAGCGTCGCGCGCATCTCTGCTCTGAGTATACTTCGATAATCGGAACTTTGTAACGCAACCATACTATCGATTTTCGCTTTCTTCGATGTACTTGTAGGTATGGGCAATGTATTTAAAATATGCTTACAATATTTAAAAGTAGCTATAAATCGATTTGGAAATCTGCGTATTATGTCATCATTGTGTATAAAAACTTTTCATACATTAATATGCAAATTGAATCGATACTTAATAAACAATGATAATATGATTCGCAAATAATATGATTCGCAACAAGTATGCATTCTCCTTTAGAGTTCGTTATTCTTTTAGGAATTGAACATTTTATATTTCCAGTGCGATTTATAGAATTATAAATATAATTTAGCCCTGAACTATATGCAGAATATTTTTAAGAATAATTTTTTATATTATACAGAGACTTGCATTTCTCTGCACAATAAGTAGGAAAAATATGTTTGCTATCATACATTTTTATAAAAGGAAAGATATTCATAATGTTTCCAAATTCTTTGTTAGAAAAATGCACTTACAAAAATACATTTAAAAAACTTTTCTTATCTCATTTATAATATTATATAAGGTTTGTAAATCGTTGCATATTGTACAAAATAACTCAGATTCATAAGAGAATGAATGTAATTCTAAGAATGTTTTTAAGACTGTAATTATATGTAAAACTTTGTTTAACAGAATTCCTTCTAATATTTATTTATCCTGATATTGTGAGTGTGGTCTCGAATAGAAAAGAAATTGAATAGTATTTTGGGTATAAAGCCGACGATTCTGCGTATTCAGATCAAGTATGCATTATAAAATGTCTATTTAATTTTATATAATGTACACTATATTTTATATAGTGTATGTACATTGTATGTACAAAATCATAAATTTTGGAACACTTGCAATTTTTTCATCTAACATAAAGTATCTTGGTGAAAAAAAATCGTAAAGAAATTTTCAAAAAATTTGACGAAGTACTAACAAATATTTAAAAAAATTTTCTTTTAAAAATTTTTCTTTCTATAGTACATTGTTTCAAAGTTTCTTATAATTAAAAATTAATACTTTTCAATATTGTCTTATCTGTTTTATTTTGAAGCGCTATATTTGATGAATTATTATTGCATAAAAATAATTAAAAAATATTGAAATATATTTTGAAATAGTTTTTCTAAACTTTAAAATAATTTTTTATAAAAATTAATGCAACGATTTTTCATAATATCAAATTTCTTTTTTAAAAACTCATTTTTACAAAATCTATTTAACTTTAAAATTAAACACTTTAAAAAAGAAAGACAAAAATTTTTTTTTATAGATTTTTTTCAAAATCTTGTAAACTTGTTTTACTTTTTCGTAACATGCGAAAAAATCGCAAATATTTTCAAACTTATGAATAGTAATTATAAAGCAATATTTATAACACTAAGCACACTAAGCTAAATTTTATTATAATATTAAAATAAAATGAATATATAATAGAATACTAGAGTGAGCATTACAATAAAGTAAAAATATTTTTAAAAATCTATAAGGAATGTTCAGCTAGTTACAAAGTATAACTGGCCGAAATAAAATTGAGATAGCCTCGATATAGGATGGACAAAAAATACTACTCTAACTATCGGATCGCAATGGATTTATATACATATATATATATATATATATATATATATATATATATATATATATATATATCCTTATATACTTTATATATACATATATAGCAAACAAAATGCTAGCAATTTGCTAGCAAATTAGCAAATTCGATCAAATATTGACTGCAAATCCATAGCCATCTATGCATTAGGTTCGGGATTTGTCGACAAAGCCTGTTGACATGCTATGCCAGAAGATTGACGGCAGAAATCGAGCAGAGCCTGTTGACATACTATGCGAATAGATTGGTGACAGAAATCGAGCAGAGCTTGCTGACATGCTAGCAGATTGGCAGCAGAAACCGAGCAGAGCCTGTCATTACGCATATTTAAACACAATCATTGGAAAACTACCGTTAAATGACATCTGTTTCTCGCATGTAAAATTTATCAAACTTTCTATATAAGCGATCGTGTGCTATCGGGGTATATATATGTATAAGTATGTACATATATATAAGTACATGTATATGTGTATGTGTGCATGTATATAAAAATATATATGCATATATGTATATCTTTTTCCTATTTATTTATATAGAAAAACCTGTACATCTATGCCTAAAGATATACGATATTTATCTAAAAGATGATATAAACAATTAGTAAAAAGCGAATTAAATACTGTTAATATAATGATATTGTTTTATTGCAATCAAATGTGTCAAATATAACACGTAATACAATAGACGAAGCAGCAATTACTTTTGAAACAGCCATGTATTGCCTTGTACATTGTCCAGTACATTGGATGAAGATGAAAGCCAAGTAAATGAAGTATCAAAGTTGCGATGTGATATAGAAAGCGATGAAGAACATAGTATTGAATTACAAGAAAATTCTTTTGAATTGACAAATATCGATAATGCTAATAAAACTAACTATACGCCTCCCGCGCATCGTTTTAGTCATAAGTGCTCCGCGCCCGCTACCGAACACACCGACCGACGCGCGCGTCTGAGATACCGAACGTACCGACCATTGCGCGCGCAACCGAACACGCATTCGCCACGTGTATGTCAAACACCGCCGACGACCCGCGCTATTTTGTTAATACAAAATAACAAACGCGGCCGGGTATATAAACCCGGCCGATCCACGATAAGGCCACCAGATCGATCCTCCGACTTGTTCATATCTCCGACCGATATCGATAAACCGAGACCAGGCATTCCTGATCTCCGCCGAGCATATTCGACACCAGGTGTCCATCCACAAAAGTGAGAAAATCGGGACAGAGTATTCTCAGTCCCCGTTAAGCATACTTGACTCTCACTTCCTTCGAGACAGAGCATTCTCAATTTCAACGTTTCTTTGTTAATGATACTGTAAGAAAGTTACTAAGAAGTCCCTAGGACAACCGGTGGATGGCGCCATGAGTGCTGTTCAGTAACCAAAAGAGCGCCTCTCGATCGAACACGACACGAGTGAGTGACACTAGGAAAGGACCAATCAGACAAGGGCTGATGCAATCTTTGTTAACTTTGAAATTACCGAACGTGCTCCGATGCGCGAAGCAGCGAGCGACGGGGACTCTCTCCCTAGTCGGCGAATGATACGGACGTGTCATCCGCGAGAGTTCAAGTCGTATAGTCGAAACCATTGTAGTGAATATAGTCGAGATATCATTACAGGCGATATTTGTTAAATCGTTGTATTACGGGTAGACTCAGTGAAAATATAGTTATACCGCATTATATTAAAGTTGTTGTTAAAAGTTATTGTACCTGCTCCAGTATCCAATACGTGCCGGTCACCTCTCTCAGTGCGTGTATTAAATCATAGACAATAATTAGAAAAACGGACATTAATTCCTGACAAAACGGTTACTTTATTTAAATTTAAAAAAATACAAGAATCTTACAATACGAGCAAACCGGGACGGAGCATTCTCAGTCCCCGACAAGCATACTTGTCACTCGTTCCTTCTATCTTCCACTCCGAGACGGAACATTCTCGGTCTCATCAATCCCGCCTATACACGAGCATATGGGACGGAGTATTCTCAGTCCCCGACAAGCATTTGACTTGTCTCTTGTGCAAAATTCACGAACCGGAGTGAGCATTCTTACTCCTGACATTCGAACGCACATCGACCGCGCGAAAATATCGGGTAACGTGGCACGCACTACGAGTGTTACCGTCGAATCATCGCTCGACCAATCATGCGCCTACGCGACCAGTAGACCCCAACACGAGCCAATCTCTCGCCCCGACGCACGCGTCGCGCACACTTCGCACGCACCGAGAACTTCACGGCGAACAGCACATAACATCTGCCAACAAGCATGCTAGACGAACCAACATCGCTGTATATTCACCTGGATTAGTTCAAATAAATATACATTCTTTTAACAAAACATCCGAGTCAAATAATTTTTATTAATTACCGAACTCGGCAACCGATGAGCACGTTCGCGCACGACATGCCCGGCGAGGATGGACCGTTATAAATAATGCTAATAAAACTGTAACGATATGTCCCTACACGGTCGGACAATCTACGGCACGGATGCGTGAACTCGGAGATGCTCGTCGGATGCTGGATTCGGGAAAAAATCGCAGTCGCCTGGTTTTAATTGCTCGAAATAGTTGGATTTATTATTATCAATATAGACGACATCTCGTCTCGTTCAGCGCAGCCATTCGTGTGTGTGTGTTTCGCTTACCGCTTTGTGATATTCGTAGTGCGGTTGAATCGCGAATGCGATGGGTAATAGTCGCTAGATCGTGTGTTGGTCGTATACCCAGTGCGTTGCTAGGCAACCGGGCCCGCGTTGTTGCCGAGCGATCGGACGCACGGGTTGCTAGGTAACGGTTGATGCTTGCGGTGACACGTGCTTTGCGTATATCGCCGGAAAGTCCGAGAACGCTCCGACTTTCGAATATGCAGGAATACAGAAATATCGCGAGCGCCTGATATTCCGTAGAAAGTCCGAGAACACTCCGACTTTCCGAGCGAGAAAGAGACGAGAATATCGCGAGCGCCTGATATTTCGTAGGAGGCAAGTCCGTAGGAGAGCACTCCGACTTTTTTAGATGAGAAGGAAGCGAGAATATCGAGAACGCTCCATATTTCGTGGGAGAAAAATCCGAGAACACTCCGAAAAAACTGAGAAAAATTCGATTTTTCGCGAAAAGAAAGAACGGGAATACTGAGAACGGTATTCGTCGCGAGAATCTTCTCGCGCTTGTTCAGATCGGAGCGGTGCTTTTTAGAAGCGGACGGATGAGCGGACAAGTCTGGATGTTTTACAACAAATTCGCTGGATATTTACCCATTTTTGTACTACGTGTCGACGCGTAATTTGTTAAGACGCATAATTTGTTGTCTGTCAAGCAAAACAGATGATCGGTCACGCCGTTGACGCGTGACAGATCAGAAGCGCGCGTGTATCGTTCGGTTGCGATCGGGGATGTTCGAGCGGCTCCGGATGATGTGAGCCGCATAGCGCGCGCTAGTAACGAAGCATCTGAAAAATGCTCCGTTACATCTCCCCCTTTGTTAAGAAAAGTTCCCTATTTCGGACATCATATCTCACGCTTATAGTGGCAATCGCCATTGGTGTTAAACCGGTGTAGAAATTTTCGGATTCCTACTCGTGCCTTGTATAATCGTGAGACGTGAACCGCGAAATAGGGCACTTTTACAATGATCCCGTCGGTCATGGTTACCTGGACCGGCGGTGGTCCCGCCGGTTCGAACGTTGGCATCGTCGGTCGGTCATGATGCCTCGGCAGGGTTTCGACCGGATGCAGATGGAATAGATGGCTGGTGTGGTGTGGCGGTCCAGCGTGGCGGTAAATACGGTTGTTGAACGGGCTGCTGTGGAGCGGCGGTCCCGCGTTGCGATCATGGCGATGGATACGGTCGTTGACGGTGCGGCTGGTTGAGCGGATGGAAGCTCGTCCGATAAATTGGACAGGTTGCCGAAAAGTTCGGCTAGTCTTGCCGCACAGCGGCTAGCCGGTGATACGGTATAGCGGCTAGCCTTTTTGTGTGGTGGCGGTGGCGATACCTGAAATAGGCCTTCAAGTTTTTTTTGATTGCTGGCCGTAGACCGTATGCCCACTGCCGAAACTACCCGTATTGGATGGCAGATGGTCGTGATGCTTCGGACGGTCGGTTTGGCGGAGGCGACTTCTAGCCTGACCATCGCGGTGATTGGTCGGTAGCGAAGTCCGGATTTCTCGGCGGTGGTCGCGAGTCGTTCTCATAGAACCTCGAACTCGGAGTCGTAGTGTGACGTGTCGTTGTCCATAGCTTTTTTTCCTGCTTTCTTCGCTGGTGATCGATACGGACTTTTCTACTGATAGGTATTTATATCGGATATTTATATCGGAACGGGTATTTATATCGGAACGGCGACATAAAAACTCTACCCCGCTCGGGGTTGGAACGATTCGTGACCTCACGCGATTTGTCAAATTTACAATTTGATCGGTAGAATTGTTTTGTTTAAATGGTCTTAGTTGTTGTCGGTTTCGTCGGTTTTGTTTATGTCGTTGTTCGGTGCCGGCTTCAAATCGTGAATGTGTATGTGTCGATGCCATCTTTCCCGGTCGTCGCGCAAGTCAAAAATTACCGGAGATATTATTTTACGTAACGGTCTGGTGAACGTAGGCGCTAGTTTTGCCGCGATGGCCTCGTTTTTGTTTGACAGTATGTGCACGTGCTTCCACACTTTGTCTCCGACGGCGGGCTTCCAAGCGGGGTGTCGCATATTATAATGTTTAGCTTGTTTTTGAAACGCCTGCGCGAGGTTGGTGCGGACGACTTCATACGCCTCCTGGAGGACGCGACAATTTGTTTCGGGCGGCGGTAACGCCGCGTTGATCCGCGGGGAGAGGGCTGTTCAATTCTCGCCCGTGGTTCAAGAATGCCGGACTATACCCGGTGGCTTCATGCCACGCGGTGTTATATGCGAAACGCAATGCCTCAATGCTTCGATCCCAGCAGCAATAGTCACAGTCTACGTATTGTCTGATCATCGTTTTGATGGTTTTGTTGGTCCTTTTCACCGGGTTGCATTGAGGCATGTACACGGGGGAAGAACGATGCGCAATATTAAAAGTTTCTAATATTTTTTTAAACTATCCGGAGATGAATTGTCGCCCGTTGTCGGAGATGAGGGTGCGCGGACATCCGTACCGGTAAATAATTTGATTTTTAACGATTTGCGCGACGGCTGCGGCAATGGCACGGCGGAGTGGTTATAATTCTACCCATTTTGTAAAACGATCCCGCATTACCAGTAGTCACGAATGCCCGTTCGTCGAGCGGGGTAAAGGCTCTTAAGTCGATCGTTTAATCTGTTCCCACGGATATGACACAAGGGCCGTGTGTAAAAATTCGGCAGATCGGTTTTGCAGGGATTTGTGCGCGAGACAATTTCGGCAATTTCGTACCGGATGATGTCAGCAAACATGCCAGGCCAGTAGTATAATCGCGTAGCACGAGCGATCGTTTTTGCGATGGCCGGCTGTTGGTTCATCATGCAACCGCCGAAATACTTCGGTACGTTTTTCACGCATTATTTCCATTGTTCATCGGCCGGAACTTCGCGAAAGTCGGTAGAATGTAGGAAATGACGGTATAGTTTCCCGTTCTCGATTCGATATTCGGGGAAATCGGCAGGCCTTCCCTTTACCCGTTAAAACTGCCGATGAAACCAAGGGCATTGGTTTTCTTGTCGAATAGAATGCACGGGAGAGTGCATTGGACATGCGGTTCAGCTGCCCCATTCCAGTATTTGATATCGAACGAATATTACTGAAGCTTGAGTGCCCAACGGCCTAATCGTCTTGTCGGGGACTCTAGGCGTTACAGCCATCGGAGGGCCTGGTAATCAATTATTACGGTAAATTTATAGCCCTCCAGATAGCCGCGCAGATGTCGGATCCCCCAAACGACTGTTAGACATTCGAGCTCGGTCGCGCTGTAATTCCACTCGGCCCCGTTGAGTGTTCGACTAGCGTATGCGATTATGCGTTCGCCCTCCTCCAGATGTTGGGTCAAGACCGCCCCGAGCCCGTGAACGCTTGCATCGGTCTGTAGTATGAACCGACGGTTAAAATCTGGACAGGCGAGGACTGGGGCGGTAGTAAGTGCCTTCAGTTCGTTAAATGATTTCTCTTCTTCCGATCCCCATTGCCACTTGTCGCCCTTTTTTGTTAACTTGGTCAGTGGTGCGGCGATTGTGGAAAAGTTCGGTATGAATCTTTTATACCACGAGGCCACACCCACGAATCGTCGAACTTATTTGACACTCGTGGGTGCGGGCCATTGGGCAATGGCTTTAACTTTGTCGGGGTCGGTCTGGATGCCACGGCGATTATGTGGCCGAGGTACTTAAGTTCGGTAAGGCAAAAATGGCACTTTTCGGGATTTAGCTGGAGGCGGGCGGCGCGCAGTCGACGGAAGACTTCCGCGAGATGTGTTAGATGTGATTCAAAAGACGGGCTGGCGATGACGATGTTGTCCAGATACACGAAAACGTTCGGTTTAAGTTCGGGGCCGAGTATGCTATCGAGGAGACGTTGAAACGTGGCCGGTGCGGAATGTAGTTCGGCATGACCTTAAATTGCATCAGTCCTTGTCCGGGTACTGTAAATACGGTTACCGGTCGACTTTCGAGGGCGAGGGGTAATATCCCTGCCAATATCCCTGCTTCAGATCGAGATAAATATAATTCCGTAAACAAAGTGATCGAACGAGACCCGTACCCGCTGCCTCACATCGCCGCTACTCTGGAAAAACTCCACGGCGCGCCGCCCGCCGGAAATCGATACAAAACCGATGTTTGCCGTCTCTCTTTCGGACGATCACGACAGGGAAACTCCACGCGCTGGAGGAGGGTTTGATAATGCCCTCGTTCTCCATTTGTTGCACTTCTTCGTCGATGATCTTTTGCATCGCGAGATTTCATGGTCAACAATACCGCTGTTTGATTGGTACAGGGGTGTTTACTCGGATGACATGCATAATACGGTTAGTTGACCCTTTCACACCCTCGAATTTTTTTAGTTAGTATCAAAGAAAGTCGTTAATTCGCGATCCTCTCGGGGCGTGCGGTGCGTTAATCCGGCGGTGACGGCGTAGGAGAAGTGACATCGTTCGGTGGAGGTCGTCGGTGGAGGGAGTAGTGTCAGGTGGAGGTGGACCCATAAATCTATGTCTATTAGGATCGTACTATCTAGAGTTGATAGGATCTGGAAGATGTTTGATGTTTCTTTGGTGCGTGGTTAGAAGTAGCGTGATTTTCCTGCTAATACGCGTAGCTCGATGTTTGGATGTCCATTTTTCGTCTTCTCCATCTTCCGTCTTCTCAGGATGCATTCCAAGTCCGCGTACATGACAAACGGAACTCGTTCTTTTCTGTTTTAATTGTTGAAACTCAGCCACTTGTTGTCCTCGCTCGGTAATCTGATGGCATAGTCGTTCATCTCTGTACAATCCATGATGTGAGCCTCCAAACTTTTTCACTCATGCTAAAATAGTATAAACATCTGCAAGAAACATAATTATTTTAATTCTTTTTTTAAAACGTATAAAATATAAAAGTATTTAAGTATAAAATATTTCTCAACTTATTAAAATATGTATATTTACCGATCACAAAAAAATTTCCTGTGTTCTTTTTTATTGAGTTGCGAGCCTATGAGGTGGGACAGATTCTTGATCCACACGAAATGTTCCGCGTTATCGTCTCGCGGATCCTGCACGTACAGCAGATTGACATGCTTTTCCTTCTTAGTATTAGTAAGACGTGTCGGAAGGATCGAAAGTTCTTTCTTCTTTTCGATGCAATATACATTTATTGTATACATTTATTGTATATATTTATTGTTATCTTGTTATCTTGGATATGTTGTTGAGAAATTCAAACTTTTTAATTTGATTCAACGTCATCGGAAACTCAATGTTTTGAAAATTGAGTACCAACGTATAATGTGGATACGAGGATTCGTGTTCTGTGTTTCTTTCAATTGGATGCAGAGCCGCGATCACTGACCATGCACACATTGTCCGTAGACTGTACGTTGATCATCGCTTTCTTCATCATAATTTCCCGCGGTAACTGAATGTAACATCCCGCATGCAGAGGATTGTGTTTGTTTATATTAACAGTCAAATTGAGTACGCGACAATGCCCAGCCGCTATCGCGTTCCTGAAATTCTTCCAGTGATGCCAAGGTAGGCTCAATAACGCGCAACTCGTACTACTTATGTAAATTGGACGAACGAAAGAGTTCACAGTTTCTCGTGTTGACACTTTTGTTTGCACGTTTGTCATTCGCAACAAATTTACCGTTAAACACTGTATTCACCTTGATATTGTTATGTTTCTGCATGATACTTTGCACACGTCCAAACACAATATTCTTCGCATTCTCGAAAAATTGGCGAGGTTCGATGTACTTTGTATTAATGACTGCACCAGTCAAAACACGGTTTTCAAACGCCGTATTAATCTTCATCTAAGGTCTGCGCTGTATCCAACACCTGTGGTCACGAATCGTTGGCGTACCGAATCTTTCAAACTTTCGAGTCGCGCTATCCGTGTGACCAATGATTGTCTAATACTAATCGATAATCGCGGGCGTTTAATTCGACCATACTCTTCTAGCGACTCGATATACTTGTCGCATTGTTGCTCCCACGTGACGTACTCTTCTCTCGAATTCAATCAGATTGTTCCAAAAGAACACATTCGGTTTGCTTCATATTAATTATCTTCTTTAATGTACAACTCTCAACTTACAATTCGACTATTGACAGAACGTGTCACAATCTTTTCATTGTATCTTACCAATGATGGTTCAATATCACTTTTAGGATATTTACTTAGTCAACCGTTCTTTCTACTTGAACTTGAACATTGCGTCGAATATGTATATTACTGGCTCTATGAGAATATATATGGTGTCAGCGAAAAATTTAAACAATTTATAAACTTTTTACGGCGGAATTGTATCACAGATAAACATATTGCAATAAAAACTTTGCGCGAGAGTGATATTTTTGACAAAACTTCGATTATAGATTGTAAATTATTAGCGTACACAATAAATAATATTGTACACTATGCATTACGTGATCAATAAATGTATATTATGATAAATATTACTCGGTTTATTCTCTATTCTTCCTTTCAATTCAGCGGTTTCAGGTTGCGCTGCGATAACGAATCGCGTACCGACGCATCTTGTTGCGAATAATAATATCACTCATAATAATAAATTTAAATTACTAAGTAATATTAAAAAAAAATCTTTTTTGAAAAAATAATTAATTTTAAAAATTAAAATTACAAAAAACAAAACGAGATACCTTGGTAGAAAGAGAGAGAAGAGGAAGGAAGAGAGAAGAAAAAATGGTAAGAGAGAGAACATGACGGTGACGGCGGCGGACCGCGGCGGCGGCGGATCCCGCACCGTGTGACGTCATGCCGAACACCCCTCGCCAGGAATGTCATTTCATGTACGATTGCAGTCACGTTGCAGCACATAGAGGGGATAGGCTGGCACACACATCAGCGCGAGCGCTCGTCCGTGTATCTAAGCGTGTATCTACCGCTCCGCGCTTCGGCCAGCTTCGAGCGGTAGAGAAGGAATACCGACAACTGCTGTCTTCTTTCTCGAGAAACATTATACCGCTGATTTGAAGCTGGCGTCTCATGACATGACACGAATTAACCATGCGAGGCGCGATGCCATTGTCAATTATTTTTACACTTTTATACATTTATTTTATTAAGTTAATAACATTATTACAATATATTTTTTTCATACATAAATAAAAATTAAAATTTGTAAATACAAAAATCCACTCTTTACCAATATATATGCTTTTTATTTGCAAAAAGTAATTATTATATTAAAAAAAATTTATTGTCTTATAAAGATCTTTAGATATAACTATTAAAAACTGAATAAATATATAAATAAATATATAAATATATAAATAAACAATATATATATATATATATATTATATATATTTATATATATATATATATATATATATATATATATATATATATAAATATATATATACAAATAAATATATAAAATAAATATTAGATTTATTATTATATAAAAGGGAGTTGCTGAATATAAAAAGGCTATATAGCTTTTATGATAATAATAAATAGTAGATAATAATAAAACTAATAACTGATATGAATATATCAATTGCAAAAAGAAATTCAAATTATGTTAACACTCTTATCTTTTCATTATTGTTATTAGTTTTTAAATGTTTAATGCTTCTTTGATAAATTTTTATTACAAGAAATATTAATTATTCTTTTTAGTAATAATTTATTAAACATTTAACAACAAATAACAATAATGAAAAGATAAGAGTGCTGACATAACCCATTTAAATTTATTTTTGCGATTGATATATTCTTTTTCATATCAACTATTAGTTTTACTATTATCAATTATATTTATTAAATAAATTTAATAATATTAATATATTTTTTATAATTGTGAATATATATATATATATATTTATATATATATAAAATATAATTATACGTACATATATATATATATATATATATATATATATATATATTATATATATATATATATTCACAATAAAAAAATATAAAATTAAATATTATATATTAAATTAAATTATTTTAAATAATAAAATGTTTGTATTTTTATATTTTTTATTTAAAATAATATTTTTTTATTATATTTTTTTTTCTATTTCTTCCCCGGCTTCTTCCTCCTCTATTTTCTTCCAGGCCTCTTTCTCCTCTCCCCCCTTCCAATTATATCGCATAAGCCCCTCTCATTGCAAAGCCCATCTTGCATGGGAACCACCATTTCGTCTATAAGGCACTGAAAACAATTAAATGTCAAAATATTAATATGTTTACATATATATGTATTATACATGACATATATGTGTGTATTTATATACATATAATTATTTCAATAAATAATACCACTATCTTGCTGCTGCTGTTGCTACTGCTGCTGCTGTTGCTGCTGCGGTTATTGTTTCTGTATAAAAAAAATTTTTGTTGAAAAATCTAAAAATTACAAATTAACCAGATACAGATCTGGAAATAATTTTATTGGACCATCAATATTATTATGTAGGACACTTAAATATAATAATAATGTTCACAAATTTCTGATCTAGCAACCGATTTGAATATAACAGATTTCACAGATAATCATTTTAAAGATCCAATAAAATTATTTACATATCAGTATCTGTTCAAATTTTTATATTTGTCAGCAAAAGCGTTCTTTCTCTTTACCAGCAAGTTTACTTGCTCCCGCAGCTGTTGCAATTGCAGCTCATGCTGCTCTCTTAATTGCTGCATCTGCAGCTCATGCTGTTTCTGCTACTGTTGCAGCATATCAGCGAATTTTTTCTTTTGCTCTGTAAAATACAAACTATATAATAGTAACTATATATAGTAACGTTATTATACTACTGATTATACTATTAATATCAGATAATGATAAAATTTTAATACACACGTACACACATACACGCGTATGCACGCGGGCACACGCACACACACGCACGCATGCACGCACGCAGGTACACGTACGCACAGGCACACGTACGCACAGGCACACGCAGGCACACGTACACACAGACACACGCAGGCACACGCATACAGGCACACGTACACGCAGGCACATACAGGCACACGCACACAGGCATACGCATACGATAATGAAGCATATTAAATTAGATTGAAAATGCTGATAATGTGATTTATATTTCTTAAATAATAATAAATTGTAACTAACCTGTCATTGCACAAACGGCGTCGTCGAGTATGCTGCTCGCTGTGTCGCCGAATAAGAAAGAAACAACGATCTCAATTTTCCATTGTTTATCTCACGATGCGCGACGATTTTGTCTTTCGGTGACTTCGTGTACCGTCTTTCGATCACATCGTGTATCGTGTTCCATACATCTTGACTTTTTAATATTGAAGAATATATTCGAGATTAAAAGGTATAGCTTTCACACACACACACACACACACACACACACACACACACACACACACACACACACACACACACACACACACACACACACACACACACACACACACACACACACACACACACACACACACACACACACACACACACACACACACACACACACGTATATGGAGAGAGACGATTTAGGATCATAAAATATTTTGACAAATAACAGAATCCTGATCTCTTTCCGTGACACATGCATATATATAATTTTCATATTATATTTCTATTTCTCTTTTTATCTTTTTTCGATTTTTTTGTCCTTTTATAATTGATATGGAAATGTGTGACGAATCAATCAAAAAACGTAAACGAAGCTTTATAAAAGCTTGGCTTATTGATAATAGATACCAATCATGGATACGCGAAGTACCAAGTAATAATAGTATCATTGTAGCATTTGCAATAAAAATTTTTCATGTAGTTCATTAATTTCTCGCCATGCAGATTCTACATGTCATAAAAATAATATTAAAAAAGGATCATCATTACCTAACAATAATGAAAAATAAAAAAAAATATCTCAATCAGTTTTTCAATAGAAATGGTTAGATATCGAAGAATTTAAATGTTGGTTACGAGAAGTATCTAACAATGCAAATTTATCCTTTTGTTCCATTTGCAATAAAACTATGACTGGTGGTTTAGCACAAATATATCGTCACGCAGAATCCAGAGGACATTTAGATAAATATAAAAGTTTCATTGAGATAAATAAATCAAATCAAAATTTGCAAACGGAAGATAATGAATCACTTTTGTCGTTTGATGAGCGTAAAAAGTTAGCAGAAATTAGATATGCCGCATTAATTGCCGATAAAAATATTTCTCATCAAACTGCAAAAGAGATTCTTCATTTTTTTCAACATAGGAAAAGATCCTAATATATTAAAAAGCATGAGCATGGGTCATACAAAATGTAAAAATATTATTACAAACGTTTTATGCCCAATTGAAACGGAAACGTGTCGTTAACAAAATTCAGAACACAAAATTTTCAATATTTATTGACGAAACATCTGATATTTGTAATACTAAATGAATGACTTTTATGGTACGATACGTTGACCCAGAGACATTAGATGTTCGTTCACAATTAGTTAAATTAATTAATATTGATGCCAAAGATTCCAGCGCAGAAAAATTGTTTCAAGTATTTAAATGTGAAATGTGGAAAATGAAAATACCATTTTTAAATATTATAGCCCTATCATGCCCTACAATGCATCTGTCATGATAGGAAAATTTTCATCATTTAAAAAAAAATTAGAAGAAGTATGTCCACATTTATTAACATTTACATGCCCTTGCCATTCCGCCGCATTAATAGCACATGCTGTAATAAAATACCAGAATTTTACAAAGAATTTTTACGAAAAACTTCTAGTTTTATTAACAATCGCCTCAAACGATTATCTGTTTACAATGAATTTTCTGAGTGTTTCCAAGAAACAAATCACAAATTGTTAAAATTATGTGATACACGCTGGCTTTCTCATTACTTATGTGTAGAAAGACTTCTGGGGATCTTGGGAAACAATTAAATATTTTTTGAACGAAATGGTTGTAAGTGAAAAAACACAACGTGGAGAACATCTGTTGTCTATAATGGGTAATATTGAAACAAAAGCCTATTTTCTTTTTTTGAAATATGTTTTAAATTTCTTTAACGCATTCAATGCATTTTTTCAAGCATCAGAAACACGAATTCATTTATTGCAAAATCTTTACAGTTTTTTTTTCAAATTTGCCGAAACTTTTTAAAAGATGAATATTTAAAACGTTTTTCTAAACACAGTTTTCTCTTTATCAGAGAATCACAAAATTCTTCATAAAATTAATTTAGGTACAGAATGCGAAGAATGTCTTTACGAATTACTGATGCAAGGACACGAAAACGCAGTTACAACTGTTCGAAAAAATTGCTTGATGTTTTATGTAACTGCTACAGAAGAAATTCGTAAAAGATTATCGATAAATAATAAATTTTTATTAAAATTACAAGTTTTTAGATCTTTTGTAAGCTTATTCAATACTGATAGAGAAACTTCATTTAATGATGTTTCTTTTATTGCTAAAACTATAGGTAGTGTTGATGAAGATGCTTTAAAGAAAGAATGGATTGTATTGCCATTAGATTTTACAATGGAAGAGAAGCAAAATCTTTCCAAATTAAATCGTAAAAATGGGTGGCAGCTAAAATTATCTTTGGACATTACATGTAAAAACATTTTTTCTATTTCTTTCAACAGCTATCAAATCGTGTGTTTTCTGTCTGAACAGGCTTCATTTCATATGCCTTTTACAGTTATTTATCAACTATCAAGAAAGATAGCAGTTGTCCATTTTCACAAGTATTTTAGAGTCATATCAGGTGTCATTTTAGTCAAATATCTCTTTATTTATAAATTTAGTGCAATAAACTTAAGGATGTTTTACAATGCGTCGTACAATGCGATTATTAATGGCTACATTCAGCAGAGAAAGCAGCTTTGCAAAAATTGTCGTAATTGTTGTAAAAATCTTTGATATAATTGCTTTTTGTTTTCAGTTCCTTATGGATCCAAATGTATAAACCAATTATATTAAAGGATTTTACAACAATTGCAAAGCTGCTTTTTCCGCTAAACGCAATCAATCAGAAGCATCAATAATAACCATTATTCGCAAATATAAAGTCCCATCTACATCTATTGTAATGTTGAAATTGTAACTGATCGTGGTCGTAAGATAAATCATTGTCGTAAACATTGTCTACATAAAATCAAGGAGAGGCCTGTTGCAATTGACCACGAGCTACTCATAGCGTTTGAACAGAAGAAAACCTCTAGGCACCGGCCGCTGTGAGTGGCTGTAGTCAATCGCAACGTGGTTAAACGGGACGCTCTTTAAAATCACAATGCGAATAATGATAAAAGATCTTAAGTATCAAACAGAATCACAATAGTATCAAATAAAATCACAATATTTACACAAAATATTGTAAACGCACTCTTTTCTTTGAAGGCTTTGAAGGCTCATTAGCTATCATAACGTTAGATATTGACCGTTATTCATAATCGATTCTTATTTTAAGATCATCTTAAATAATGTCTTAAGATGCTAATATGGCTCTGTGATTGGTTATAACATCTTAAGACAGTACTTAAGAAAGTCTTAAATATAAAATTCGACTATGAATATTAGCTATTGTAATCGTAAGCATCGTAATTGTAATAGGTTTTCTATAATAAACTATTAGTAATAGATCATAAGTCAGAAATTAAGAATTGATCAATCACAGATTGAATATAAAAGAATACTCGACTATGATTGGTCAATTCTTATTTTCTGACTTATAATCTATTACTAATAACTTATTGTAGAAAGCTTATTATAGAAAACCAATTACCATTACGATGTTTACAATTATAATGGCCGGTATTCATAGTCGAATGGCACTAATAAGCGATTAATAATAAATCATAAATCAGAAACTAAGAATTAACCAATCACAGATTGAATATAATAAGAATACTCGATTATGATTGGTTAATTTTTATTTTCTGAGTTATGATCTATCACTTATGGCTTATTGTAGACTAGCATTATAAGTTGAAGTTGAATCAACTACGTATGATGAACTTACGACAGCTAATACGACGAATGTTACGATCGCCGTAAGGAGCTTATGATAGACATTATGATAGATGTAGATAGGCCTTAATATCGAGACAATCTTAATAAAATACAAATGCATGAAAAAATTATTCATATCTTTATTGGGAATTGTTAGTACTAATAATATACATTTCATGTAAAAGATAATCTTGATATAATAATTTTCATAAAGAGATATTTATAATTTTATATTTTTATTATATTATATATTATATTCATATTATAATAGTATTTGCGCATGCGATTGTTTGCAACATGATGAGTCTTTCAGAGATAAATCAATAATTTAGCATTTGCCTTTAATTTATATTTATTCAAGAAAACGGAGGAAAAATTATTTAACACTAAAGCCAATATTCATAGTTGAATACATTTAAGATTGTCTCAAATATTGTCTTAAGAGGTTATCACCCAATCAGAGCCATATTAGCATATTAAGGCTCGATTGCACCATCGTTATTTTGAACTTTAAGTGGTATTTAATATATAATATGTGTCACGTACGATATGTGTTAAGTCTCACTTAAAGCCCAAATAATATTGGTGCAATCCGTCTAAGACATTACTTAAGATCTTGAAATAAGAATCGATTATGGTTGCGTTCCAATATTCAGTACTGAAAATCTATAACATACGTGAATTACCTGAATTATATATTTTCAGCACTGAGAGTAAATATTGGAATGCAGTCTGTTGTACCCCGGGCTACAACGTTAATATTAGGGATAGTCGGGTTCGTTAAGCCTAAAGAGTTGGGACTCCGAGCAGGATCAAAAGAATGTAGAGATCTTCTTGAATTCATTTACACATACTTTCTTTATTTTAATTGATTTATTCTCACAAGTGCACAGATGTTTGATATATTAACGATTACATTTTACACACGGTTAAACGTCGTCGGGTGACTCGGTGCGTATCGCGTTACTCTGACGGCCGACGACCGAATATGTCACCTGAGATGCTGATAGTACGGCTCGCGGGAACTTCGCTACGAGATTCGGTAATATCTCGTGCGATTATTATAAGTCCGATTCCGGACGACACGTAGTTTTCGACTCTCTCGACTCTGCCTTGTATGGTCGATTATATAGACTGGTCGATGCCCGATCAGCATTCTGGTCGGTTGCGTCGATTGATCGCGTGATATTGATTGCTTAATATAACGTCTGGTTCGATCAGCAAATTGAGGAATTTGCTGATAGACTTTTCGCAAATGTTCGCAATGTTCTCGCGCGATGCATTTCTGCGGTCTTTCGAAAGACTGATCGCAATTTTGGCGATCACGCATTTATGTCGTCTTTTGAAAGACTTTTTCCGATTTCATGCGGATTAATTTTGTTGCCATGCGGATTACTTTTATTATTAATTGTAGATCTGGCTACAACAAGTCTATGAATACCAGTCTAAGACCTGTCTAAAATCCTTATAACACCGACGAGATACTATTAAAGACTAACGATCTTACGGGAGTTAGTGGGGCAGGAAAAATTCACTGTACGTTAACGTTCTCTTCGAAAAGTTGCGGCCAGAGTAGGAAACAAAATGAGAAACATATCGATAAGATATTATTAGACTCATAATGAATATATTTCGCTTTTCTTATCCCAAAATGTTATTAGTGTTAAGGAATTCGTCACGGCATAGCAAATAATGTAAAAATTAATAACGTAATAATAATTTACAAGAAAATAAAAATAGATTTAAGTTAAAAAAAATAACTATATAAATTATATATTATATTTATAAATGTCAAAATTATATTAAATAAGAAAAAAACATAAATACTTAAAAACAATACAATTTAAGAACTCCGTATAATTAATAAATTAAAATAAAATTAACAAAGAGACAAAAGTATAAGACGCTGGTCGGAATTTTTTGTGATTAGAATTCTTTCCAAAGCATTAGAATACATTCAGAAATATAAAACGAAAAGTTTTATTGAACTATCAGATATACTGACATTTAAACAGCGTCTCATATTAATATTCATTTGGGCTGTATCTATTTATTTAAAAATCATACATTTTTTACATTATCGCCAACGTTTAGAACTCTTTAGAAAACATTTTGACATGTTCAGGACTACGAAAAGTATATTTATTAAATCAGAACTTCGAGATTTCAACCGTTTCATATTTTTCCATCTAAGAATGTGACACTTGACTGATTTTTCTTTATTTAAAAATCTTTATTTAAAAATCGTACATCATGCCAATACCGCCAATGCCTAAAACTCTTTAGAAAATCCTTTAATATGTTCAGAACTATATGAAAAGTATATTTGTTAAATCAAAACTCTGAGTTATTGGCCTGCGTTTCAGCTCAATCTGTTTATTGCATTGATAATTAACTTCAACTTATTTAAAATTTTTTTGCTTTTATATGAGAGAACTCTTTATAGAACTCTTATAGAACTATAAATTTTTCAAAATCTTACGTTTGCAAGCGTCGGAACTCGTTTAGGACAAAATGAGCCGCAGCATGAACCTGACGTTCACTTTGTCCAAATCGATTTTTTCGCTTTAATGCAAAAACTATTTGTTTAATCTCTCAGAAACTATTATTAAAAAGGAAGCCAGAACTCTCAATAATTTGTACGATTTTTTCTGCAAAATGAAACACCAGTTTTACACACACTTTTTTTTGTTCTCATTGTCGATAAGACTAAAATATTTACTATAATAGTATTGTATATTAACTCTGAATCACTTAGTTATTAAAATATAATTAATTTATTTGTTAAAACTATTGTTTGAAAAAATATTTGTTGATATTTGTTCTAAAAAGAAAAATAAAAAACTATATTAAAAACTATAATTTTAGTTAATATCTAAATATTATTAAAAGTACTAGAAATAATTTGTTTTAATATAAGGGACATCTTTTAAAAAACTAAATAATTAATTGAACAATATTAATTAAATAATAGTAATAATTATAATAATTATAATAAATAAATATTATAATAATAAATTATAATAATATATAATAAAATATTATAATAATAAATATAATATTATAATAATAAATATTATAATTATAATAAAATAAACTAAATAATAAAGTAATTAAATTAACTAAATACCCAGGTAGCAAGATGTCGTCAATATAATGTCTTTTAAGTCATTAATATCATCAAATTCACGGCATAAAAGACATCAAAAAGGAACACATAATGACGTCTATAAGTGACAGACCGATGATGTGATACTTATGACGACAAAATAACGGTTACATTCCGATATTGACTGCTAGTACTAAAAATTTATAATATACGTGACACCTTTTACGAAAAATAAGTAAAAAAAAAATGAAAAAATGAAAAAAAGTGAAAGTGCTAAAAACATTTTTTATCTTCTATCGCCGCATGTTTCTAAAACGGCTCACCCCATCCTTACTTGGGATCCTCGATGCTGCTTAACTTGCATATGGGATGAAACCTGCTACTGAAATGATGATATAAGTGAATATGGGATCTTGACATAAAATATGATAATCGGTTAATGAATGTTACTATGTTGTATAAATAGTCTCAATTTTAAAATCTCGATTGCATATGTAATTTTTGTAGATAATTTAATTACATATATAGAACGTGAATTTATATTATTTTTAATAAGAATCATTGTTTTTATAAAAATTGTTTATAAATTGTTGTATATATTTTATTTATTTGTTTATTTAATTATTTGTTAATAATTGTATGTTAAATATGAGAAATATTTATAATTAATTAAAAAAGATAGTAAATAATAATGTTATTTCATTTATTCATTAAAAATAACTTAAAAATAATGAAGATATATTTATGACGATAATATTTCATGACAAATGTTATGTTTATTTTACATCATTATTTAGTATACTGACGTAGAATAACGAAAAATGATTAAATCATTATCATAATGGCGTCATCTTGCTACTTGGGTAATTACTTTAAATTAAATAATTAATTAAAAATAAACATTCAGCGGATTTTTATATTTACATATTTGTACAAAATATATATTATAATAATTTTACAGAAATATGTAAAAGTTTTGAAAATAGATTGATAATAATGTCGCACGTCGTCAATTCAGCAACTTAAGGTCCAACATCATATTGCTAGTTTTGCTATAAGCTCGAGAGAGAAAACAGAACAGATCGTATATCCTTTTCTACCACTCGAAGCTAATGCCTGATTCGGCTAGCCTGACGGACCATCGTATTTACGCCGTGCAGAGTACACGACATGCTTCAATGTGTGTGTCAGCATCACTGAACCGTGAGCCTATATCCGTGTACGTTGCATAGTGTCAGTTTCGACTACCCTCGGACGGGAAAAAAGAATAGGACTACTATCCTATTCTCTCACACTCGAAGCGCTGCGCGAGGAAAATAGAGATACTATCGTACTCTCGCGCATCTTCGATGCGCTGTACGATGTTCGGCGTCTCCTACGTTTTCGGTTACCGCTCGCTATTGTTGACATATAGCGTATCCATAAAAAAAAATTGTAATAAACAGTATTAATAATATGAATGAATTGCAGAATTGATAATACGAAATGAAAATCCTTATATTATATATGATTATTATATTTTACATATAATATTTATTACAATAAGATAGAATATAACTTTATGTATAAAAATTAACAATATAAATAAACAATATAATAAATAATAATACATATAAAATTATTTTCTTAATACGATTGCGTAATATATATTTCGTTATTTTCTTAAAAATTCGAAATAAATTAAAAGTTTACTATGTTTTAGTTAATAATAATTACAATGTCGAGATTGTTGCACAACATATAAAATCAATTTGATGTATTACGTTTTTTTTTTATTTAGTATGAGCGAAAATATACATTGGACTTTGAATACTTGAATGAGAAGCTCTTAAATTGTTAAAAATTATCATTATTTTACAAAAATTAAACTATCCTGAGGAAAAAATAGCAGGATTTTTATTTAAAAATATATAAAAACTTAAATCTATTGGTACATTGATTCCGTTAAGGATGTATTACATTTATTTTTCTAATTCTTATATTCACAATAAAAACATTATGAAAAACTTATAGATTTATCTAATCGCATTTCAAAATAATACAAGAAATTTAGCAAGGTTTACAACCTGAATAAAAAATTACCTAAATAAATAAGTAGAAGCGTGTTCTAGTCAAAATGTAATTAAGAAATAATAACGAAAATCTCAATTCTTTTTATATAACTATTCAAGATTTTTTACGTAAACTTTTTATGCAGAAAATAGTTGTTCTGTAGAGAAAAACTTTATTTAATTTGTACTACCACTCTTTTGTTTGTACTCTTAACCCGAGAATAGTCATCTCATTTTTTTGCTTAAACGGTCACTTGGGATGTTTTTTACATCCCAATTAAAAGTCATTGTTATTCATTATAATTATTGATTGTTCTATAACTTATTAATATCTAAGGATATTATGGATATAGGTTTAATCAACATTTTTTGAAAAAAGTAAGGAAAAACCAAGATAATAAACAAACGGTAGAAGGACATTAAGTAACTGTGATGTGATTTCATTTTTTTGACGATGGAATGTAGAAAATATCCCAGGTGACTATTTTCAGATTAATAAAAATTTAAGTTAGCAGAATAATTAATTTTCGCATCACGATGAAAGTACATAAATCTTTTGAATTCTTAAAGTACTTATATAAAAAGGTCGTAATTTTTATTATTATTTTTTAACTACATTTTGATTGAAACACATTTTTATTTTATATTTAAGTAATTTTAAATTCAAGTTTCTAAACCACCGCAAAACTTTTTGTATTATTTTTAAATGCGATCTAGGATAATCTCATAATTTTTTCATTGTAAATAAAAATAGTCCTTAAATTCCTTTCCATACTGTAAATATGTATTATTAAATCTTCGTTAAATTTTCTCAATTAATTTACGCTCAATTATTTAAAAGAAAACAACGATAAGAAAAAGGAGAAAGGAAGAAAAGAAGAAAAGAAGGATTTTTGAAAAAGAATTTAATGTTTAGAATTTACATGTTTTAGAATTGTTTTGTAATAAATTGTCTCATTTAATTTCTCAGACCATATTCCATACGTAACTATCTATAATGATTGATGTCATTAGCAGTGAAAAGCATCATGGCAGTTTTACGCTCTTACGGACAACTGTAAGCTGATTAGCTACCGTGATGCTTCAAGCTGTATAAAGATATATAATTTAAAGATATATAATAACATTATTAAGAAGAAATAATACGAAGAAAAATTAATTAAAAAATTTTTATTTAACATATAAGATATTATATAATATATTAACCCATTAACGCCCAAAAGACACAATTTCGACATCTAAGTTTAAATTGTCGACATGTAATGAATTCAAATAGCAAAAATTCGGGAACCACTGTCTCCTATGTTTTGAAGGGTGCTCTTTCCAAAATTAAAAAATTTCCTAGGAACAAAAATGTCTTAGAATCAGTCAAAGAATACTCTTGAATTTTTTCAGAATTTTTTATGATGTTTTTGGAAATTTCGATTTCGTGATTTTTCGAAAAATCAAAAATTATCTCGAAAAATTCTGAAAAAAATTGAGAGTATACTTTAACTAATTCTAAGACATTTTTGTTCTGAGAAAATTTTTACCAAAGTTTATAGTTTTCGAGAAAAAAAATTTGTAAAGTTTAAAAGAAAAATATTTTATTTCGGCCGCCATTTTGTTTCACCAAAAACTTAGACAATAAAATAGCTCCATTTATTTTAAGTTTAGACATCGAGGTTATATCTAGATAGGTTTTAAGCATATAGAAAAATGTAAAAGGAACGAAAAATAATTTTAAATAAAAAATTTAATTGAAAAAATCATGATTTTTTTTATTTTTGATTTTTCCATAATAAAACTTTTTTTGGGAGATTTTTAACTATCACCATTGGAAAGAGCATGTTGTAGTTATTATCTTGGTAGGTAGATGAAATTGTAATATCCGATAATTAATGTAAATAAAAATTATTAAACAATCATTCGTTTAAAGAAAAATTTTAACACTTATCTATAATAAATAGTTTAGTTCTCAGTTGTTGGCAATCATGATGGTCAAGTTAACCGTCGGTTAGCTTAAGAGTCGGCCGGAGACAGCGTAGAGACCTCTCGCGGCTGTGAATTACGGATTCGCTAATAGATTATTATAGCTAAAATACAGAGAGAGAATCATAAAAAAATCGTGATATTCGTAATCAGTAGAATCATTAGCAAGTCGCGATAGAGCCACTTTTTGAAAAAAAAATCAAAATAAAATTTTAAGTAACGTGCAGATCGTGTAGCTCCTTGCGGGTCAGGTGCAGTTAGTCTATTTTGTATTATAAATTTTTGAGAATCAAAATGCAAAATTTCGCTCTATCGCACCCTGCATAATTATATAAGGAATATATCAAAAATGTTTCATGAGACAATATAGCTTCTTTAAACAGAAACAATGTTTTAGGATATTATTAGATTTATATATATGGGAATATTTCAGTGGTACATAAACATTAACATACTAGTAGCTTGACAAGAGGCGTTTTCCAACAAGAGATACAGTTGACACAGTGTAACACAGTGAATCATTTTATCCTTGTTGTTTGTTAATATTAAATAAGGATGAAATGATTCACTGTGTTAGACTGTGTCCTCCCAAGAAAAACTGCCAGTTTTGATCATAGACATATATAATAGACTCAGTATTAGCTATATATATATATATATATATCAGTCCTTGGCAGAACGGTGCGAGAAGCAAAATATAGGGGAAGTTCTCTCTTTCTCTCTGCACAGATAAGATGCGTGATGATCTATTGACAGGTTATATGACAGTCCCTCCCTTCTTATTCGGGGGCTCGATGCTTGATGCAATCTCTCCTGTCGCGCACCAGGAAGATTATTTGTATATTTGCCAATGGCGTTGGAGGGTGTCGCCGCTACAGTCCGACCTGCATCGTGATATTATCATCGGGATATTCTCCATCGAGAGAATAGGACCATTATCTCTCTGGAGTACCGATCGTGGGGATTTGAGAGAATACATGTATATATGTATATTATAATATTGAAAGATATCTATTAGATTCGGAAAAAATTAACGGAGACCGACTGGATTTGAACTCGGGATTCCTCGTCTACCAATCCGACACTTAGTCTGCACGACCACGACGGCTCCTCTCTATTAGCTGTTTATATTCCAAATCTCTTTCATGACCGCTTACGGTCGTTTAATTCTTACAGTTCGGCCATTCTGATATTACATTCGTCCCGAATGTACCGAGTCTTCCTCTATCGGACTTTTATCCGAAACTTGGAGCTTCTGCTCCCGACCTCGATCACTTCTTGAACGACTGACACGACTCCTTTGGAGTACTACTCCGCGACTTTTTTCCGTTCATTTCTCTTGAACGACCGACACGACTTTGGAGTACTACCCCCGACTTTTTCCGTTCACTTTTGAACGATCGACTAGTCAAGGTAACATAGGCTGAATCTTCTCTGAGGTAACATAGGCTGAATCCCACTTCTGAGATTGAAAGATATCTATTAGATTCGGAAAAAATTAACGGAGACCGACTGGATTTGAACTCGGGATCCCTCGTCTACCAATCCGACACTTAGTCTGCACGACCACGACGGCTCCTCTCTATTAGCTGTTTATATTCCGAATCTCTTTCATGACCGCTTACGGTCGTTTAATTCTTACAATATACGTATATATGTGTACCTCCCTTCTTATTTGGATGATGGACAGTTATATTGTTCTTTATAGTTTTACTTTATTAAAACTTTTTTTCTCGTATTCAATAAACTTAAAAATATATTATTTCATTTTAAGGGGGCTTTCACCTTTGTCGGCTTCAAAAAATCAATTTTTTTTGCTTATTTTTATTCCTACATATGTGTAGAATATTTCTGTAAAAGGATTTTTTAAAATTCGCAATATTAACGGAGCTACGAGCTGAAATACATAAGGGCGCACGGGCTATCCAAGCGCTCGCCAGCGCAGCAGCACTTGTAAACGCTATTCAGGTCACTATTCAGAGAAAACCGGTAGATGTTGATTTCTATCAGTCCAGAAGGAACTTTAATGTTACCTTCTATATACTAAATAGTTTAGGAGCAGGTAGAAAGCCGTTAGAACTGCTTGAACCTTGTTCTTTGTCGTGCATAGTCGTGCATTGTCGTCAGTTGAATAAACGTGTTCTCAAAATGTTCCACGATAAGAAAACTTCTAAAACTAGTAGTACTCGACCTGGAAAAAAAGGAAAGAAACGGCGATTCTACGGGAATCAACATTCAAGTGAAAACGAAACGGAGTTTGCCAGTACATCGGCAAAAAAACTGCAAACGTTTAGTGATCATGACGTGCGAGTGGATGTGCTGTAAAGTTATTGTATTATTAGTTTTCTATCGATTTTTCCCAAATTAACTGAAATACTGGAGTGCAAAATATGCAAAAAAGAAATTCGTTTCAGTAAGGCTGGAGAAATGGGATTAGGATTTAAATTAGTCGTTGAGTGTAGCTGCAAAACAGAAAGCATTGAGTCTTGTCCTCTTATTAACAATCGATCGTTTGAAATTAATCGACGAATAGTGTGATGCGCATTTTGGGCATTGGCCTGAGTGGCTTAAATATATTTTGTGGTTTAATGGATTTATGCAATGGCTTTACTACGCGCATGTACTATACTGCTATGGATAACATTTACACCGCCGCGCAAGCTGTGCACGATCTTAGTTTGAAAAACGCCGCAAAAGAAGAAATCGATGAAAATACAAAAGCAGGTAACGAACCGTTACATTTATCTGTATCTGGTGACGGTACATGGAGCAAAAGAGGCTTTTCATCCTTATTTGGTGTTGTTACACTGATCGGAAAGTACACAAACAAGATAGTAGACGTTGTGGTTAAATCTAGCTTTTGTAAAACATGTTCACTTCGAAAACATGACAATTCTATAAAAAATTTATTGTGGCAAGAGGAACACGCAGAACAGTGTACGATCAATCATTCAGGAAGCGCTGGAAAAATGGAAGTCGACGGCGTTATTGAAATATTCCAACGTTCTCAAAATTTACACGGCGTTATGTACGAAAATTATATAGGTGATGGGGACAACAAAACTTTCAAAAGTTTAATCAATGAAAACTCATATGAAGACAAATTATTGGTTAAGAAAAAAAAATGCATTGCACACGTTCAAAAACGTATGGAGAGTAGATTGAGAAATGCCAAAAAATCGCACAAAGGTATTGGTGGAAAGGGAGCAGGAAAATTAACGGAAAAATTAATTAAAGACCTCACTATTTACTATGGATTAGCAATACGACGAAACACAGAGTCTTTGCTCGACATGAAAAATGCAGTATGGGCGACATATTATCATAAAATATCAACCGATGAAGAGCCCATGCATTCTCATTGTCCTCCAGGATCAAATTCTTGGTGCAGCTGGCGCGTCGCAGAAGCTAACGGCACGCTTCAAAATTATCATCATGATCCACCTCTGTCTTCTGACGGTCAAACTGTCATTTATAAAATTTAGATGAAGATTTATCAGATGATTTGTTAACGCGATGTCTCGGGGGGCATACGCAAAATAATAACGAAAGTTATAACACAGTTCTCTGGCACTTTGCGCCGAAACATGTCTTTTCTGGTGCAAAAATTATATCTGTTGCAGCATTTTTGGCAATCTGTACGTTCAATGACGGATTTAAAAGTTTATTGCTAATAATGAACATATTGGGAATCCGTATTGGACTAATAGCAAAGCTATGTGCCGACGAAAAGGACAGACAACGCGTGAGGCAGGTAAATCGTCACACGTCAAATTCTTCAGAAGCCAGAACAGCTCGGTGATTGGAGAAACTGGCAGAAAACGATTTCTTTGAAGAAGCAGAGGGACTATTATATGGACCTGGTATTGCAGATTAACCGTAAGTGCGCTGAAATTTGTGTTATATATGAAAAAAGTCAAACTAAAACTTTAAACTCGTTTTTCTCGAAACCATGTTTTTCGAGCTGGCGTCCGTGATAACTAAAAAACTAATAAAGATAATCAAATGCGGTTTTTTTTCTTAATCCTAACACTTTTGCACATGGCGTGAACCAGGATTAAGTTTTTACAACAAAAATTCGATTTGTTATAGACAAAAATGTAACAGATTTTTTGGACAAAAATTTAAATTTTTTTTTTAAACTGCCGTATTTTTTATAAATTTCATGCAATTGGCTTCATTCTGGTTCACGCCATAGCGAGACTCATATAATTAATAAAAATCGTTGGATTTTTGGTTTCAGATTATTTGGAGAGGCTGAATCACGGACGCCATGGAGGCGTGTTTTTCCGATGACCTCTATTTCAATCACCATTTGGAGGAATTAAAACGCATTTTTTTATAAATAAAAAATATTTTTTTTGTCGTGTAAATGTTAAACAATTTCTTAAAAAAAAACCGCATATCTCTATGTATAACAGATTTTCTTTAAAAAATTCGTAAAAATAAGCTAATTTTATGGCCGGCAAAGGTGAAAGCCCCCTTAAGTACAAGTATATTGCTACGGATATTAGATGATTTTCGAGTAGGTCATTTTTATTTGTCAATCATGCGCGCGCAGTAAAGGACAGATATTCCCCGATATTTTGCCTCTCTCACCGTTCTGTCAAATCCAATTGGTGGTATAGAAGAGTATATGATATGCGGGGTCTATATTATATGTCTATGGTTTTGATGATGTCTTTGTCGCATACACTTTGTATATGTATAACATCCATGTAGCAAATATCAATATATCCCGCACATGGATATGACTATTGAAAGAAAATGTGAGATAAGAAGTTTATGTATGATAGAGGAACAAGGATAGCAATAGTTCTTATCTGAGAGCGTCCCGTTTGACCACGTTGCAATTGGACACAACGGTGCCTAGAGATTTTCTACTGGATCAACCAATCAAATAATTTTATTTTAAATTGATCAATCGGCAACGTGGGCAATCGGGCACCACCCTTCTTATTTGACATCTCTCAACAATCGTACACATAATATGTCACATTATGAAATTCTCAAATAAGATGTATATAAACATATTAAAATAAATATGTCCATGTCTTGTATATAGGATGAGGCAGTTGCAACTTGCAAACTTCTAAGAACTTGTAAATTATATAAAAAATTGTTATATATGAAAGTTGTATGACTTCGAGGGGGTCATTACATAGAGTACAAATATTTTTTATAAATGGAGACATTTAAAAAATTTCAGAATTAATTTCATTTTTTAGATAAATATATATTTGTTGTTATATGTAATATGATGCCTCTTGTTATTCTGGATATAAAAATACTAAAATACAAATGTTGAAAAATAATTTATGAGATATTTTATATTTTAATTTTACATATTCTGATATACAATATAAAACATTTCACAAACTATTAATTTTCTTTATAACTATACCTTAATACTTTTATGCATAAAATAATGGGACAAACCAATTGATTAGAAAGATACATAATTGCTTTAAAAAAAATTATGCAATAGGCAAAATGTAGATACATATTTTTTTAGCTTTCTTTACGCCAATCAATTTGTCTCTTTATTGTATATATAAAAGTATTAAGATACAGTTATAAAAAAATATGTGAGAATATGTGAAACTAAAGTAGAAAATATCTCTTAAACTATTGATTTTTTGACATTTGTATTTTAATACTTTTATATTCGAAATAACTTGAACATATTATATAACAAAAAATATATGATTTTACTTAAGAAAACGATGTTGATTTTAAAATTTTCTAAATGCCACCACTTATAAAAAAAATACGTATACATTATATAATGACTTTTTCAAAATTATGCAACTTTTATATATAACACTTTATCCTATAATTTACTTATAATTATATTAATAACTTATAATTTACAAGTTTTTCGAAATGTGCAAGTTAGATATCCCTATTTTGCATTCCTTCATCCTGTTACTATTATTCTATTACTATTATTTATTATTATACATTTTGAAACATACATATAATTACGAGTTTTCACGACTGGTTTGTGGTCGGGCCTCGCCGTGACGAACACCCTCCCTTCTTATTTGGGACGCAATTTTGCTAAAGAAAAAAATTGTTTCTTTTAGCATAAAAAATCACGTAGTGTATTCCAAATGCGGGAGTTTTGGGACACCCTATTTATATATATATATATATATATATATATATATATATATGCAATGCAAATAAAATATATATATATATATATTAGGTGTACAAAAAAGTTCTGAGCTTTTTTTGTAAA
Organism: Pogonomyrmex californicus; assembly: GCA_024349325.1. Classification (NCBI taxonomy): domain Eukaryota; kingdom Metazoa; phylum Arthropoda; class Insecta; order Hymenoptera; family Formicidae; genus Pogonomyrmex; species Pogonomyrmex californicus. The sequence continues at coordinate 2,908,285 of JAECZD010000021.1, forward strand.
ATTCAATCTTTATTCAAAAACAAATAAAAAAATATTAATCAGCGAAATATTCCCCGTTTGCATCAACGACCTTTTGCCATCTTTCGGGTAGCTTGCGAATTCCTTGACGATAGAAGCTCACCGGCTTCGAAGCGATAAAGTCATCAATGCATTTTCGTATCTTTTCAAATCTCACGAAATGTGTATCAGCCAAATAATGCTGCAGCGACCGGAATAGGTAGTAATCGGAAGGCGCCATGTCTGGGCTATACGCCGCGTGCGGGAGAAGTTCCCAGCTTAACGCAAAAGATATGGTCCTAAGTCGCTTTCGCAACATGTGGTCGAGCACTGTCATGAAGCAAGATCACTTTACGACGTCCTTGGCCAGTAAATGGCCTCTTTTCTTCTAATGCATTGCTCAAATTGGTCAATTGTTGTTGGTAGCGGTCTGCCGTGATTGTTTCACCCGGTTGTAATAACTCGTAATACAACACACCTTTCCAATCCCATCAGATACAGAGTAAAACCTTCTTGGCGTGGATATTGGGCTTTGGCGTCGATGTCGAAGGTTGACCAGGGTCAACCCATGATTTTCTACGTTTAGAGTTATCATAAAGAATCCACTTTTCATCGTCTGTAATGATTTTGTGCAGAAAATCTTTTTTCTGGAACTTTGAAAGCAAAGTGAGTGCAGTGTCACGCCGACGATTTTTGTTGTCTTCAGACAATTCATGCGGAACCCATCTGCCTTCCTTCTGAACCTTTCCCATCGTATGTAAACGTACGGAAATGGTTTGCTGCGTAACGCCAAGCTGTTCTGCAAGCTCCTTTTCAGTTTGCGCAGAGTTCATCCAGCAGTGCTTGCAATTCGTTCGTTTCAATCTTTTGAGGGCGTCCAGCACGCGGTTCATCTTCAAGACTGAAATCTCCTTGGCGAAATTTTTGATATCATCTTTTACATGTAGTATGACTTACAGCGTTCTCTCCATATGCAGCATAAATCATTGCAGTGGCTTCAGCAGCATTTTTCTTCAGATGAAACGCAAAGTGGATGGAAAATCGAATATGCTCTTTTGTTATTGCCATCGTGAACACTACTGATTTTTGAGGTTATGTGCATCAAACGCCAAACCGTATGGCATTTTAGAAGGCTAAATGTCAACGCTTTAAAACCACAAAAGGGCGGGAAGATATAAAATTTAAATTGTTATTTCGGTTTGAAAGATATTTATTAGATTCGGAAAAATAAATGGAGACCGACTGGATTTGAACTCGGGATCCCTCGTTTACTAATCTGACTCTTAGTCTGCACGACCACGACGGCTCCTCTCTGTTAGCTGTTTATATTCCGAATCTCTTTCATGACCGCTTACGGTCGTCTAATTCTTACAGCTTGTATGAAATCTAAAGCTCAGACCTTTTTTGTACATCTAATATATGCAATGCAAATAAAAAATTTATAAAAAGCGGGCGCTTATTTGTCTTGTTGCATCATTGTTTTCTATCTCGAAAGGTCAAAAAGCATTTCCAGGCCGTATTTCAGCAAAGCGATATGCTTCGGTTTTGATCGCTATCGGTGCTTCATGTATCATCGGCATAATAATAGAATAAGGATGACACATGAAAGACTGTGATTCCACATCCTTTTCTATCTTTCCTCTTCGCGGTGCATCCGCATGAACAATGCGATGATGTTTGTACATATATGGACATATATCAATACATCGAAACTGAGATTTTATTTCTCAGCGTTGGTAAACCTGAAGTCAGAGTATCGGAATATCACTGCATGGATCTCTAATATCAATTTGGAGTTTGCCCGTCACTCCGGCCGACCCTTAATCAAAGATTAGTGAAAGAGGCCCTAAGAGAAATGAAAGCTCTGTAAGATGGGCAACGAAAGATAAGACACTGCTATCTGGTGGTGGAATGCGAATTAAAGTAAATTGTAGGATTGACGGGTTTCGTCTCATATATACATGTAATCTTTTCAATATCGAAATTTGAAATAGATATTAAATGATAATTAGATATGTATGTAAAATGATTAAATAGGTATGTAAAATTAATAGAGATAAACAAAAATAAACACTATATACAAAATAGACACATTTTTAGCAAACAAACTGCACAAATACAATATATTTGCACCAATATTTACATGTACAATGAGGAGCATAAATAAGCTTCTTTTTGTAGCTTATGTAGCTAGGAGTAGATGAGCGCGCTATCTGTGAGTTGTCATCGCACCTACTCTCCGAGAACCAGTGTCAAAGACCGAACGCATCTCAGTTTTTGCATATACATTGCTCGCGCGTAAAAGACTTTTTAATACAATTTGATGCAATTAACATTTATTACATACAATACAATAATTATATTTTAATTATAATTATTATACTATACATCTGTATTATTATTCTCATATTATTATTCCAGTAAATACAAACTATAACAATAATATTTCAAACATTTACCAAATAATAGACATAAAAAAATTTTAGCGACTGTTCGTTAATTTTTTATTAAAAAGGTAATAAAATAAATTTCATAAATTTTTTGCAACTTCCGGACATTTAATAGAACGTATTCTGTAACAGTAAGGTCATATTAATACATTATATTACTATAATCATATTATACGTATAAGATCAAAGAATTTAGTTAAATATAAATTCTATTTATGGCGAATATTTATTAATACTTTTACAAATTACACCAAAAAATTAAAACCAATGTTAATTCCATGAATTTTAATGGCTTATTTCCCTATAGAAATTTAATGCCGTAAATAATTAATTATTTACTTTGTCTATTAAAAGTGTTCTTCAACGTATTTAACTACTCGAAATAAGTAATTTTCAATATTAAAATGAATAATATTAAATTGAACTTCCATACGTCGATTATCAACCATTTTATTAAAATAATTACATTGTAATTATAATTATATCATCTTGTTAAATCATATTAGAATAAGATGAATACTTAAAATTGTTTAGTAAGTCTAAAAAAATAGTTAAAATTTTTGCATAAGAAATATATGTATTATAAATGTCTAAACATAAGAATTTCACGAGAAATTGTACTCTTTAATACAATAGATTTATATTTTAAAAAATCATTAAAAGAAGTTATCCGATAATTATACATTTTTATTATATATGATAATTTTACATTTTTTTTAGAATTATGTTATTATGACATTGCCATTACATTACGAAATTACGACTTCCCGTTATAAAATCGGGAAATTGAATGAGAATCATTCGGAAATCGAGTGAAGTTAATGATGCACACATCGACAAAGTATATCCGTGAGCGTTCGGAATTTCGACCAACCTCAGATAGTAAACGAAAACCACACATAATCTGTCTCTTTCTCTCGTGCGTTTTTGTTGTTGCTGAGCTGCTAGCCGATTCTCTCGACGATTCTGATGTCGAGTCACATACACATTTTACTATACACACATTTACAGCAGTCACATACAAGGTGTCATACGAAAATAAATAATATAATTCATATTCTTATTAAAAAATAATAAAGAATAAATATAAAAAAATTTTTATTATATTTTTTATAATATATTTTTATTTTTATATTTTTTACTTTTTACTTTTTATTTTCTTATTATTTATAATACTTTGTTTTATATATTTTATTATATTTTATTCACACAATTGTAAAATAATACTTTTCCATTGAAGAAACAATAAAAAAATAATTACGTCCTATGTTATTGCATATTATTAGCAACAATATCCATAGCATATAAGTGGAGATTTTTGTTCTTTAGGAAAATTAGCATATGTTTTATTTGGCGATATAAAAAATAAATGTTTAAATAAATCAATTTTCTTATTTAGAACAATTCTCTTTCTTCTTTTCAATACTGATTTTAATACAAAGATTTACAGTGGTCGATAATTTGTTTCGTCTATTTGTTTTAACATTTGTTAAAGGAAAATATTTTTCCCAGAATAGTATTCGACTGCTCTTAATTCAACGAAGATTATAAATTTTGATATTTTATTACTTCTTAATTAAAGATATAAATTATTTTTTTTTATTTGGATATATCAAATACTAAATATGTTGCAAATGTGATAAAATGTAATTGACTCGACACCAGAATCGTCAAGTCAGTCAGCTAGTTGTTCGGTGAAAACGCAGCGTGAAAGAAAGAGATAGATTATGTGATGTTTTATTTACTATTTGAGACTGGCCGAGGCTTCGACAGCTCACGGACATGCTTTGTCGATGTATGTACGTAATCTCCTCCACTCA